>VDFB02075321.1:889601-1010001 GCA_007258455.2 Sequoia sempervirens
GTACTCAAACTACATTCAATACCCTTTAACTTTTATTATGAACTTTCTTTGAAATTTGAAGTGAACTTTTGTGATTTAGTATGTGAAGTTACTTGTTGGTGTAGCCATTTACTTTAGGACTATATTTCATTGCTCAATTATTGAGGTTTGATTATAGAACTATTTCCTCAAACATTTTCCTCTTAGTATAAAGACTTTTGTAGATCATTGAGTATTATTATCAAGTGTTTACCCTCTTCATATGGTATTAGAGCCACTCCAACTTTGAATCCAAATAGTATAATCTTGCGCTTGTGACGGTGATCTCTATCCAAAATTTTTGAGCCATGGAAATGACCCTTATCATTATTGGTTTTACTTGATAATGAAGATCTAGGAAGGGCATGCATATAGTTGATGAGGGCATTGAGTTATATGCCTAGTAGTTTTCTTTGGATATCTATACATAATACAAATGCAACCCCTAATGTGGTGTTGAATGCAACATCACATGATAATCTAGGCGACTTGATCATTGATTTGAGTAGTTAGAAATATACTAGAGAATAATTCAATAAATTGTAGCACTTATAGATGTTGACAATAGATGATATTGACTAGAGTGAGAAACATCACTATGTAGGCTTTTTCTATTACTCACACATATGTTCACGGAGAAATGGTTGTTATTAATTTGCAAAAGGTAAAGGGTTATCAAATTGAAAAATAATAAAAGATTTTAAGGCTACAAATCTGAAGGCTAAGCGAAGCTTGGAGATTTATGAGTAATGTTGTGGCTAAAGTTCAAAAATAGCTACAAAAATATGTGGATTTCACTTTCTATTGATATCTCACATGTTGATAGAACTTCACTAGAGAAGTGAATAAGAGTAGGTCCTATTGACATTATTCATAACCCAAAGTTCAAGTTTCTCATGGTGAGTAAGTTTTAGAATTATTGTGGCAATATGTTTGGAAAAACACTCATGTCCCTTGACAAATTGTTCATGAAATACAAGGTGGTGATGACCCATATGGCTAGAGAGGTCAAGAAGCTTAGATCCAATATTCATAATAAGGAGATTTGTAGGATGATAACAATTGTGGAGAGTCCACGTGTAGTGATTATTATGGAGTCCTAAACCAAGACCACTCGTGGTCTTCATATGTTGAACATTGTGTGGGCTCAACAACTCAACATAGAGTTAAGGAAGTCCTTCTAACGGAAATAGTACAAGGCGAAGAAGAAGGCCTTTAGCAAGTATGCATAGAGATATGAGAATGGAGATGGTAAAAAGAGCATGAAGGATAAGCTTGAGAAGATGAAGAAGTATGCATATCTTATGAGGGTTTTACCTCACTTTTAGGTGAAAAAGATGAAAGGGTTGAAGAAAAATAAGGCTCGCCTTATGGAAATCCAAGTGAATGGTACAATAATTCAACAAAAACTAAAGTAAACATATTATTGTTTTGAGGAATATATTTTTTAAGAGCCAAGTAGGTTATATTAGGGAATTATGAATGTTTCCACTTCTTCCTCTTCCACATATTAATGCACATAAATTTTTCAAAAGATTAATACCTTTCATAAATCTTGGATTAATAAGAAATAATATATTTTGCAATATTCAACCAACTCTCTACTACCACTAGTATGAGACTTCAGTTAAGTTGGAATGCATGGCTAATGACTTGAGCTGTATGACAGATAATAGGGACTACCTCCAGTTAATAGGGGATGACCATCTTTGCATGAATTGTGTTGAGTAATGTTTCAGCTAACAGGAAATCACTTGGATCCAACTTGGGCGCCCAAGATGCTTTCTTGGAATTACCTCTTTTGCATGTTGAGATATTTTTGAAGGCTCAGTTAAGTGGGATTACTTTTGGGTGCCAACTTTTAGGAGGAGCTTTGGAATTATCAATATAATGAAGGTTGAGTTGTGACTTTAGTTTGGGACGCCCAAATGGATGAAGCACATATTTTAGCATTGTTCTTCATGGGATAACCCCATTTGCATGAGATATCGCTTAAATTTTAGGGATAGGGCTTGAGCATTGTAATTGTAACTCATGTTGGAGTTTACAAAGTAAATCAAAGTCTATTTATATCAAGCAAGTTGAATAGAGTTATCATAGTTTTATTGCATGTTGTGAAGAAGATTGGTGAAGGCAGAAGAAGCATTCTCAATCAAGATTGGAGCTACTGTATTTCAGAGATTGAATAATAGGATAATTCTTGGTGGAGTTTTTTCCCGAAAGGGTTTGTCCACGTTACATATTGTGTAATATTTCTAATATCCTATCTAGTTCTTCTATCAACTTCTGTCTACATTCTACAATAGTAAAATGGATTAATCAAGATAATCAGCCGCAAAGAATATATGTAACAAAGGAAAAGCTTATTTAGATTAGCAATATTAATGTTTTAAAGAGTATTAAGCTAAGAAAACACCCCATTTTTCAACAATTAACTGATTCAAATTCATAGATCACCTCTTTTATTTTCTATGCAATCATGTTATATGTAGTTCATTTTATTTCCCTTTTTCTCTTCTTTTCATATTATTCCATTTATCTATCTAAATTAGATCATGATAGATTGGGAAAAGCTTAGGATTTAAGTTACTTTTCCCCTTAGCTTCATTGGCATACATTGCTATTAGAAAATTTCTCTTTGAAGTGTAGATGCAAGAAATTAATCTAATATTAGTATCCATTAACTCATAGATATTATCCAAATTTGTATTATAATATTAATTTTGAAGGAGAATATTTATTTACTTTTAAGAAAACATAAATAATTATTAAGGGTATTATATTTCATCCATAGATGTTAAGAGATAATATTGCGAGTGTAAATAAACTTTGTCTTATTATTCAATGGATCGATTATAGGAAAGAAAAAATTATAGTTGTGGCAATTTACAACAAAG
Source organism: Sequoia sempervirens (assembly GCA_007258455.2). Classification (NCBI taxonomy): domain Eukaryota; kingdom Viridiplantae; phylum Streptophyta; class Pinopsida; order Cupressales; family Cupressaceae; genus Sequoia; species Sequoia sempervirens. Next base: position 892,517 of record VDFB02075321.1, read on the forward strand.
AGAGAGAGAGGTGTGGAAAGGATTTTGTATTATTGGTGATAATAAATGGAAATAAAGGACATAGAAAGCCTAGGGAGTGGATGATTGAATAGCATATTACTTGTATGCTTTTTCTTATTATCCAATGATATTGAGCTACTATGTCATGCACTCTGCTCGATGAATTGGTTTATTCTTTTTCAAGCAACCATTAACAATAAGAGGTTACATTTAAATGACAACTACGGACACATTTCAAAGGTGACACTACACAAAATAAAGGACTACTAATCCAGGTTAATGTTATGGGTGAATATTATATCTATAAATTAATGAATTTTGATAAACTATAGCTATGAGTACTCATTTTTAATAAATTAAAATATAGTTTAGAATGAGAAACTAATTACTGTTGTTGGTGTTTTTATGCACTTCTCAACACAGGAAGTGCGTAGGTGCACTACCTCTCTTGAAAGACAATCTCCCACAATCAAATTGCAGAACACTATCCCAAAGTCTCTCGAATGTTAGGTCATGACAGTGCTCAGATACCTCAGTAGTTGATGTGATTTGCTAGAATCACAAGGCGGTCTTACAGAAAATACAAAGTGTGGACATAAAACATGAAGTTGGATTTTGAAATGAAGTTCTTAGGATAAAGGCAGCTATGTGTTGGTTGTAGGTTCAAACAGCAATCTTGGACTCCATTTAGTTGTTGGATTTGGCTTTACAATGTGCAATGAACCTTGGTATGAGTCAGTTACTAAAAAAAAAGGAAAAGGGCGAAGGGAAGGAAAAGTTCCTAAGTCTGAAGCTTGCAATGAATAGTGAGAATGGAGTTCCTGCAATGGACAATTCCTCAAAACAATGTCCCACTTAACCAAGGATTTCATAGTATCACGGAAATTGTGCTATCTTCTAAGGGCTATAGATATTTCATCCTTCATCCACCACATACATGTATGAATCAAAGATAAAGATTTAGGGCAGCTTTCAATCAAGTCCAGGCTAACTTTGCATAGCTATCTACCTTCAGCAAACAACAAAAAGTATGGACTAAGGGATCATCAACAAAGTAGGAATTTTCACAATCACCCAACAACATTCCTAAGATTTATCCAAATAAAATAAATAGCTAACTAAACAGCAATGAGATCTAAGTCAAGCATCTAATATTGGAGAAATGAATCAAATGACATGAGAGAAATCAAGGAAATACACCAAGTCAATGATATTTCTTATAAATTTCTTTAGCATGCCTTTACAACAACTCAACTCTCACTTTTGCAAATGAGGGGAGTGCTCTATTTATAGTTTCCAAAAAACCAAATGAATGGCCAAGATTCATTTTCATTGTGTGGCCAAAATTCATTACAAAATAGGGTTTCACCTACCCCTAAATAGATTTACAATTTAAAAATATTTTTTGTCTCTTCCCTATTTTGTCATCTAGTGGATGGCACTATTGCTCTTTCGTCCTGTAGCTAATTACTGTTTTCTTGGTTGTAGCTACTCTTCATGGAGGTCTTCTTCCTTGGCTGGGTTGTCCTCTTGCTCCTTGGAAGCTGCGTGTTCTATGTACTTGAGGATGACAGTCTGGAGCTTGTCTACCTCAATGGTCTCGCATCATAACACCTGATAGCTCCACTCCTTGGCATTTTCTTCCAGCTGCCGCCAATCCTCGTCATATTCAAGCCTTGATCTCTGAATAGCTCTGATCGGTCGAAGGCGTGGGCAGCAAAACTCAGGAACTCTGTTGTGATTTCTCCGGCTGTCCCGTCCTTCATCTTCCCCTCGAAGTATGGCTTGATCTTATCTGCATCCATTTGTACCATGGGCATATCATAGCCCGTCATCAGCTTAAGGTATTGGGTGCATTCTGCCCAAATTTCCTTGATCCATTCAATATTAGGATCCACCCTGCTCAAAATTTGTTCCAACCTCTCCCTTTGGTTGTCGAGGTCTCTGCGCCACACATCCACCAGCCAATGATCTTCTTTCTTCAGTTCTAGCTTCTCCTCCCACGTGTTCTCAGGCATCTGAAGGATGGCCTCAACCCTTGGGAAGGTGGAGTTGTAAATCACATGGAAGTTGGTGCAGAGCCTCTTCATGCTCTCCAGGGATTGGATCAGGTCCAAGAACTTATTAGCTATCCGCACAGCCCTGGTGATTCCCATGTTTTTGACGTATGTGACCTGTCAGAACCAATCTTCAATTGTTTTTTCTAAGTTCTTCCTTCTCTCCATCTTGTCAATCTGCTCTTTGGAGAGCAACTGTGGTGTGGCTACGGAGGTAGTGGACAGGTCGTCCATTGAGGACCATTGCTAAATGTAGTCAGTTAGGGCAGCAACTTGCGCTTTGAACTCATCCTTGTATACCTTATCCTACTTGATTAGATGCACCACCGTGGCCACCGACTCTTCCAGGTGTTCAACCTTTTGCTCCCTAGTCGCTGTCCCCAAATCAATGGTGGAGATGTTATAGCTCACCCCTACCTGGCCAACAGCTGGCGTTGCAATTTGCACTGCTCAGGAGCTAGAAACATCCATTGTTATTTTGGAATGGACCTTGGGCTTCTTCTCTTTCTTTTTCGTGCTCAAGGATTGAGCCAAGATGGCCTCTAATCTTGCCCTTAGATCCTTTAGCATTGGGGTTGTCTTCTCTAGTTGTTTCTCCAACCAATCAGGCATGGAGGATTTATCTTTGGGTGCATCATGGTTTCCCTCGCCCTTCTTAGTTAGAGGCAAGACTTCTGCCTCCTTTTCCTTTTGGGGCTCCTCTTTCCCTTTAGTAGCATCTTCCTCCTCCTCTTTGTAAGAGTCACGAATAAACACGAGGCGCTTGACGGGCAGCTTGGTGGACAATTGTTGGGTGGGACTTCCTTCTTTCGCTGCCTCCTCTTCTTTCACTTCTTCAGTAGCCTTGGCCTCAGGGCTCTTGGCAACATGGGTCTCATCCTTGGTGATATCTTTTATCTGCTACTCTTCAGGTGGCTGCCCCTCTTCAATAAATGGTGACTTTTCTGCCTCTTCCCCAACGTCCTTCAACTGCTGTGCCAACTCCTCCTTAAGGTCCTCATCAAAAGTCTGGATAATTTCCTTGGCATCCGAGCCATCCTCTTCATCCCCACCCTCAGAAAAGCCTATCTCCTCCTCATAAACCACCCTGTCGATGGTTCGGTGCTTGTACTCAGGGTGCTCATAATATTCACCGGCCTCCTCCTCAATAGGCTTCGAAGGCTTCCTGCTCTTGCTCCTCTAACTCTTTCAAAATCTGCATTGTGGCCTCCATGGCTGGTGGCCCTATTGGCAGTTATGAAGGCTGAGCTATCGCGATGGCTTGGGCAAGGGCTGCTTGGAGTGCGGGGTCCATTAGGATCTATGAGAGCTCAAGGAGAAGACTCTGCATGTGCCGCGTAATGGCCTCGAGTATAGTGGAAAGGGGTATAGGTGATGCTATTGTTGCCAGAGGGAGGGATGTAATCGGTGACATGGTAGCAGAAGAAGAAGGGGGAGTGGTCATTCCAGAAGAGGAGTCAACGTTGACTATCGACTCAACCGGGGGAGAAGGGGCAAGATGGACGGAAATGTCCACCATTGGCAGAGATGATGCGACTGCAGCCAGGGAGGCAGGCGATGCACTAGGAGGGGCAAGGAGAAGCAAGGGGAGCCATAATTATGTTGTAGCCACCATCTATTTGAGTCTCTTGGGGGACGAGCCTCCCGTTTCTTTCCTTGCTTGTTCCTTGGGGTCCGCAGAATGCACTGTCTCTGTTCCTTTCCTTTTCTGGGATCTAGTGACGGGGGGAGACTTGGAAGTCTCACCAACTGATGTGGTGGTGGCAACGTCCTCCGTGGCACTTGGCTCGCTCTTTAGCTCCTCATATGTTAGGACTACCCCTTGCCGCTTTAGTTGTGCCACCTACCCATCGACCCACTCCTTAGTGCGAGTTATGATCGGCTGGGTGATGGTGTCTAGGTCATCGACCTCTTGCTCATCCCAATCAATCGACGGTATTGGCAGGTTGGCAACCATAGGGTACCTCGGGTGCATTATTATGGACTCGTCCTCCTCGAGCTGGTCTGGTACCTAGAATGGTTGCACTCTTCTTAAGAACTGTACGGTCATGCACATGTAGTGCCTCACGCGGACCTCTTTGTCATCTTTGCAATCTGCCTAGAAATCTTCAATATGGTATTGGTGGGTGTATGCCGGCCCCAGTGCTTTCCTGACATGGCCATGTGGGTCCATCCGTGGGCGAGCCGTATACCATTCAAAATTATATTCCTTGAGCTCCCTCTCAGAATTGCTAGCACATTGAGATGTCTGTAGTCGATACAGGCCCTGGTCGAGGGTCATAGGCTAAGAGATCCCTGCGATGTGTTTATTGCTGAAAATGGCCTGGATGTGTTGGAGCTACCAGGAAAGCTCCAAGAGAATGATCCTATCATTTGGATACTGCGGCAATCTGTTTGGCCACTCCGTGAATCCCTAGGCCCGAATCTAGGTAAACTTTGGGAACTGGATAAACATGAAAGCATACTCCTTCAGGAGTGCCTTGGCACTATGGGAGACTCTCCTCTCAAAGTCTCTGGCGATCAATTTGATGATATGGCTAGTAAAGGCATCATTGACCCGACAGTACTCCTTGAAATTATGGTATTGGAGCTGAGGGTATTTGTCGAATGGCTTGAGCCCTCGCTTGTGCCCCTAATCTAGTGCCACAAATAATCCACTGTATTGTCTTTGGCTTGCCAGGGAGTATACCAAGTAGAAGGTAATGTCAAACTTGGAGCTTTTCTTGACGTTGACGAACTGCTCATGGAAGCACTTGCTAATGATGTCTCCCTAGTCGAATGAGACCTTGGTGTTAATGTCCTCATTCCCTTGCAAGATCTGCTCGATGTAGTAGGTCATCCACTCTTGGAAGTAGGCGACTGCCGGGAGACCCATGACCTTGCTCAGCATAGTTACCAGGTTGTGATAGTCTTTGTGGAAATCGCTATGGAAGAGTTCCTAGGGAACCTTTGCAGTGCTACCCCATTTCTCCTTAAGCCGTAGGAGGTTGATTGATTTATTGCATCCTGACGGATTGGCATCCCACGCCGCTTGGCATTGTTCCAAAGTGGGGACCTCCATATGTGGGAATGTGGGAATGTGAAATGTTTTGGTAATCCCCTCTGGTGACATGTCCGCGAGGATGTTCCCCTCCTTGTCCACGATCGTTCTGGTGTCAGTCTGATAGGCTTCTCGGCAAGCCATCACTAGTTTGGGTGCCACCAGAGAGGGAGGGAAACCAGCAGCCTTGGCGATTCCACTCTGCCATATTAGCCTGGCATTCTTTGTCGTAGGGTTAACCTTGACCCTCTGAGTGAATTCGTCTATGTCCACTTGGCCGATGTTGGTATCTGAGATCTCCTTCCAGTCCGTTGAGACCTTTGACTGGAGTGGCTCACCCTAGAACTGAAACTTCATCTAATCTTTATCTTCTTTTCCCTGAGGGGTCCTTCCTGATTTCTTGCCCTTATCTTTTTCGACGAAGGCCCCTGAAGTTCCTGTAGTTGATTCCATATATCCTGCAAACAAGGGAAAAGTTAGCACAACAAACATCGAAAGCAATTAAGTTAGTCCATATTTTGAGCATATCATCTAAATAATTAATCAAGTATATCATATATCTTGCTTCCGGATGTTATCGATTTCACTTCAGGGTATTTAGACAATCCGGGCCCAGAAGGTCGGACTTCCCTGGCAGAAATGCTGTTTGGAAGGGAGAATGCAACCAAAGTTCCTGAAGACCCTCCTTAGCCAAATTTCAATGTTTCGGGAGGCTCATGATGGAGAACAACATAATTTGGGATGTGGGTCGAAGTCAGATTTTGGGTTTGAGCTTGTTTGGATCGATCTAAGGGGCATCAGAGGTTTCAAGCAGGGAAGCCGGCAGGAGAAGGCATTCGGTGGCGGCGAACAGCGGACGGACACCCAGAGGCTGAACCTCGGGGCTCGGGGTCCAGTTGGCGGAAGGACGACCATCATTGGGTTAATTTTCTACGGAGGCTCGGGCTAGTCAGGTTGGGAAGGTGCTCAGACTTTTCCATTTTTGATGGCAAACGCTAGATAGATGTTCGAGAGGAGGAGTCCGGCAGGTGATTTTGAGTTACAAAACCTGACGACACCCGGAGGGTGGAATTCCAGGTGGGGTATTTCCATTTAGCAGCAGCGATCGAGCGGCGGACTTCCGATAATGGAAGCCCGGACGCTGGGATCCGGAAGGTAGATGGCCAAGAATGGATATGGCGATAGCCCACGGCGGACAGCCCTTCGAAGCCCGGAGAGCAAAAAGGCGGGTGATGAGTTCATTTAGGCCTAGAAGCTTCTGATGTGCTGGGGCCCACAGGCGGGACGACGCGACATGCTGGCTGCCATGAGATTTTCATTCTCGGAAGATTGCGGCGGTGACTGGGAGCTCGGGACCCGATAGTCGGGAAGCCGGCAGGGGTCTGCCGTGGAGGACGGTGGAACCATCGCAGAGTTCCAGGGATGAAACTCCGGACGGTCGGGCCTGAAAGGTCCCACGGCAGCGAGGAGTCTCGGCAAGATTAAATAGCAAACGGAGGCCCGGGATCTGACTACCGGGCGGACGGGGAAGAATTTCCATTCAAAAATAGTGGCGGGCAAGAGGGGGACTTCCGAGGGCCGAAGTCCAGCCACCGGGGCCCGATGAGCAGACAGACGGAGCGGAAACTCCCACGGTAGGAGGTTCATGGACTTCCGAGGATGGAAGTCCCACAGGCGGGGCCCGGGAGTGCGAAAGCAGCGGTTTCAAAAGATCAAGGCAACGATGAAGAGGGAGGTGGGGCCCTGAGGGCGGGGCACAGGGTGATGCCCGCTGCTCGGAGAGGGCGGACCTCCGAGGGAAATCCGGAGACGGAACATCGGGGGTCCGGGCCCGGAATGAACGAAGGATGCAAGCCAAATTTCAAGTCATAACGGTGGAGCAAATGCCAGGGTCTAGAAGCCGGGAAGGCGAGGTGTCGCGATATTAAAAAACGTTGCGAAAGCCTAGCGGAAGTCCGAGGGGGGAAACCTGACCAACCGGGGCCGATGAGGAGAAATTCCACTCGTGAATGTTTTGAGGTTGAATTCCAGTGGCGAAGGCGGGTTTCGGGCCCGAGAGGGACATTTTCCCTGTGCAAAGAACAGCCGCGGCAGGGAGAGGTCCGATTTGGCAAGGAGGTCATTTGGGGGTTTTTGCAGATTTTTGGCCACATGGGTTTGGTGCGCGAATTGGTGTTCTTCAATTTCATGCCACCCTAACTATTTGTCCAATTTATTTAAACCCTTCAAAATTACAAAAAAGATGGGAGGGCAAACGAGGATGGCCTACCTCGGATACACAGAGTGGGGAGATGCGGAATCCACCGGGAATTGACAGAGTGATGCAGACGTAGATGATCGTGATGCTGCTGATTGCAGTGAGTTCCAGATGCTTGGCTTGTGCAATTCGCTTCAACTTGGATTGTGAAAATGACATTAGCGGACCAGGCGTTTTATACCCCAACCACCATTAATACCGACAATAAATGCCTGTACGGCCACAGAAAAGTCGGTGAGTTTGTAATTAGGTTGGTGGCGGCGGCGGGAATTCCGGGATCCAGTGACCGGAAGGACACGGTGCGACGGCCACGGGAAAGTTTTCGTACTGATTGGGCGATGGTGGCGGCGAAAGGTTCGGGTCCCGGAGTTCGGGGAGCCGGAAGGAATCCGCCGTCGAGGACGGCGGAACCGTCATGGAGTTTCGAGAACGGAACTCCGGATGGTTGGGCCCGAAGAGTCTCGCGGCAGGCAGGTATAAACGAAAACCCCGGTAGACAAAACCTAGGTGGGGCCCAAGGGGCGGGCGGCAGACAGAGGCTTGCCGTCCCGAATGATGAGCCCGAGACAAAAGTCCAAAGACGGACTTCCAGGACCCGGGGCCCGAAGGGGCCGGCGCCACCCCAGAAACTTTCCACGAGTTTTAAGCGGAGGGCATCAAATTGGGCCCTGAGAGGCGGGAAGGCGCCGGGAGAATGCCGCAGTGGATGGCGAAGGCGAAAGGGAAGCCCAAAAAGGGAACCCCGGAGGACCGGGCCCGGAGGGGCCTAGGGCCATTTAGAGCCAAAATGCCAAAGGGAATCCTCGAGGCCCTAAAAGGAAGAATAAAACCCAAAAGTGGAGGCATGATCGATTTATGATGAAGCCTTGGAACAACATCGACCATGCGAATCATCAAAAAAAGAGGGGCACGCAAAACGAGGCAGCCCCAAAGGACCTGAAGAGGTGAAAGAAAAGAGGGTCCCCATTCTGAACGGGGCATGTGTGCTAAGGGCACAACAAATGGCGACTCCATTGAAGAATGCTCCGAAGCGTTCTAGGGATAAATATTCATTCAGGACCCAGAATCTTTGGTTTCGCAGACCAGGAGCAGCTTACAAAGATGAATCCGGGAGAACGAGATCCTTAATTAGGTCAGCTTACAGGACATCTCAGAAGCGTGTGTGAAGTGAGTTCATTCCTTTCCTAGGGATAGTGACTATGGTTACCAATTCAACCGAGTGAGCTACGTAAATTATCTAACACCAAAAGTAACCTGGACATTGCCCTGCTACCAGTCAAGCATCCATAGCTCCAACGGAGTTGTCACTACAATCCCATGGATATTTCTCTACTGTCGGTCGGGCGTCCATAGCCTCGGTAGAGTTATCCGAACACCCATACGGTCATTTATTTTCTTTTTCAGAATTCCTTCATCTCTTTTGGCTTAATATTTCATTTCTCTTTTGCCATAATATTTTGACCGGGTAAGCATTGAAGCCTACAATGGGTTTGAGACTGCAGTGGTCACTGGAGTAGACTTAAGATTTTTCACTCACTGGGGTGTCATAACAACCATAGTACTGTCCTTCAGAATTTATTATTATGTAATTTGTATGAGATCCGAGATGTGGGTAAGAAGATCCAGTTAAGGGTCAAGTTTTGAGCAGAGTTCAAACAAGGAAATCATTCGCGGATAGCTTTCAAAGATTATTAATCTAGAGTGAATGTTTAGCCAAAGAAAACAAAGAACAAACAGCAAAATGAACCGCTTGTCAAGCAAGCACGGCCACCGCAAAGGAGTAGGAAACATCTTTCAAAACAAAACTGCCGGGAGGGAGAAAACAAAAAGTGACGCAAACAAAACATGGACAAGCAAGGAAGTAACTATTCTAACCTATGCACAGGTATTTACAACAAAGAGCCCGAAGGAGCTCAAGCCTGGAAGTAATGCTTCAGGTGTTGCCCATTGACTGGCAACGAGACATTCTCACCGGTTAAGGTCTTTAGGCGGAAGGCATTATCTCCCAAAATCTCAGCTATTTGAAAGGGGCCAAGCCAAAGCTTGTCGAATTTGTTGTGTCCCCCTTTCTTCTCATGGGCCTTGTCCCAATATAGAACCAAATCTACAATTCTAAAGGCTTTAATTTTAGCTCGGTGGTTGAATCATCTCTTCACTATGCCCTGATGTTTGGCAAAATTTTCTATGGCACGGTTTTAGACTTCCTCTAAATGCAAGAGTTCAGCTAATCGAGCTTCCCTACGATCTCCTCCCTCGTAAAAATTATTGATGAACTGGAGGGTAGGAATCTTTAGATGGATGGGGAATATAGGTTCCAGGCCATAGACAAGGTGGAACAGAGAATCGCCAAGGGTAGCCTTGTGGCGAGTGCGATCAGCCCAAAGGGCGAAACGAAGCTGGGTATGCCAGTCCTTGGGATTCCTATCTAGCAGCTTCTTGATCATAGTAATAAGATTTTTATTCATAGATTCGGCAAGGCCGTTACCTTGAAGGTAGTAATTAGATGAGAATTTAAGAGCAATCCCATAGTCAAATGCCCAACTAGCAAATTTTAATGAAGCAAATGCAGGTCCATTATCACATACCAAAGCATACAGACAGCCAAAGCGGTTTAAAATGAAACTTTCTAAAAAATTAGTAACTACTTCAGTGGTGCATTGCTTACACACTATTGCTTCCGTCCATCTAGTATAATAATCAGTAGCGGTAAGAATGTACCTGTGTCCCACAGACGATGGAGGGCTTACCGGACCGATAAAGTCGAGACCCCATTGCGCAAAAGGCCTTACCTCCAGCACGGGCTGCAGTGGAACAACAACATTCCTCTCCCTAGTGGTAGTGGTCTGGCACGTGTGATATGAATGAACATGGCAATGGGCATCCTTGAAGACAGTTGGCCAATAGTACCCTGCTCTCAATATTTGATGCACCGTGGAGGAACCAGAACCATGGCCCGTGTCAAATTTATTGTGAAATTCTTTCAAGACGCGTTCTGCTTCCTCCTTGCCAAGGCATCTCAGATAAACACCTTCATGATTCTTCTTATAGAGAATGGAACCATGTAACATGTAGCCATTACTTTTCAATCTCAGGGCCCTCTTTTGGACTCCTTCCAGGTGTGGCGGACACTTATGATTCAGCAGATAGTAAACATCTTTGTACCACTCTCTTGGGGAGACATCTTCAAGCTGATACTACTGTACTGTGAGCTCAGGCCTAGCCTTCGTGGCTATTTCGGCAATTGTGCGGGTGAGTGCTTGTCCTCTCACCAGTTTCATTGGTTGGATCTCCATATCATACTCTTGGAGTAGGGTGACCCACTTAGCCCTTCGTTGGCCTAATTCATTTTGCATGAGCAGTGTCTTTACTACTAGGTCAGGGACAATGGCGAATACCTTGTTGTGTAGAATGTAGTGCCTAAATTTTTTCACCTCCCTGACAAGAGCATACGCCTACTTTTCTATGTTGTGGTAATGTAATTCAACATCTTTGAGGGGAGCACTCATAAAGGTGATCGGGTGCTTGTTTCCTTCGTCATCTTTCTGGGTCAACATGCTAGCACAAGAATGCTCTAAAGCAAATGAGTAAATGTAAAATGGCTTCAGATAATCTGGGCTAACTAACACAGGTGCCTCAGCAATGGCCCGTTTGATTTCTTTGAAGGATTATTTGACAGCTGGCATCCATTCAACTTTGGCGTCTTGTTTGAGCATGGCATTGAGAGGTTTGACAATTTTTGCGAAATCTGTGATGAATTTCTGGACAAAGTTGATATTTCCGAAGAAAGATTTTAATTCCTTCTTACTTCCCGGAGGTTGACTCTTAAGCAAAGACTTGATGCGCTCAGGATCAATGGAGATTCCTTGCTCCGAAATGATGTGTCTAAGCAATCTGCCTTTGGTCACTCTAAAAATGCACTTTTTGGGGTTTAGGGAAACCCTGAATTCCTTGCATCTCTGAAATACCTTGCATAAGTCAGAGACATGATCGTCCTGCCTTTTAGAAAATACAGTCAAATCATCCATGTAGATGATTATGCACTTGCCAATCAGGTCTTTGAAGGCGATATCCATGGCGTGTTGGAAGGTGGCGCCAGCGTTGAATAGCCCAAACGACATTCTTCTGTACGCAAACGTCCCCCACTTAGTGGTGAACACTGTTTTGTGACGATTCTCATATTACATCATTACCTGATTATACCCAGAGTATCCATCGAGAAAGGACATCATCTGGGAGCCGTTGACGATTTGTAGCACCTCATCAAGTGAAGGCACCAGATAGTTGTCTTTTTTTGAGGCGTGCTTTAGATTGCGGAAATCCACACACAACCTAATCTCTCCATTCTTTTTCTTGACCGCGACCAAGTTGGCCACCCATATGGAGTGCCTGATGGGAAAAATGATTCTTGCTGAAAGTAGCTTTTGCACTTCCTTATAAACGATAGGCTCCAGCAAGGCATTGATAGGGCGTTGTCGTTGGCGGAATGGCCTCACTTCAGTTTTGAGAGGGATGGTGTGTGTAATGATAGAGGTGTCATACGTTTTTAGATCCTGGTAGCTCCATGCCACCACATCATGGTATCTTTGCAACACCTCCGTGATTCCCTTCTTTTCTTCAGGCGTGCACACCTTTTCGATAAAAACATTCCTAGTATCCTCCACTATCCCGAGGTTATGCGCATTGCATTGGTTGCTTATGGCCTCCTTTTTTGTTTGTTGATCTTGATCTCTGATTTGATCCAAATCAAATATGCATTCCAGCTGAACCATACCTCTGGGGATTGTGTTGGTTTTGAGGTTGATAACCCCCTCTATGTCTAATTCAGCCTCCTGCAAATCAGTTTCATCGATTATTTGAGTTGCGAAGACGTCAGAACTTGTGATGAATTAGAGAATATGCTTGTCATCATTGAAGACCTGCAAATGGGTAATATTATCTAGAACTGATGGTGTGGATGTTAGTTCAACAATGAATTTCTTGAGCCCAGACAAAGAGAGGGGTTGTAGGGTGCTAGCTGCTTGAGCCAAGGCATCGGCTGTGCAATTTTGAGCACGAGGGATCAATTGTATGTTAAATAAATCTAAACCCTCCAATAGGTCCTAGACTCTGTGCCTATAGTTTGTGAGCCTCCTGTCATGACAGGAATACAACTTCCTGACTTGTTTAACTATGAGTGCAGAATCTTCGAAGACTTGCAGCACTTTCACATTTTTCTTCATGGCCATGAGAAGGCCAAGGACTAAGGCCTCATATTCTGCTACGTTTTTGGTATAACAAAACTGTAATCGGTGGGCAGCGAGAAATGTCTTACTTTTTGGACTGATGAGTTCGAACCCAGCTTCAGCTCCTTGTCTTGACTTTGATCCATCAAATCAGAGCGTCCAACACGTGGAGGATTCCTTGTCTTCAGGTCTGATTGAACTTTCATTCCCTTTTTGCTAGACTGCGGGCCCAGTGATCTTATGGGGGCTTTCTAGTTTTGGGCAATGATTAACAGGCGGTTCCGCTGGTGTCTCCTTTGGTGTTTCTATTTGGGGGCAACTGATTTTCTAATATTCGCCACTGCTACTTGACACAAGCAACAGTCAAACTCGGAGTGAGCAGCATTGTAAACCCTGCACCAGTTTGGTAGTAAGAGATCTTGGAAATTCATTTGGGCTCCTAAGCTAAGCTGATCTCTTGCACATTTTTCCATAAACTCCTAGAAGCCACTGAGTAATCCCCAGTCGTCATCTTTACCTGGCTCATCATCAGCTTCTACCAACATTTCTGTATCTAGGGGCATTCATGTGGAACCTGTCGAAGGACTACATAACACCAACAATACTTCATCTGCACGTTCTTCCTGAATCTTGACCTCATTTTGGTAGGTGAAAGGGTGGTAGTTCCCTAAGTCGGTCTTAGCAAACAACACCTCGTTGAGATTATTGTGCTCTGTGATCATATACTTCATACGGGGTTCACAGTCAATACGGATCTGATTTGGCAACCCTTTCTATGGTAGCCACATGTGAGAAAGGTCTGTGGCGGTGTATCCATTCAGCGCCTTAGTGAACTCTCTTCCCAAAATAATTCCATAAGCATTGGGAATGTCTGCCACTTGGATATCAATGACCTGTTGTATCTGTGGGTCTATGATAATCTGCATCGGGATACAATTTATTTCACCCACTATGTTAATCTCTGTTTTGTCTAGCTGGGTCACCTTTCTCTTTGAAGGCATGGAAGTGATGACAAGAGCCTTGCATATGGCCAAGGGCATGACGTTGGCAGAAGCTCCCAAGTCGAGCAAGTAGTTATGTGTTGATGGTGTTTTCATGCACTTCTCAACACAGATAATGCGTAGGTGCATTACCTCTTGAAAGACAATCTTCCACAATCCAATTGTAGAACACTATCCCAAGGTCTCTCGGATGTCAGGTCATGACGGTGCTTAGATACTTCAGTAGTTGATGTGATTTGCTGGAATCACAAGGCGGCCTTACGTGAATACGAAGTACAGATGCGAAGCGTAGAGTGGGATCTTCGAAAGGAGTTCTTACTATAAAGACAATTTTGTGTTGGCTGTAGGTTCAAACAGCAGCCTTAAACTCCATCTAGTTGTAGATTTGACTTTACCATGCACAATGAACCTTGATATTGTCCAATTTCTAAAAAAGGGGTGAAAAGAGCGAAAGGGAAGAAAAGTTCCTAAGTCTGAAACTTGCAATGAACAGTGATCATGGAGTTCCTACAATGGACAATTCCTTAAAACAATCTCCCACTTAACCAAAAATTTCACAATATCATGGGAACTGTGCTATATTCTAAGGGCTGCAAATTTTTATCCTTCATCCACCACATACATGCATGAACTAAAAGATAAGTGTTTAAGGCAGCTTTAATTAAGTCTAGGCTAACTTTGCACTGCTGTCTACCTTCAGCAAACAGCAAAAAGGATGGACTAAGGGATCATACATAGTGCATGAATTTTCATAAATACCAAACAACATTCCTAAAATTTACCCAAGTCATATGAACAGCTAACTAAACAGCAAATAGATCTAACTTAAACATCTAATATTGGAGGAATGAATCAATTGACATGAGAGAAAACCAGAAAATGCACCAATTCAATGCTATTTCTCATAAAATTCAGCAGCATGTCTTTACAACAATTTAACTCCCACTTTGCAAATAAGGGGAGTGCTCTATTTATAGTTTTCCAAAAGTTAAATGAATGGCTAAGATTCATTACAATTGTGTGGCCAAGATTCATTACAAAATAGGGTTTCACCTACCCCTAAATAGATTTACAATTAAAAAACATCTTTTGTCTTTTCCCTATTTTGTCATCTAGTGGATGACACTATTTGCCTTTTCGTCCTATAGCTAATTATTGTTCCTTTGGCTGTAGCTACTTTTTTGGGATGTCTTCTTCTTTGGCTGGGTTGTCTTTTGGCTCCTCGGAGGCTGCATGTTCAATGTGCTTGAGGATGATGGCCTGGAGCTTGTCTACCTCGAGGATTTCGCATCTCAATGCTTGATAGGTTCATTCCTTGGCATTCTCCTCCAGCCACTTCCAGTCTTCGTGGTACTTTGAGCCCTGATCTCTAAACAGCTCTGATCTATCGAAGGCACGGGCAGCGAAACTTAGGAAGTCTGTTGTGACGTCTCCAACTGTCCCATCCTTCATCCTTTGCTCAAAGTACGGTTTAATCTTCTCTGCATCCAGTTGGACCGTGGGCATATCATGGCCCGTCATTAGCTTGAGGTATTGGGTGCATTCTGCCCGGATTTCTCTGATCCATGCAATGTCCGAATCCACCCCGCTCTGGATCTGCTCCATCCTCTCCTTTCGGTTGACGAGGTCCCTTCGCCACACGTCCACCAACCAGTGATCTTCCTTCTTCAATTCTAGCTTTTCTTCCCATGTGTTCTCTGGCATTTGGAGGATGGCCTCAACCCTTGGGAAGGTGGAGTCGTAGATCGCGGGGAAGCCGGCGCAGAGTTTCTTTGTGCTTTCCAGGAATTGGATCAGGCTCAAGAACTTATTGGCTATCTGCACAGCCAAGCCGATCCCTATGTTTCCAACGCTTACCACCTGCTGGAACCAATCTCCCGTGGTCTTCTCCAGGTTTTTCCTCCTTTCCAGCTTATCTATTTGTTCCTTAGAGAGCAGCTGTGGTGCAGCTGTCGAGGTAGTGGGAAGGTCGTCTATTGAAGACCACTGCTGAATATAGTCAGTTAGGGCAGCAACCTGCGCCTTTAGCTCGTCCTTGGTGATCTTATCCTATTTGATAAGATGTACAACCATGGCCACTGATTCCTCGAGGTGCCCAACCTTCTGTTCTGTGGTCGCTATCCCTAGGTCGATGGTGGAGATAGTGTAGCTTACTCCGGTCTTGCCAACAGTTGGCGTCACTATTTGTGCAACCCGGGAGCCAGAAGCGTCCATGGTTATCCTAGAACGGACCTTAGGCTTCTCCTCCTTCTTTGTTACGGTCAGGGATCGAGCCAAGATGGCTTCCAATCTCGACCTCGGGTCGCTTAGAACAGGAGTAGTCTTTTCGAGCTGCTTTTCCAACCAATCGGGCATGGTAGACTTGTCCATGGGTGTCTCATGGCTGCCCTCACCCTTCTCCGTCAGAGGCAAGACCTCAGCCTCCTTTTCCTTTTCAAGCTCTTCCTTTTCCTTGGCAATGTCCCCCTCCTCGTTAGAGTCTTGATAGAACACGAGGCTTTTGACGGGTGCCCTAGTGGTCAATATCTGAGTGGAATCTTCTTCTCCTTCCACCTCTTCTTCCCTTTCTTTGACTGCCTCGGCCCCGGGGCTCTTCACAACATGGACCTCGGGCTCAGTGATGGCTTGTTCAGGTTGTCTCTCTGGTGGCTACCCTTCTTCACCCTGTGATGGTTGTTCTGCCTCCTTCCCATCATCACCCGGCTGCTGAGCTGACTCCTCCTCGATGTCCTCATCAAAAGTTTGGACAATCTCTTTATCACCTGAGCCATCCCCTTCATCCCTGCCCTCGGAGGAGCCCGTCTCTTCTTCTTCATAAGCAACCTTGTCAATGGTTCTGTGCTTGTACTCAGGTTGCTCATAATAATCATCAGCCTCCTCCTCACTAGGCTTTTAAGCCTCCTGTTCTTGCTCTTCCAACTCTTTTGAAATCTGCATGGTGGCCTCCATGGCTGGCGGCCCTGTTGGCGGTTGCGAAGGTTGAGATGTTGCGAGTGCTTGGGCCAGGGCTGCTTGGAGAGCAGGGTCCATTAAAATCTGCAAGAGCTCCGGGGGAAGACTCTGCAGGTGCCGTGTAATGGCTTCGGGCACAGTGGAGATGGGAACAAGCACTGCTATTATTGCCAGAGGTAGGGAAGTAATAGGTGACATGGCAGTAGCAGAGGAAGGGGAAGTGGTCATGCTAGAGGAGTCAATATTGATTATGGATCTAGCTGGAGGTGAAGAGGCAAGGTGAACAAAGATGTCCACCACCAGGGGAGATAAGGCTACTGCGGCCTAAGAAGTGGGCAGCACACCAGTTGGGGGAGGAAGAAGCAAGGGAGGCTGCGCCTCCATTATGATTGCCATCCTTTTAAGCTTCTTGGGAGATGAGCCTCCCGTATCCTTTGTCGCTTGCTCCTTTGGGTCCGCAGACTAAGCCGTCTCTACCTCCTTTCTCTTCTGGGACCTGGTGATGGGAGGAGACTTGGAAGTCTCACCAACCGATGGAGAGGCAGCCACGTCCTCTGTGGCACTTGGCTCGCTTTTAAGTGCCTCATATGTCAGAGCCACCGCCTTTTGTTTTAGTAGCGCCACTTCTCCATCGACCCATTCCCTAGTGCGAGCAATGATAGGTTGGGTGATTGTATCCAGGTCATTAACCTCTTGCTCGTCCCAGTCGATGGAGGGGATTGTCAGGTCGGCAACCGCAGGGTACCTCAGGTGCACCAGGGTGGACTCATCCTCCTCAAGTTGGTCCGGCACCGGGAATAGTTGTACCCTTCTCAGAAACTATACCGTCATCCACATATAGTGCCTCATGCGGACCTCCTTATCATCCTTGCAATCTGCCCAAAATTTTTCTACATGGTGCTTGTGGGCATATGCCGGCCCCAACGCCTTCCTGACATGGCCGTGCGGGTCCATTCGAGGGCGAGCCGTGTACCACTCAAAGTTATACTCTTTGAGCTCCTTTTCTGAGTTGTCGGTGCATTGAGAGGTTTGCAACCTATATAGACACTGGCCGAGGGTCATGGGATAAGGGATCCCTGCTACGTGCTTCTGGCCGAAAACCGTCTGAATATGTTGGAGCTGCCAGGAGAACTCTAGGAGGATGATTCGGTCGTTTGGGTACCTCGGCAACTTGTTTGGCTGTTCCGTGAATCCTTGGGCACAGATGTAAGTGATCTTGGGGAATTGAATGTATAAGGAGGCATACTCTTTCAGGAGTGCCCGGGCACTGTGGGATACCCTTCTTTCAAAGTCCCCGGCTATTAATCTAATGACGTGGCCTATAAAGGCATCATTGACATGGCAATACTCTTTCTTGAAGTAGCGGTACTGGAGCTGAGGGTACCGGTCAAAAGGCTTGAGCCCTCGCTTATGCTCTCCATCCGGTGCCCTGAAGAGTCCACTATATTGTCTCTGACCTGCCAAGGAGTACACTAGGTACGAGGTCATGTAGAATTTGTTGCTCTTCTTCACATTCACGAACTGCTCATGGAAGTAGTTGCTGATGATGCCTCCTCAATCAAATGAAATCTTGGTTTTCACGTCCTCATTCCCTCGGACGATCTGTTCAATATAGTAAGCCATCCATTCCTGAAAGAAGGCGGCTGTCGGGAGACGCATAACCCTACTTAGCATAGTCACGAGGTCATGATAGTCGTCATGAAAGTCGCTACGGAATAGCTCTTGGGGAACTTTAGCAGCGCTGCCCCGTTTCTCCTTGAGCCAGTAGATGTTAATTGACTTCTTGCAATCTAAGGGATTGGCATCCCATGCTACCTGACACTGCTCCAAGGTGGGGATCTGCATGTGTGGGAATGTGGGAATGTGGAAAGTTCTTGCAATTCCTGCCGGAGACATGTCGGCAAGGATATTCCCCTCCTTGTCTACGATGGTTCTGGTATCTGTCTGGTAAGCTTCTCGGCAAGCCATTACCAATTCTGGTGCTATTAGAGATGGAGCGAAGCCGGCAGGTTTGGCGATTCCGCTTTGGCGTATCAACCGGGCATTCTTTGTTTTAGGGTCAACCTTGACCCTTTGCGTGAACTCGTCAATGTCCACCTGGCCGATATTGGTGTCTGATATCTCCCTCCAGTCAGTCAAGACCTTTGACTGGAGCGGTTCACCTTGGAACTGAAATTTCATCTGGTCTTTGTCTTCTTTCCTACGAATGGCCCTTCCAGATTTCTTACCCTTGTCCTTTTCGGTAGAGGCCCCTGAAGTTCCTGCGGCCGATTCCATATATCCTGCAAGCAAAGGGCGAAGTCAGCACAACAAAACACCAAAAAAATGTTAATGTTAGTCCGTATTGAGCATATCATCTAAATAATTATTTAAATACATCATAAGTTTAATCCTTAGATGATATCGATTTCATTTTACAACAATTGAGTAATCCGGACCCGGAGGGCCGGACTTCCCTGGCAGGAATGCTGTCAGGAAGGGAAAACACGAGCGAAAGCTCCCGAAGACATCCGTTGGCCAAATTTTGATGTTTTAAGTGACCCTTAATGGAAAATGGTGTGATTTAAGACGTGGGTCGAAGTCAGATTTTCAATTTGAATCGATTTGGATTGATTTGAGGGGCCTCGGAGGTTTCAGGCCGGAAGGCGGCCAGGCAAAGGAAGCCGGCGGCAGCAGACATCGGATGGAAGTCCGGCTGAGGAAGCTCGGCGGCGGAAGTCCGGAAGCCGGAGCCCGGGAGGTAAAGAGACGGCTGCTATCGTGCTCGGTTTAACAGTTTGGATCGGATGACATTCGGGCTGCCGGGCCCTGTAGGCCGGAAAAGCGCGCCGCGAAGGCTGCCGCATGTTATCTTAAATCATTTTGAACGGCGGCGGCGAGAAGGAAAATGGAGCCCGGAGGGCGGGGAGCCGGCGGAGGTTGGCCGCCGAAGGATCTTGCAATGTGGCCCGGCGGCGACGGCGAGGTGAAGCTCGGCTCCGGTCCACGGGAGGACGCAAGGGGACGGCCACCGGGAGGCAACAATAACCCACAAGTGATGGCGACTAAAGCGAAACCGGGACCCGGGAGGCGGAACAGCGGGAGACCACGGCCGCCGCGATGGAATTTGGCGATGACCTGCACAGCGGTGGCGAAAAGCATCCCAAGGCCCGGGCGCGGGAGTGCCGCGGGTGGACAGCTGCTAGGACATTTGATTAAGGTTTGGGCGACGGCGGCGGCGAGGACAACGGCGACGAGGCCCCCGGGGCTCGGACATTGGAAGGGCGTCAAGCGAAGGCCGTCGGAAGTTATGGCAATTTTAAAAGTGACGGCGGCAAAAAGCGTCTTGGGGCCCAAGAGATGGAAGGATGCGAGGTGTAGGCCGCCGCACGCATTCTGCGATGCTTTCAACGGCAGCGGCAAAAGTATCCCCGGAAGCCGAAGGCCAGGGAGCCAGCAAGGTTCCGCCGTGAGTGACGGCGGAACCGTCACAAAGTTCTGGGGACGGAACTCCAGGAGACCGAGCCTGACGGGTCGCGAGGCAGAAGGGAGGACGCCGAGAGATGCCGGGAGATTTTGAGTTTAAACTGCGGCGATTTTGCGGTGTAAGCCCAAGAGGGGAAACCCGGAGGCCCGGGCCCGGAAGGGCGAACCTCCGCCAGGGGTTATGTGGTGGCGGAAAGCGATGGCGATGGAGGGTTCCGGGCCCGGCAGGGACCTTCGCACTGTGCGAAGAACACCCGCTACGCGGACAAGTCCCGGGAGACGAAAAGGGTGATTCCAAGGGGGCTCTGGTAAATTCAAACACATGGGTTTGGGGCGCAACGCGGGGAATTTTTATTTTATGCAATTTAAATTATTGTTCATTTTAACCAAATCCATAAAAAAGATCGAAAAGAGCGAGAGGGCGAACGAGGATGGCCTACCTCCAACTCGCTAAGCGGGACGCTGATGGGATGCAACAATAGAGTTGATGGAGCGACGTTGAGGCTGATGATCACGATGATGCAGTTTGCAGTGGGCTCCAACTCTATCGCTGCTCCAATTTGCTAAAATTCGCAAGTTAAAATGATAGTGGCGGGCCTCGGTTTATATACCCCACCGATTATTAATGATCGCATTAAATGCTTGTACGATCGTGCTTAAAGTTGGTGAGATTCAAATTTGAGTCGGCGGCGGTGATAGAATGATCGGGGCCCGGATGGTGGGGTGCGGTGGAGAGTTGGCCGCCGTTAGATTTTGCACTTCATTTGAACAATGGAGGCGAGCAACACCCAGGGGCCCGAAGGGCAGGCGGCCCACCGAGGATCGCCGTCACGGACGGCAATCCCGGGACGGAAGTCCGGACGCAGACTTCCGGCTCCCGGGGCCCGAAGGAGCACAGGCCGGCCGGGAAATCCCCGAAGACCTAGGAACGGCCAACGGCTGGGCGGGTTCCGGAGGGCGGAAAGATGCCCAGGAAACACTGCCGGGGTGACAAATGAAAGAGGGAAACCCGATAAGGGAACCCCGGAGGCCCGAGCCCGGAGGGGCCCAGGGCCGCCCCAGAGCCCAAAAGGCCCAAGGAACCCACAAGGCCCCGGAGGGCTGGAAAAACAAAAAGGGAAACCATGGTTGATGTTAGAATGAAACTTTAGGGTAATATCGATCATACGGAACGTCAAAAAAGAGAGGCACACAAAACGAGGTGGCCCCAAAAGACCTGACACGGTTAAAGAAAAGAGGGTCCCCGTTCCGAACGGGGCGTGTGTGCTGAGGGCACAACAAATGGCGACTCCGTTGGAGAACGCTCCGGAGCGTTCTAGGGATAAGTATTCATTCAGGACCCAGAATCTCTGGTTTCGCAGACCAGGAGTGGCTTTCGAGGATGAATCAGGGAGAACGGGATCCTTAATTGGGTCAGCTTACATGACATCTCGAAAGTGTGTGTGGAGTGAATTCATTCCTTTCCTAGGGATAGTAACCAGGGTTGTTACTTGAACCAAGTGAGCTACATAAGTTGCCTAACACCAAAAGTAACCTGGACATTGCCCCGCTGCCAGTCAGGCGTCCATAGCCCCAGCAGAGTTGTCGCTACAATCTCATGGATATTGCTCTACTACCGGCTGGGCGTCCATAGCCCCGGTAGAGTTACCCAAACACCCATACGGTCATTTATTTTCTTCTTTCAGAGTTTCTTTTCTCTCTTTTGCTTTGATATTTCATCTCTCTTTTACCATTTGATTCGACCGGGTAAGCATTGAAGCCTACAATAGGTTTGAGACTGCAGTGGTCACTAGAGTAGACTTAAAATTTTTTCACTCACTTGGGTGTCGTGACAACCATAGCACAGTCCTTCAGAATTTATTATCATGCAATTTGTGCGAGATCCGAGATGTGGGTAAGAAGATCCGGTGAAGGGTCAAGTTCTAAGCGAGATTCAGACAGGGAAATCATTCGCGGAGAGCTTTGGAAAGACCAATAGTCTAGAATGAATGTTTAGCCAAAGAACACAAAGAACGGACAACAAAGTGGACCGCTTGTCAGGCAAGCACGGCCACCGCAAAGGAGCAGGAAACATTGTTCAAAACAAAACTGCCAGGAGGGAAAGCAAAAAATGATGCGAAACAAAACGCCAACAAGCAAGAAAGCAACTACTCTAACCTATGCACAGGTATTTACAACAAAGAGCTCGAAGGAGCTCAAGCCTGGAAGTAATGTTTCAGGTGTTGCCCGTTGACTGGAAATGGGACGTTCTCACTGGTTAAGTTCTTTAGACGGAAGGCATTATCTCCCAATATTTCAGCTATCTGAAAGGGGCCAAGCCAGAGCTTGTCGAATTTATTGTGTCCCCCTTTCTTTTCATGGGCCTTGTCCCAATATAGGACCAAATCTACAAATCCTAAAGGCCTTAATTTTGGCTCGGCGGTCGAACCATTTTTTCACTACGCCTTGATGTTTGGCAAAATTTTCTATTGCGCGGTCTCGAACTTCCTCTAAATGTAAAAGTTCAGCTAAACGAGCTTCCCTACGATCTCCTCCTTCATAAAAATCATTGATGAACTGAAGAGTAGGAATTTTCAGGTGGATGGGGAATATTGGCTCAAGACCATAGACAAGGTGGAATGGGGAATCACCCAAGGCAGCCTTATGGCGGGTGCGATCAGCCCAAAGGGCAAAACGGAGCTGGGTATGCCAGTCCTTGGGATTCCTATCTAGCAGCTTTTTGATCACATTAATCAAATTCTTGTTTGTGGATTCGGCAAGGCCATTGCCCTGAGGGTAGTAATTGGATGAGAATTTGAGGGCAATCCCATAGTCAAACGCCCAACTAGCAAATTTCAATGAAGCAAAGGCAGGTCCATTATCACATACCAAAGCATACGGGCAACCAAAGCGATTTAAAATGAAACTTTCTAAAAAAATGGTAACTACTTCAGTTGTACAATGCGTACAAACTATTGCTTCCGTCCATCTAGTACAATAATCAGTAGCGGTCAGAATGTACCTGTGTCTCACAGAGGATGGAGGGCTTATCGGACCGATGAAGTCGAGACCCCATTGTGCAAAAGGCCTTACCTCCAACACAGGCTACAGTGGGACAACAGTATTCCTCTCCCTGGTGGCGGCGGTCTGGCACGTATGACAGGAATGAACATAGCAATGGGCATCCTTGAAGACGGTTGGCTAATAATACCCTGCCCTTAAAATCTGATGTGCCGTAGAAGAACCAGAACCATGGCCCGTACCAAATTTATTATGAAATTCCCTTAGAACGTGCTCTGCTTCCTCCTTGCCAAGGCATCTTAGATAAACACCCTCGTGATTCTTCTTATAGAGAATGGAACCCTGTAACATGTAACCATTATTTTTCAACCTTAGGGCCCTCTTCTGGACTCCTTGCAAATGCGGCGGACACTTATGATTAAGCAGCTAATAAACGACATCTTGGTACCATTCTCCCGGGGAGACATCTTCAAGCTGATATTGCTGTACCATGAGTTCAGGGCCGGCCTCTATTGCTATTTCGGCCATTGTATGGGTGAGTGCCTGTCCTCATACCAATTTCATTGGTTGGATCTCCATATCATATTCCTGGAGCAGGGTGACCCACTTAGCCCTCCATTCCCCCAACTCGTTTTGCATGAGTAGCGTTTTGACTACTGGGTCAGGGACGATGGCAAACACCTTGTTGCGCAGAATGTAGTGTCTGAATTTCTTTACTCCTCTGACTAGGGCATATGCCTGCTTTTCGATATTGTGGTAGCGCAATTCAGCATCCTTGAGGGGAGCACTCATAAAGGTGATCGGATGCTCATTTCCTTCGTCATCCTTTTGGGTCAATATGCTAGCACAAGAATGCTCTGAAGCAAATGAGTAGATGTAGAACGGCTTCAGATAATCCGGACTAACCAATACAGGTGCCTCAACAATGGCCCATTTGATTTCTTCGAAGGATTGCTTGGCATCTGGCATCCATTCGACCTTAGCATCCTGTTTGAGCATGGTATTGAGAGGTTTGACAATTTTCACAAAACCCGTGATGAATTTCCAGACAAAATTGATCTTTCTGAAGAAAGACTTTAATTCCTTCTTGCTGCCCGGGGGCTGAATCTTGAGTAACGACTCAATGCGCTCAGGATCAATGGAGATTCCTTGCTCTGAGATGATGTGCCCGAGCAATCTGCCTTTAGTCACTCCAAAAATGCACTTCTTAGGACTAAGGGAAACCCCAAACTCTCGGCATCTCTGGAATATCTTACATAAGTCGGAGATGTGATCACCTCGCTTCTTGGAGAATATGGTCAAATCATCCATGTAGATGATTATGCATTTGCCAATCAGGTCTTTGAAGGCGATATCCATGGCGCGTTGGAAAGTGGCGACGGCGTTGATGAGCCCAAACGACATCCTTCTGTACGCAAACGTCCCCCACTTAGTGGTGAACGTAGTCTTGTGGCGATCCTCGTATTGTACCATTACCTGATTATACCCAGAGTATCCGTCGAGGAACGACATCATTTGGGAGCCGTTGATGATTTGCAACACTTCATCCAGCGAAGGCACTGGATAATTGTCCTTCTCTGAAGCACGGTTTAGATTGCGGAAATCCACGCACAATCTGATCTCTCCATTCTTTTTCCTGACCGGGACCAAGTTAGCTACCCATGTAGAATGCCGGACTGGGAAGATGATTCTTGCCGAAAGCAATTTCTGCACCTCCTTGTAAACAATAGGTTCTAGCAAGGCATTGATAGGGTGCCGCAGCTGACGGAAGGGCCTCACTTCTGTCTTCAGAGGGATGGTGTGCATGATGATAGAGGTGTCGTATGTCTTTAAATCTTTGTAGCTCCATGCCACCACGTCAGGATATCTTTTCAGTGCGTCTGTGATTTCCTTCTTTTCTTCTGGCGTGCATACTTTCTTAATAAAAACATTCTTGGTATCCTCGGCTGTTCCCAGGTTGTGAGCATTGCACTGGTTGCTTATGGCCTCCTTCTTTGTTTACAGATCCTGATCCCTAATCTGATCCAAGTCGAATACACGCTCTAGCTGAACCATACCTCTAGGGATCGTGTTGATTTTTAGATTAATAACCCCCTCTATATCCAATTCAGCCTCCTATGGATCAGCTTCATCAATTATTTGGGTAGCAAAGATGTCAGAGCTTGTGATGAACTAGAGAATATGCTTGTCGTCATTGAAGACCTGCATGTGAGTGACATTATCTGGGACCAATGGCATAGATGTTAGCTCGATGGTGAATTTCTCGAGTCCAGACAAAGAGAGGGGTTGTAGGGTGCTAGCTGCTTGAGCTAAGGCATCAGCTGTGCGATTTTGAGCACGGGGAATCAATTGTATGTTGAATGCATCTAGGCCCTCCAGGAGGTCCCATACCCTGTGTCTATAATTGGTGAGTCTCCGGTCATGGAAGGAGTACAATTTCCTGACCTGCTTAACTTCAAGTGCGGAATCCTCGAAGACTTGCAGTACTTTCACATTTTTCCTCAAGGCCATAAGAAGGCCAAGGACCAAAGTCTCATATTCTGCCACATTATTGGTGCAGTAAAACTATAATCGATGGGCAGCGAGAAATGTCTTACCTGTTGGGCTGACGAGTTCAACCCCCGCTCCAGCTCCTTGTCTTGACTTTGATCCATCAAACCGGAGCGTCCAACACAAGGAGGATTCCTTATCTCTGGGTTCGATTGAGCCTTCATTCTCTTTTGGCTGGACAGCAGGCCTTGTGATCTTAGGAAGGCTTTCTGGGTCGAGGCAATGATCAATGGTTGGTTCTGGTGGCATCTCCTTTGGTGTTTCTACTGGCGGAGCAGCGGCCCTCTTAACATGCTCCACTGTTGTTTGGCATAGGCAACAGTCGAACTTGGAGTGAGCAGCATTATGGACCCTGCACCAGTTTGGCAATAAGAGGTCTTAGAAATTCATTCTAGCTCCTAGGTTGAGCTGATCTCTTGCACATTTTTCCATAAACTCCTGGAAGCCATCGAGCAATCCCCAGTTGTCATCTTGAACCGGCTCGTCATCAGCTTCCGCCAACATTTCTGCATCTGGGGGCATTTGCTCGGAACCCGCCGAGGGACTACATAATACCAGCAATACCTCATCTGCCCGTTCTTCCCAAAGCTCAAGCTCATTTTGGTAAGCAAAAGGGCGGTAATTCCCTAAATCGGTCTCAGCGAACAACACCTCGCTGAGATTATTGTATTCCGTGATCATATACTTCATACGGGGTTCATGGTCAATACGGATCTGATTTGGAAGCCCCTTCCATGGCAGCCACATGTGAGAAAGGTCGGTGGCGGTGTATCCATTTAGTACTTTAGTGAACTCCCTCCCCAAAATAATTTCATAAGCAATGGGAATATCCGCCACTTAGATATCAACAACCTGCTGTATCTGGGGGTCCGCAGTAATTTGCATGGGGATGCGGTTTATTTCACCCACAATGGTGATCTCTATTTTGTCCAGCTGGGTGACTTTTCTCTTTGAAGGCGTGGGAGTGATGCCGAGAGCCTTGCATACGGCCAAGGGCATGATGTTGGCAGATGTGCCTGAATCGAGCAGACAGTTGTGCAAGTTCTTCCTAAAGACCCTGATGGTAGTCAGGAAATAGGGGGGTTTTCGGTCTCCCTTAAAGGATGCCTATATGCATGTCCATTTGAGCTATCTGGCCTTTATTCCTATCACTGCCCATATCCTTGGTTTGCTTAAATTGCTGGTCCTTGGGAGGCTGCCTGCTAGCCCTTTCTGGCTCCTTTTCAATATATCTATTCGCCGATTGATTTGTGGGCACATTATTCCTTCTTCCAGACTTGTCCTATATTTCCTGTTCTTCCCTGGGCTCCTCAAAGGTTACCCTCTTGGTTGGGGTCTCTTGCGTGGTGTTAGAGGACGGAGTCCCATTCAGGATCCTGAAGAAGGCGTGCCTCACGGTAGGAACCTTGAGCAATTCAAAGGCCGACAAATTGATTTTGACCTTCTTGAATTCTTCTGCCACATATTCACCCATTTGCTCGATTTCAGAGCTAAAGGCTTGGCCTACGGGAGAACTAGGGGTTTGAATCCTGGTTTGCCCCAACAGATTTTGGGGTTGGCTCTGAGGCTGACCTTGTGACTGATTTTGAGATTGATTTTTATTAAGGTATTGGGCAGGTATGTGGGGTAGCCCTGGGTTATTGCTAGCATGAGGATCAGGCGGGGTGGCAAAGTTGTTTGGTGGGGTAGAAGTTTTGAAGGGTCCGCCGGTTTGTCTATTCCTAAAGAAATAGGGACTTGACCATTGATGAAACATGTGGACCTCATCCACAAATGACTCTTCTTCATCCACTAGACCGTTATCTACCGAATCAAAAAGCTGAGCTAAAGATGATTCATTACTTACCTCTTGCGCTTTCTCATCCTCAATAGGAGTAGGCTCGGCTTCGGGTTCATCACGGTCTCCTAGAGGAAACGATGCCTGATTGACCACTAGACACGAGGAGTCATAGGGTTTGGATGGGACGATATCCTTGCAGTTGGCATTATTGACCGCATTTTGCACCTCCACTTGGAAGATCTCAGCAGCTGTCTGGAACTCAGGACAGTCCAGCTCGGAATGCCTGCTGGTTTTGTGGAGTCGGCACTATCCGGACAAAGCTGCTTCGGCTAGATATACACCGCTGGATGTCTTGTCGTTGCTCGTCGGTTGATCAAATGGCGTGAGGACACCACCGTTGTTGGGCCTGGTGTTCCATGTTCGGTTTTTCCTCTGAGAGGGTCTTCTTTCTACATTTTAATTGGAGTTCTGCCCCTTCTCATAATTCGGCCCCGAGGAGGTACCCACTTCCCGATTGTCTCTGTTATCTCTATTATCTCGAGACTCTCGACTGTCCCTGTTAAGGTTGGCCTAAAAATTACGTTGGGAGGCCTGTAACTGATTATTCTGGTTCTTCATATGCGTCATCTCTGTGGACATCTTCTTGATCATCTCGGTCAGCTCCTCTAGCTTGTCCTTCTCGGCCGCACCTCCAGGCGACGGGGCTGAATTTTGGAGAAAAGAGGGCGGGGTCGCCGGCTGATTTTGGTAAGTTGGAGGAAAGTCCGGTCCCGACAAGTATAACGGCACCTGAGGCTGTTGGGAGTATGCTTGCTGTTGCGGAGCCATCTAAGAATAGTTGTACTGCTGCTGGGACTGCATATACAAAGTCGCGGGAGGCGCATAATTCAATGGCTGCCCTAGATGCGGCACCATAGGTAATTGTGGCACCTGGTTCATGAGAGGAGTTTGGTGAGCAAACGCCTGATTGAGCTCCTGAATTTGCAATGGGTGGGCCACGGGCCTCAAAGAGGGTAGCGGGCCGGAGATATTCTGTCCCAAATCCGCACTTGCAATGATAGCTTCTGCATAAGCGGTCAGTAAGGTAGCAGGTGGCGGGTGCATCCTTTTCACCAACGCTGCCGTGAGGTTATCCAAGGCCGCGTAGTAGAACGGTAGAGCAGCCGCATCATTATGGAGATACGGGTCCTGGAGCCTCGTGTGAGCCCGGTGGAAGCGATCATTGAAGGAGCTAATAGGTTCGTTGACCTTCCTTCTGATGGACATGAATTGCTGGTAAAGGTCCGCGAGGTTGACAGGGATCTTGTACTTCTGCAGAAAGGCATTCTTCATCAGGTTCCACGAGGTGATGGATCCCCTTGGCAGATTGATGTACCAGTAGAAGGCCTCTTCTCCTAATGAATGCGGAAAAAAGGCGACACACCACGTCCTCATGATCAACCTGCATTTCGGTAATCGCCGTTTCGAATATCTTGATATGTTCTTCGGCTGTTCTTTGCATGTCACGTGGATGGACTTTCGAATAAAAGCCCTCCAGATTCTTGGACATGTCATTGTAAACAACAAAGTGTATCTGCGAAGGGTTATGCGCAAGCCAAGCCATGGGGGGAGGCGGAGGTGGCACTTGCTATTGGAGAACAAGGATTTGGGGCTGTATGGGTAGTACAACCACAATTTGGGGCTGCCTTTGAGCTATGGTTGCCTTGGCTGTACTTTGGGCTGAAAGGGCTGGGAGAGGAGCGAACCCCTGGCTGTCGGAGGGAAGATGTGCAACGGCTGTTTGAGATGGTTGGGTGGAAGATGAAGGCCAGCCAAATGGAGGTGGGGATGAAATGGAAGCAGATGGAGTGGAGGAAGAGGAAGAGGCGGAGCTGCTTCCTTGTGCTCGTTTTGCCCTCGTAGGAGGCTGCAATTCTTCAAATCCAAATTCTCCCTTGTTTGGTGCTGATCGTAGAATTCTTTGAAACCTTTCCAGGGAGAATTATCCGATCCGATCCAACTTCGCTTTATCCTGCACCTTAATATTCCAATCACTGCCCTCCTTCTAGCCCCAGTTCTGTTGATGGTGTTTTCATGCACTTCTCAACACAAATAATGCATAGGTGCATTACCTCTCTTGAAAGACAATCTTCCACAATCCGATTGTAGAACACTATCTCAAGGTCTCTCGGATGTCAGGTCATGATGGTGCTTAGATACCTCAGTAGTTGATGTGATTTGCTAGAATCACCAGACAACCTTACGTGAATACGAAGTACGGATGCGAAGCATAGAGTGGGATCTTCGAAAGGAGTTCTTACTATAAAGACAGTTTTGTGTTGGCTGTAGGTTCAAATAGCAGCCTTAAACTCCATCTAGTTGCAGATTTGACTTTACCATGCACAATGAACCTTGATATTGTCCAATTTCTAAAAAAGGGGTGAAAAGAGCGAAAGGGAAGAAAAGTTCCTAAGTCTGAAACTTGCAATGAATAGTGATCATTGAGTTTCTGCAATGGACAATTCCTTAAAACAATCTCCCACTTAACCGAAAATTTCACAATATCATGGGAACTGTGCTATCTTCTAAGGGCTGCAAATTTTTATCCTTCATCCACCACATACATGCATGAACTAAAAAATAAGTGTTTAAGGAAGCTTTAATCAAGTCCAGGCTAACTTTGCACTGCTGTCTACCTTCAACAAATAGCAAAAAGTATGGACTAAGGGATCATACACAGTGTAGGAATTTTCATAAATACCAAACAACATTCCTAAAATTTACCCAAGTAATATGAACAGCTAACTAAACAGCAAATAGATCTAAGTTAAACATCTAATATTGGAGGAATGAATCAATTGACATGAGAGAAAACCAGAAAATGAACTAAGTCAATGCTATTTCTCATAAATTTCAGCAGCATGTCTTTACAACAATTCAACTCCCACTTTGCAAATGAGGGGAGTGCTCTATTTATAGTTTTCCAAAAGTTAAATGAATGGCCAAGATTCATTACAATTGTGTGGCCAAGATTTATTACAAAATAGGGTTTCACCTACCCCTAAATAGATTTACAATTAAAAAACGTCTTTTGTCTTTTCCCTATTTTGTCATCTAGTGGATGACACTATTTGCCTTTTCGTCCTGTAGCTAATTGTTGTTCCTTTGGCTGTAGCTACTTTTCTGGGATGTCTTCTTCTTTGGCTGGGCTGTCTTTTGGCTCCTCGAAGGCTGCGTGTTCAATGTGCTTGAGGATGATGGCCTGGAGCTTGTCTACCTCGAGAATTTCGCATCTCAACGCTTGATAGCTCCATTCCTTGGCGTTCTCCTCCCGCTGCTTCCAGTCTTCGTCATACTTTGAGCCCTGATCTCTAAACAGCTCTGATCTATCGAAGGCACGGGCAGCGAAACTTAGGAAGTCTGTTGTGACGTCTCCAGCTGTCCCGTCCTTCATCCTTTCCTCAAAGTACGGTTTAATCTTCTCTACATCTAGTTGGACCGTGGGCATATCATGGCCCGTCATTAGCTTGAGGTATTGGGCGCATTCCGCCCGGATTTCTCTGATCCATGCAATATCTGGATTCACCCCGCTCTGGATCTGCTCCATCCTCTCCTTTCGGTTGACGAGGTCCTTTCGCCACACGTCCACCAACCAGTGATCTTCCTTCTTCAATTCTAGTTTTTCTTCCCACGTGTTCTCTGGCATTTGGAGGATGGCCTCAACCCTCGGGAAGGTGGAGTCGTAGATCACGGGGAAGCCGGCGCAGAGTTTCTTTGTGCTTTCCAGGGATTGGATCAGGCTCAGGAACTTATTGGCTATTTGAACAGCCAAGCCGATCCCTATGTTTCCAACGCTTACCACTTGCTAGAACCAATCTCCCGTGGTCTTCTCCAGGTTTTTCCTCCTTTCCAGCTTATCTATTTGTTCGTTGGAGAGCAGCTGTGGCGCGACCGTCGAGGTAGTGGGAAGGTCGTCTATTGAAGACCACTGCTGAATATAGTCAGTTAGGGAAGCAACCTGTGCCTTTAGCTCATCTTTGGTGATCTTATCCTATTTGATAAGATGTACAACCGTGGCCACTAATTCCTCGAGGTGCCCAACATTCTATTCTCTGGTCATTGTCCCTGGGTCGATGGTGGAGATAGTGTAGCTTACTCTGGTCTGGCCAATAGTTGGCGTCGCTATTTGTGCAGCCCGGGAGCCAGAAGCATCCATGGTTATCCTGGAACGGACCTTAGGCTTCTTCTCCTTCTTTGTTACGGTTAGGCATCGAGCCAAGATGGCTTCCAATCTCGACTTTGGGTCGCTTAGAACAGGAGTAGTCTTTTCGAGCTACTTTTCCAGCCAATCGGGCATGGCAGACTTGTCCATGGATGTCTCATGGCTGCCCTCACCCTTCTCCGTCAGAGGTAAGACCTCGACCTCCTTTTCCTTTTCAAACTCTTTCTTTTCCTTGGCAACGTCCCCCTCCTCGTTAGACTCTTGATAGAACACGAGGCTTTTGATGGGTGCCCTGGTGGTCAATATCTGAGTGGAATCTTCTTCTCCCGCCACCTCTTCTTCCTTTTCTTTGACTGCCTCGGCCCCGGGGCTCTTCACAACATGGACCTCAGGCTCAGTGACGGCTTGTTCAGGTTGTCTCTCTGGTGGCTACCCTTCTTCACCCTGTGATGGTTGTTCTGCCTCCTTCCCATCATCGCCCGGCTGCTGAGCTGACTCCTCCTCGATGTCCTCATCAAAAGTTTGGACAATCTCTTTATCACCCGAGCCATCCCCTTCATCCCTACCCTCGGAGGAGCCTATTTCTTCTTCTTCATAAGCAACCTTGTCAATGGTTCCGTGCTCGTACTTAGGTTGCTCATAATAATCATCAGCCTCCTCCTCACTAGGCTTTGAAGCCTCCTGTTCTTGCTCTTCCAACTCTTTTGAAATCTGCATGGTGGCCTCCATGGCTGGCGGCCCTGTTGGCGGTTGCGAAGGCTGAGATGTTGCG
This sequence comes from Sequoia sempervirens, assembly GCA_007258455.2. Taxonomy (NCBI): domain Eukaryota; kingdom Viridiplantae; phylum Streptophyta; class Pinopsida; order Cupressales; family Cupressaceae; genus Sequoia; species Sequoia sempervirens. Next base: position 924,814 of record VDFB02075321.1, read on the forward strand.
AGTGCTTGGGCCAGGGCTGCTTGGAGAGCAGGGTCCATTAAAATCTGTGAGAGCTCTGGGGGAAGACTCTGCAGGTGCCGTGTAATGGCTTTGGGCACAGTGGAGATGGGAACAGGCGCTGCTATTATTGCCAGAGGCAGGGATGTAATAGGTGACATGGCAGCAGCAGAGGAAGGGGAAGTGGTCATGCTAGAGGAGTCAATATTGATTATGGATCCAGCTGGAGGTGAAGAGGCAAGGTGAACAGAGATGTCCACCGCCAGGGGAAATAAGGCTACTGCGGCCTGAGAAGCGGGCAGCACACCAGTTGGGGGAGGAAGAAGCAAGGGAGGCTGTGCCTCCGTTGTGATTGTCATCTTTTTAAGTTTCTTGGGAGATGAGCCTCCCGTATCCTTTGTCGCTTGCTCCTTTGGGTCTGTAGACTGAGCCGTCCGTGCCTCCTTTCTCTTCTGGGACTTGGTGATGGGAGGAGACTTGGAAGTCTCACCAGCCAATGCAGAGGCGGCCACCTTGGTTCGCTTTTAAGTGCCTCATATGTCAGAGCCACCCCCTTTTGCTTCAGTAGCGCCACTTCTCCATCGACCCATTCCCTAGTGCGAGCAATGATAGGTTGGGTGATTGTATCTAGGTCATTGACCTCTTGCTCGTCCCAGTTGATGGAGGGGATTTCCAGGTCGGCAACCGCAGGGTACCTCGGGTGCACCAGGGTGGACTCATCCTCCTCAAGTTGGTCCGGCACCGGGAATAGCTGTACCCTTCTCAAAAACTGTACCGTCATCCGCATATAGTGCCTCATGCAGACCTCCTTATCATCCTTGCAATCTGCCAAGAAATCTCTACATGGTGCTTGTGGGCATATGCCGGCCCCAGCACCTTCCTGACATGGCCGTGCGGGTCCATTCGAGGGCGAGCCGTGTACCACTCAAAGTTATACTCTTTGAGCTCCTTTTCTGAGTTTTCGGCACATTGAGAGGTTTGCAGCCTATATAGACCCTGGGCGAGGGTCATGGGATAAGGGATCCCTACTACGTGCTTCTGGCCGAAGACCGTCTGAATATGTTGGAGCTGCCAGGAGAGCTCTGGGAGGATGATTCGGTCGTTTGGGTACCTCGACAACTTGTTTGGCCGTTCTGTGAATCCTTGGGCACAGATGTAAGTGATCTTGGAGAATTGAATGTATAAGGAGGCATACTCTTTCAGGAGTGGCCGGGCGCTGTGGGATACCCTTCTTTCGAAGTCCCCGGCTATTAATCTAATGACGTGGCCTATAAAGGCATCATTGACACGACAATACTCATTCTTGAAGTAGCGGTACTGGAACTGAGGGTACCAGTCAAAAGGCTTGAGCCCTCGCTTATGCTCTCCATCCGGCGCCCTGAAGAGTCCACTATATTGTCTCTGACCTGCCAAGGAGTACACTAGGTACGAGGTCATGTAGAACTTGTTGCTCTTCTTCACATTCACGAACTGCTCGTGGAAGTAGTTGCTGATGATGCCTCCCTAATCAAATGAAATCTTGGTTTTCACGTCCTCATTCCCTCGGACGATCTGTTCAATATAGTAATCCATCCATTCCTGAAAGAAGGCGGCTGTCGGGAGACCTATAACCCTGCTTAGTATAGTCACCAGGTCGTGATAGTCCTCATGAAAGTCGCTGTGGAACAGCTCTTGGGGAACTTTAGTAGCGCTGCCCCATTTCTCCTTGAGCCAGTAGATGTTAATTGACTTCTTGTAGCCCAAGGGATTGGCATCCCATGCTACCTAACACTGCTCCAAGGTGGGGATCTGCATGTATGGGAATGTGGGAATGTGGAAAGTTCTTGCAATTCCTACCGGAGACATGTCGGCAAGGATATTCCCCTCCTTGTCTACGATGGTTTTGGTATTTGTCTGGTAAGCTTTTCAGCAAGCCATTACCAATTCTGGTGCTATTAGAGACGGAGGGAAGCCGGCAGGCTTGGCGATTCCACTTTGGCATATCAACCAGACATTCTTTATTTTAGGGTCAACCTTGACCCTTTGCGTGAACTCGTCAATGTCCACCTGGCCGATATTGGTGTCTGATATCTCCCTCCAGTCAGTCAAGACCTTTGACTGGAGCGGTTCACCTTGCAACTGAAATTTCATCTGGTCTTTGTCTTCTTTCCCATGAACGGCCCTTCCAGATTTCTTACCCTTGTCCTTTTTGGTAGAGGCCCCTGAAGTTCCTGCGGCCGATTCCATATATCCTGCAAGCAAAGGGCGAAGTCAGCACAACAAAACACCAAAAAAATGTTAATGTTAGTCCGTATTGAGCATATCATCTAAATAATCATTTAAATACATCATAAGTTTAATCCTTAGATGATATTGATTTCATTTTACAGCAATTGAGCAATCCGGGCCCGGAGGGCTAGACTTCCCTGGCAGGAATGCTGTCAGGAAGGGAAAACACGAGTGAAAGCTCCCGGAGACATCCGTTGGCCAAATTTTGATGTTTTAAGCGACCTTTAATGAAAAATGGTGTGATTTAAGACGTGGGTCGAAGTCAAATTTTCAATTTGAACCGATTTGGATTGATTTGAGGGGCCTTGGAGGTTTCAGGATGGAACGCGGCCAGAGAAAGGAAGCCGGCGGCGGCGGACATCGGACGGAAGTCCACTAAGGAAGCCCGCCGGCGGAAGTCCGGAAGCTGGAGCCCGGGAGGTAAAGAGACGGCTGCTATCGTGCTCGGTTTAACAGTTTGGATCGAACGGCATTCGGGCTGCCGGGCCCCGTAGGCCGGAAAGGCGCACCGCGAAGGTTACTGCATGTTATATTAAATCATTTTGAACGGCGGTGGCGAGAAGGAAAACAGAGCCCGGAGGGTAGGGAGCCGGCGGAGGTTGGCCGCCAAACGATCTTGCAATGTGGCCCAGCGGTGACGGCGAGGTGAAGCTCAGGCTCCGGTCCACGGGAGGACGCAAGGGGACGGCCGCCGGGAGGCAATAATAACCCACAGGGGACGGCGGCCAAAGCGAAACCAGGACCCAGGAGGCGGAACGGCGGGAGACCACGGCCGCCGCGATGGAATTTGGCGATGACCTGCACAGCGGCGGCGAAAAGCATCCCGGGGCCCGGGCATCAGAGTGCCGCAGGTGGACAGCCGCTAGGACATTTGATTAAGGTTCGGGCGACGGCGGCGGCGAGGACAATGGTGACGAGGCCCCCGAGGCCCAGACATCGGAAGGGCGTCAAGCGAAGGCCGCTGGAAGCTATGGCAATTTTAAAAGCGACGGCAGTGAAAAGCGTCCCGGGGCCCGGGAGACTGAAGGATGCGAGGTGTAGGCCGCTGCGCACATTCTGCGATGCTTTTAATGGCGGCGGCGAAAGTATCCTCGGAAGCCGAAGGCCGGGGAGCCAACAAGGTTCTGCCGTGAGTGACAGCAGAACCGTCACAGAGTTCCGGGGACGGAACTCCGGGAGGCCGGGCCCGACGGGTCGCGAGGCAGTAAGGAGGACGCCGAGAGACACCGGGAGATTTTGAGTTTAAACGACGACGATTTTGCGGTGTAAGCCCGAGAGGGGAAACTTGGAGGCCCGGGCCCGGAAGGGCGGACCTCCGCCAGGGGTTATGTGGCGGCGGAAAGCGACAGCGATGGAGGGTTCCGGGCCCGGCAGGGACCTTCGCACTGTGTGAAGAACACCCGCGATGCGGACAAGTCCTGGGAGATGAAAAGGGCGATTCCGAGGGGACTCTGGTAAATTCAAACACATGGGTTTGGGGCGCAACGCGGGGAATGTTTATTTTATGCAATTTAAATTATAGTTCATTTTAACCAAATCTGTAAAAAAGATCAAAAAGAGCGGGAGGGAAAACGAGGATGGCCTACCTCTAACTCACTAAGTGGGACGCTGATGGGATGCAACGGAAGAGTTGACGGAGCGACGTTGAGACCGATGATCGCGATGATGCAGTTTGCAGTGGGCTCCAACTCTATCACTGCTCCAATTCGCTAAAATTCGCAAGTTAAAATGACAGTGGCGGGCCTCGGTTTATATACCCCACCCTTCATTAATGATTGCATTAAATTCTCGTACGATCGCATTTAAAGTTGGTGAGATTCAAATTTGAGTCGGCGGCGGCGACACAACGATTGGGGCCCGGATGGCGGGGTGCGGTGGAGAGTTGGCCGCCGTTAGATTTTGCACTTCGTTTGAACGGCGGCGGCGAGCAACACTCGGGGGCCCGAAGGGCGGGCGACCGATGGAGGATCGCCGTCGCGGACGGCGATCCCGGGATGGAAGTCTGGACGCGGACTTCCGGCTCCCGGGGCCCGAAGGAGCACAGGCCGGCCGGGAAATCCCCGAAGACCTACGAACGGCCAACGGCTGGGTGGGTTCCAGAGGGCAGAAAGATGCCCGGGAAACTCCGCCGGGGCGGCAAATGAAAGAGGGAAACCCGATAAGGGAACCCCAGAGGCCCGGGCCCGGAGGGGCCCAGGGACGCCCCAGAGCCCAAAAGGCCCAGAGAACCCACAAGGCCCCGGAGGGTAGGAAAAACAAAAAGGGAAACCATGGTCGATGTTAGAATGAAAATTTAGGGTAATATCGATCATACGAAACGTCAAAAAAGAGGGGCACGCAAAACGAGGTGGCCCCAAAAGACTCGACACGGTGAAAGAAAAGAGGGTCCCCATTCCGAACGGGGCGTGTGTGCTAAGGGTACAACATTATGCAGATTCTTCCCAAAGATCCTAATGGTGGTCAGGAAAGGGGGAGTTTCTGGTCTCCCTTGAAGAATGCCCATAGGTGTGTCCATTTGAGCTATTTGACCCTTGTTCTTTTCATTATCCATATCCCTGGTCTTCTTAAACAACTAGTCTTTGGAAGGCTGCCTATTCACCCTTTCTGGCTCCTTTTCAGTTTGCCTACTTGCTAACTGATTTACGGGTACATTATTCCTTCTTCTGGTATCGTCATGTATCTCCTATTCTTTCCTAGGCTCCTCAAAGGTTACCCTCTTGGCTGGGGTCTCTTGTGTCGTACTAGAGGTTGGAGTCCTATTCAGAACCCTAAAGAAGGCGTGCCTCACAGCTCGAACCTTGAGTAATTCGAAGGCTGACAAACTAATTTTTACCTTCTTGAATTCTTCTACCACATATTCACCCATTTGCTCGATTTCAGGGCTAAAAGCTTGGCCTATAGCAGAACTAGGGGTTTGGACCTTCACTTGCCCAGACGAATTTTGAGGTTGGCCTTGAAGTTGATTTTGCGACTGGTTTTGAGGCTAATTCTTATTAAGGTATTGGGTAGGTATGTGAGGAAGTCCAGGGTTATTACTGGCATTTGGATCAAGCGGAGTGGCAAAATTTTTTGGTGGGGTAGAAATTGTAAAGGGTCTGTCTGCTTGCCTATTCCTAAGGAAGTAAGGACTCGATCGTTCATGGAACATATGGACCTCATCCACAAATGGTTCTTCTTGATCTACCGGACCGTTATCTACTAAATCAAAAAGCTGAGCTAAAGCTTGTTCATTACTTACCTCTTGTGCTTCCTCATCCTCAATGGGAGTAGGCTCGACTTCAAGCTCGTTGCGGTCTCCTCGTAGAAACGGCGCCTGATTGACCACCAGACATGAGGAATTGTAGGGCTCAGATGGGATGATGTCCCTGAAGTTGGCATTGTCGACTACATTTTGTACCTCTACATGGAAGATTTCAGTAGCCGTCTGGAACTCAGGACAATCTAGCTCAGAATGTCTGTTGGTTTTGTGAAGTCGACACCATTCGGACTATGCTGCTTTAACCAGATACACGCCGCTGGATGTTTTGTCATTGCTTGCCGGTTGATTGAATGGCATGGGGACACCACCATTGTTGGACCTGGTGTTCCACGTGCGATTCTGCCTCTAAGAAGGTCTTCTTTCTGTATTCTGATTGGCGTTTTGCCCCCTCTCATAATTCTGCCCCGAGGAAGTGCCTACCTCTCGATTGTCTCTATTGTCTCGACTGTCCCTGTTGAGATTGGCCTGGAAGTTACGCTGGGAGGCCTGCAACTGATTATTCTGATTCTTCAGATGCGTCATCTCCGTGGATATTTTCTTGATCATCTCTATAAGTTCCTCTAACTTGTCCTTCTCAGTCGCGCTTCCAAGTGGTGGCACCAGATTTTGGAGGAAAGCAGGCGGAGTCACCGACTGATTTTGATAGGCCAGAGGGAAGTCCGCTCCTGACAGGTAAAGTGGCACCTGGGGCTATTGGGAATACGCCTGCTGTGGCGACACAACGTGGGAGTAGTTGTACTGCTGTTGGGGCTGCAAATAGGAAGACGCAGGAGGTGCATAATTCAACGACTGCCTCAGATGCAACACTATAGGCAATTGGGGTACCTGGTTCATGAGAGGGGTTTGATGAGCAAACGCCTGATTAAGCCCTTGAATCTGCATCAGGTGGGCACCAGGCCCTAAAGAGGGCAGCGGGCCGGAGATATTTTGCCCCAAGTCCGCACTAGCGACAATAGCTTCTGCATAGGTGGCCAGTAGGGTAGCGGGTGGTGGATGCATCCTTTTCACCAAGGCCGACATGAGGTTGCCCAAGGCCGCATAGTAGATTGGGAGAGCTGCTACATCATTATGGATGTACGGATCCTGAAGCCTCATGTGAGCTTGATGGAAGCAATCATTGAAGGAGCCAATAGGTTCATTGACCTCCCTTCTGATAGACATGAACTGTTGGTAAAGGTCTAAAGGGTTGATTGGGATCTTGTATTTCTGCAGAAAGGCATTCTTCATCAGGTTCCATGAGGTGATGGATCCCCTCGGCAGATTAATGTACCAATAGAAGGCTTCTTCTCCCAATGAATGCGAAAAAAGGTGGCACGCAACATCCTCGTGATTCACCTGTATTTCGGTAATAGCTGTCTCGAATATTTTGATATGCACTTCGGCTGTCCTTTGCATATCGCGTGGATAGAACTTCGAACAAAAGCCCTCTGGATTCTTGGGCATATCATTGTAGACCGCAAAGTGTATCGGTGAAGGGTTATGTGCTAACCAAGCCATGGAGGATGGTGGAGGTGGCACCTGCTATTGGAAAACAGGAATTTGAGGCTATATTTGCAACACAACAACAATTTGGGGCTGCACTTGAGCTATGGCTGTCTTGACTGTGCCTTAGGCTGGAAAGGCTGGGAGAGGAGCAATCCCCTAGCTGCCGGAGATATGAGGTGCAAATGCTATTCGAGATGGTTGGGTGGAAGATGAAGGCCAGCCAAGTGAAGGTGAGGGTGAAATGGGGGTAGATGGAATGGAGGAAGAGGAAGAGGCGGTGCTACTTCCTTGTGCTCATTTTGCCCTCGTGGGAGGCTGCAATTCTTCAAATTTTCCCTTGTTTGGTGTTGATCGTAGAACTCTTTGAAACCTTTCTAGGGAGAATGATCTGATTCGATCCAGTTTCGCTTTATGCTTTAACTTAGTATCTTCACTGTGATCCTCCTTCTAGCGCCAGTTCTGTTGATGGTGTTTTTATGCACTTCTCAACACAGGCAGTGCGTAGGTGCACTACCTCTCTTGAAAGACAATCTCCCACAATCAAATTGCAGAACACTATCCCAAGGTCTCTCGGATGTCAGGTCATGACAGTGCTCAGATACCTCAGTAGTTGATGTGATTTGCTAGAATCACAAGGCGGTCTAATAGAAATTACAAAGTGTGGACATAAAGCATGAAGTTGGATTTTGAAATGGAGTTCTTAGGATAAAGGTAGCTATGTGTTGGATGTAGGTTCAAATAGCAATCTTGGACACCATTTAGTTGTTGGATTTGACTTTACAATGTGCAATGAACCTTGGTATGAGTCAGTTACTAAAAAAAAAGGAAAAGGGTGAAGGGAAGGAAAAGTTCCTAAGTCTAAAGCTTGCAATGAATAGTGACAATGGAGTTCCTGCAATGGACAATTCCTCAAAACAATGTCCCACTTAACCAAGGATTTCGCAGTATCATGAAAATTGTGCTATCTTCTAAAGGTTGCAGATATTTCATCCTTCACCCACCATATTCATGTATGAATCAAAGATAAATATTTAGGGCAGCTTTCAATCAAGTCCAGGCTAACTTTGCACAATTATTTACCTTCAGCAAACAGTAAAAAGTATGGACTAAGGGATCATCAACAAAGCAGGAATTTTCACAATCACCCAACAACATTCCTAAGATTTATCCAAATAAAATAAACAACTAACTAAACAACAATGAGATCTAAGTCAAGCATCTAATATTGGAGAAATGAATCAAATGACATGAGAGAAATCAAGGAAATACACCAAGTCAATGATATTTCTTATAAATTTCTTTAGCCTGTCTTTACAACAACTAAACTCTCACTTTTGCAAATGAGGGGAGTGCTCTATTTATAGTTTTCAAAAAACCAAATGAATGGCCAAGATTCATTTCCATTGTGTGGCCAAGATTCATTACAAAATAGGGTTTCACCTACCCCCAAATAGATTTATAATTTAAAAATATTTTTTGTCTCTTCCCTATTTCGTCATCTAGTGGATGGCACTATTGGTCTTTCGTCCTATAGCTAATTATTGTTTTCTTGGCTGTAGCTACTCTTTAGGGAGGTCTTCTTCCTTGGCTGGGCTGTCCTCTTGCTCCTCGAAAGCTGCATGTTCTATGTACTTGAGGATGACGGCCTGGAGCTTATCTACCTCGAGGATCTCGCATCTTAATGCTTGGTAGCTCCACTCCTTGGAATTTTCTTCTAGCCGCTTCCAATCCTCATCATACTTCGAGCCTTGATCTTTGAATAGCTCTGATCGGTCGAAGGTGCGGGCAGAAAACTCAGGAACTCTGCTGTGATTTCTCCGGCTGTCCCGTCCTTCATCTTCTCCTCGAAGTATGGCTTGATCTTATCTGCATCCATTTGTACCGTGGGTGATGAGCCTAAAATGTTCTCATAATTTGATGTTATGATGAAATTTTTAATGTCTTTATCTCTATTATATCTTGGTTGTTTAAACTTTGTTAAAACCTTTTTATGGGAAATCCTGTAGCAAAATACTTTTATATTCCTGCAGCTGACTGTGTTGACCTAATTTCATTTATTGCTCTGTTGACTCCCGAAAATGACTGGTATATGGTATACAGTTTTTGAATGATGAAGTAGATTTAAAATGTGTGATTAATGAATAGATATCGTGTATATGCCATGTACCTTTTCCTTCGCATCTGTTACCTTTTGTTTCGCAGGTTGTTGAAGAAGGATCGAGTCAAGCGCAGCCAATCTTGGCCTTGCAGTAAAGTCTATTTCTTGCACGACTTCGAGGAAGCTCCGGTGAAGACTCTTTGACCGAAACCATTGGGAAAAATTTCAATAACAGTCAATTTGGAAAGAGTGGAGCACTAGATTCTCTCTGGATTGGGTTGAACATATAAATTCATTATGAAGTTTGTTCCTTGATTCAGGGATTTACTTTATTTCCATGACTTTCTTTGATAGGGTTAGTTAGTTAGTTGTTTTTCTAAAATATAAGACACTCCTCCTGCGTGAGTGAGTAAGTTAAGTTGGAATAGAGAAGATAGGTGATAGTAGAGTGAGATAGAACAAAGTAGCTGATATCATGTAAGAATCAATATGATAATGAAAGACATAATCTGTTTGATCAAAAACAGAGTTTGTTGTTAGTTTCATTTCAACAGATCAATGTATATCATTCTGTTTTCATGAATAAAGTTCAATGAAGTTCTGAGTTTAACATCTGTGTAATCAGTAGGTGCTTGCTAAGGGGGCCCACTTAGTAAGTATTTGTAGCTAGTTAGTTAGTTGTTCCTTTCTGTTAATCTTCAGTTAGTTTTCATTTTTGAAGTTTTTCATACAAACTCAGTCTTATAGTGCTCCTGCAGCATAGCGAGCCCATCCCTGTGACTGTTCCTGCAGCATAAGGCCAGTTCATAGTTTGTGTTTCAGTTGTAGTTGTTATAGTTTTTCTCGTAGCCAAGTTGAAGAATTTTGTATTACTGTTCTGTGGCTTAAATAGAATTTCTTTTAGAATGTATTTCTGCTAAGAGTTGACCGCACCAAGTTCCTAGTGCATATATTTTGTTGCGCCATTTAAAGTCTACGTCCCCTAGTTTGACAAGTAAAATGAACGTCCACAAAGAGATATTAGTCACCTGTCAGGATATCCAATTTTTAGCAAAGTTTTACTGTGATATTCATATCCTTTTGTGAGGTGGGCCAGTGGGCATATCATAGTCTATCATCAGCTTAAGGTATTGGGCACATTCCACCCAGATTTTGTTGATGCATTCAATATCAGGACCCACCCTGCTCAAAATTTGTTCCAACCTCTCCCTTCGGTTGTCGAGGTCTCTATGCCACACATCAACCAGCGAATGATCTTCTTTCTTTAGTTCTAGCTTCTCCTCCCACGTGTTCTTAGGCATTTGAAGGATGGCCTCAACCCTTGGGAAGGTGGAGTCGTAAATCGTAGGGAAGTTGGTGCAGAGCCTCTTCGTGCTCTCTAGGGATTGGATCAGGTCCAAGAACTTATTGGCTGTCCACACAGCCCTGGTGATTCCCATGTTTCCGATGTATGTGACCCATCGAAACCAATCTTCAGTTGTTTTTTCTAAGTTCTTCCTTCTCTCCATCTTGTCAATCTACTCTTTGGAGAGCAACTGTGGTGTGGCTGCGGAGGTAGTGGGCAGGTCATCCACTGAGGACCATTGCTGAATGTAGTCAGTTAGGGTAGCAACCTGCGCTTTGAGCTCATCGTTGGATACCTTATCCTGTTTGATTAGATGCACCACCGTGGCCACCGACTCTTCCAGGTTTTCAACCTTTTGCTCCCCAGTCACTGTCCCTAAATCAATGGTGGAGATGTTATAGCTCACCCCTGCCTAGCCAACAGTTGGCGTTGCAATTTGCGCTGCTCGGGAGCTAGAAGCATCCAATGTTATTTTGGAACGGACCTTGGGCTTCTTCTCTTTCTTGGTTGTGCTCAGGGATTGAGCCAAGATGGCCTCTAATCTCGCCCTTGGATCTTTCAGCATTGGGGTTGTCTTCTCTAGTTGTTTCTCCAACCAATCGGGCATGGCGGATTTATCTTTGGGTACATCATGGCTGCCCTCACCCTTCTCAGTTAGAGGCAAGACTTCTGCCTCATTTTCCTTTTGGGGCTCCTCTTTCTCTTTAGTAGCATCTTCCTTCTCCTCTTCGTCAGAGTCACGAATAAAAACGAGGCGCTTGACGGGCAGCTTGGTGGACAATTGCTGGGTGGGACTTCCTTCTTTCGCTGCCTCCTCTTCTTTCCCTTCTTCAGTAGCCTTGGCCTCAGTGCTCTTGGCAACATGGGTCTCAGCCTTGGTGATATCTTTTATTTGTTGCTCTTCCGGTGACTGCCCCTCTTTAATAAATGGTGACTTTTCTGCCTCTTCCCCAATGTCCTTCAACTGATGTGCCGACTCCTCCTCAAGGTCCTCATCGAAAGTCTGGATAATTTCCTTGGCACCCGAGTCATACTCTTCATCCCCGCCCTCAGAAGAGCCTGTCTCCTCATAAACCACCCTGTCGATGGTTCGATGCTCGTACTCAGGGTGCTCGTAATATTCATCGGCCTCCTCAATAGGCTTCGAGGCTTCCTACTCTTGCTCCTCTAACTCTTTCAAAATCTACATTGTGGCCTCCATGGCTGGTGGCCCTGTTGGCGGTTGTGAAGGCTGAGCTATCGTGATGGCTTGGGCAAGGGCTGCTTGGAGTGCGGGGTCCATTAAGATCTTTGAGAGCTTAGGGGGAAGACTCTGCATGTGCCACATAATGGCCTCGGTTATAGTGGAAAAGGGAACATGCGATGCTATTGTTGCTAGAGGGAGGGATGTAATCGGTGACATGGCAGCAAAAGAAGAAGGGGAAGTGGTCATGCGAGAAGAGGATTCAACGTTGATTATCAACTCGGCCAGGGGTGAAGGGGCAAGATGGACGGAAATGTCCACCACCGGCAGAGATGATGCGACCGCAGCCAGGGAGGCGGGCGGTGCACTAGGAGGGGCAGGGAGAAGCAAGGGGGGCTGTAATTCTATTGTAGTCACCGTCTGTTTGAGTCTCTTGGGGGACGAGCCTCCCGTTTCTTTCTTTGCTTGTTCCTTGGGGTCCACATACTACGCTGTCTCTGTTCCTTTCCTTTTCTGGGATCTGGTGATGGGGGGAGACTTGGAAGTCTCACCAGCTGATGTGGTGGCAGTAACATCCTCCATGGCACTTGGCTCGCTCTTGAGCTCCTCGTACGTTAGGACTACCCCTTGCCGCTTTAGTCGTACCACCTTCCCATCGACCCACTCCTTAGTGCGAGTTATGATCGGCTGGGTGATGGTGTCTAGGTCGTCGACCTCTTGCTTGTCCCAGTCAATCGATGGTATTGGCAGGTTGGCAACCATAGGGTACCTCGGGTGCATTATTGTGGACTCTTCCTCCTCCAGATGGTCTGGTACCTGGAACGGTTGCACTCTTCTTAAGAACTATACGGTCATGCACATGTAGTGTCTCGTGCAGACCTCTTTGTCGTCTTTGCAATCTGCCCAGAAATCTTCAATATGGTACTGGTGGGCATATGCCGGCCCCAGTGCTTTCTTGACATGGCCATGTGGGTGCATCTGCAGGCGAGCTGTATACCATTCAAAATTATATTCCTTGAGCTCCCTCTTGGAATTGCTGGCACATTGAGATGTTTGTAGTCGATACTAGCCCTGGTCGAGGGTCATAGGCTAAGAGATCCCTGTGATGTGTTTATTGCTGAAGATGGCCTAGATGTGTTGGAGCTGCCAGGAAAGCAAATGGGGATGGCTTATCTCAGATATGCAGAGCGGGGAGATGCGGAATCCACCGAGAATTGACAGACTGATGCGGACATGGATGATTGTGACTCTGCTGATCGCAGTGAGTTCCAGATGCTTGGCTTGTGCAATTCGCTTAAACTCGGATTGTGAAAATGACATTGGCGGATAGGGTGTTTTATACCCCAACCGCCATTAATACCAGCAATAAATGCCTGTACGGTCACAGAAAAGTCTGTGAGTTTGAAATTAGGTCGGCGGCGGCAACGGGAACTCCAGGATCCGGCGACCGGAAGGACACGGTGCGACGACCACGGGAAATTTTTCACCCTGATCGGGCGACAGAGGTAGTGAAAGGTTCTGGTCCCAAAGTTCGGGGAGCCGGAAGGAATCCGCCATCGAGGACGGCGGAACCGTCATGGATTTCCGGGAACGGAACTCCGGACGGTCAGGCACGAAGAGTCCCGCGGTAGGCAGGTATAAACGAAAACCCCATCAGACAAAACCCAGGCGGGGCCCCAGGGGCGGGCGGTAGACAGGGGCTCACCGTCCTAGATGATGAGCCCAGGACGGAAGTCCAGAGATGGACTTCCGGGGCCTAGAGCTTGAAGGGGCAGGCGCCACTCCAGAAACTTTCCATGAGTTTTAAGCAGAGGGTGGCAAATCGGGCCCCGAGAGGCGGGAAGACGACGGGAGAACGCCACAGTGGACGACGAAGGCAAAAGGGAAGCCCAAAAATGGAACCCTGGAGGCCCGGGCCCGGAGGGGCCAGGGCCGTTTAGAGCCAAAATGCCAAAGGGAATCCTTGAGGCCCCAAAAGGCAGAAGAAAACCCAAAAGCGGAGGCATGATCGATTTATGATGAAGCCTTGGAACAACATCGACCATGCGAATCATCAAAAAAAGAGGGTCATGCAAAACGAGGTGTCCCAAAAGGACCCGACGAGGCAAAAGAAAAAAGAGGGTCCCTGTTCCGAATGGGGCGTGTGTGCTAAGGGCACAAGAGTGTTGAGTAATGTTTCAGTTAACAAGAAATCACTTGGATCCAACTTGGGCGCCCAAGATGCTTTGTTGGAATTACCTCTTTTGCATGTTGAGATATTTCTGAAGGCTCAGTTAAGTGGGATTACTTTTGGGTGCCAACTTTTAGGAGGAGCTTTGGAATTATCAATAGAATGAAGGTTGAGTTTTGACTTTAGTTTGGGACGCCCAAATGGATGAAGCGCATATTTTAGCATTGTTTTTCATGGGATAACCCCATTTGCATGAGATATCGCGTAAATTTTAGGGATAGGGCTTGAGCATTGTAATTGTAACTCATGTTGGAGTTTACAAAGTAAATCAAAGCCTATTTATATCAAGCAAGTTGAATAGAGTTATCATAGTTTTATTGCATGTTGTGAAGAAGATTGGTGAAGGCAGAAAAAGCATTCTCAATCAAGATTGGAGCTACTTTATTTCAGAGATTGAATAATAGGATAATTCTTGGTGGAGTTTTTTCCCGAAAGGGTTTCTCCATGGTACATCTCGTGTAATCTTTCTAATATCCTATCTAGTTCTTCTATCAACTTCTGTCTACATTCTACAATAGTAAAATGGATTAATCAAGATAATCAGCCGCAAAGAATATATGTAACAAAGGAAAAGCTTATATAGATTAGCAATATTAAAGTTTTAAAGAGTATTAAGCTAAGAAAACACCCCATTTTGCAACAATTAACCGATTCAAATTCATAGATCACCTCTTTTATTTTCTATGCAATCATGCTATATGTAGTTCATTTTATTTCCCTTTTTCTCTCCTTTTTATATTATTCCATTTATCTATCTAAATTAGATCATGATAGATTCGGAAAAGGTTAGGATTTAAGTTACTTTTCCCCTTAGCTTCATTGGCATACATTGCTATTAGAAAATTTCTCTTTGAAGTGTAGATGCAAGAAATTAATCTAATATTAGTATCCATTAACTCATAGATATTATCCAAATTTATAATATTAATTTTGAAGGAGAATATTTATTTACTTTTAAGAAAACATAAATAATTATTAAGGGTATTATATTTCATCCATAGATGTTCAGAGATAATATTGCGAGTGTAAATAAACTGTCTTATTATTCAATGGATCGATTATAGGAAAGAAAAAATGATACAAGTGGCAATTTACAACAAAGAGAGAGAGAGGTGTGGAAATGATTTTGTATTATTGGTGATAATAAATGGAAATAAAGGACATAGAAAGCCTAGGGAGTGGATGATTGAATAACATAGTACTTGTATGCTTTTTCTTATTATCCAATGATATTGAGCTACTATGTCATGCACTCTGCTCGATGAATTGGTTTGTCCTTTTTCAAGCAACCATTAACAATAAGAGGTTACATTTAAATGCCAACTAGGGACACATTTCTAAGGTGACACTACACAAAATAAAAGACTACTAATCCAGGTTAATGTTATGGGTGAATATTATATCTATAAATTAATGAATTTTGATAAGCTATAGCTATGAGTACTCATTTTTAATAAATTAAAATATAGTTTAGAATGAGAAAATAATTACTAATTTTAACAAAAAAGTGACAACATACCTTAGGTGGGACCTTGCTTAGTTATCAACACTCTCTTAATTCATAGGATAATTATCTCCTCAACTCTTCATGCACAGTTTGATTGGATATTTTAGATAAAAGATTCACGCTTTCTTTCCATTTAATAGATAAAATGCAATTGTTGAAGGAAAGATTATAGGGTAATTCATTATGTACATTTTTACAATACATAATAAGCTAACTCTAGATAACTAGGACTGCTAGATACAACTCGTCAACTCATTACATCAAAGTAGGAAAATGACTATTTTGTAGTTAAGACACCAAATAAAATTAGCCATGAAGTCCTAATTTGATTCTACTGACAAAGATAAGGAAACTAATTTTGTAGGCATGCTAAACATATGGAAAAGGTGTTGGTGACAAGTGAAAGAGTTTGCTTCTTTATGAAAAATTCCCACTAGTGGCAAAGAGTTTTAAATTTTCCAATAGCTCGTGGCTAACTCGACTATAGGTTCAATCCCTATTGTTGCAAGTTCACAATCCTTCGCCTATGGGTTATCAAATATTATGGCTATAGGTCAACAATGGTTTATTGGTTATGAATTATTGCTTCCTTCTTGCTAAATGTCAGATTATTTTTGCACACAAGGAACTTATTCACTATAATCAACATAATTCACCATAATATTTTATCATATTTTTGCAATAATCACATATACATGAAAGTATCAATCAACTTATCAGAAGTTACTTCTAATACTTTATAATTGAATATTGAGTCTTTGGGAATGCCTAAAAATGTTATGGAAGTATCATTGGAATAAATGAAATAACCGTAACTAAAATAAAAATTCTACAATCCATTAGTACTCATGGAATAAAGAATGGGGCCATAGGTTTACACACATCCTCATTAATGTTCAATTTAGATTGAAAATCTTTAAGGTTCTTGTCAAGTTGGTGTACCTTACATTGAGTTGATGTACAAATGGTGGATTGGTGGTCAAAACCTCCCTTAGTATGATCATATGTGGTAGTGTTACAAGATGTTAGAAACATGGGTACAAATTCATAATTTGGATAAAAAATAGATTTTAATAAATTGAGGGTCATTTGGATAGTAGTAGTTTCGTGTCTAGTGTAACAAATTCTTAAATTTTTATATTTCCTTTCATGAACACGCATTTATAGTTGATTGTAAAGAAAGGTTCATGCATTCAAGGTTTGTTTGCATCAATTGAGATTGATATTCAACCACTTAGATTTTAAGCACACTATTTTGCATCAATGTAGAGTCAAAGATTATGACCTCATTGAAGGAATCAATTTTTATATTGTGACAAATTGATTCTACATTATGAAAATCTACATTCGCTCAATGATTTGATAGATAAGCCATCTATTTCTCACATCTAATTTCATAGACATTCTTTCATTTTATTATCATTTCCATGTCATAACTCATTGAAGCTTAATTTGAGTTTGATTGTTTGTATATTTTTAATCAGAAAGCATTTAACATTAAGAGATTTTTCATCTCAAAGTTTTGACAAATTTTACATTCTTTAGACGCGTATAATTTTTCCTTGGAGTTTAAATCTCAATTTTCACATTTATATTTTTACGCAGAAGAAATGTCCCTATTTGAGCTTATGAAGCTCATTTTTCCTGATCTTTCCCCAGAATCTCTGGGTGCTGCAACGGAGCCACCGGTGCCCACTTGATGGTCACAGAGGATGTGTCTATAACTATGATAATCATGTTCTACACAACAAAAGGAAAAACTGGAACTGCAACTAAGGAAAGAATCACCAACAAAGAGATTTTAGGGCCTTTCAAAATTATAATAGAAAGGGGTAAGAAAATCATACGAGGGTAGTGGCCTTCACCACATGGTCTTTACTGTCAGATTGAATGTCATGGTCGTCTATTATAGATGAGAAGATTGATTAAGTCTTGATCATGCATCCCCAATTTCTCACGGTGGTTGTCGGCGAATTTCTGGATAAAGGCATCTCTTTTCTTCTATAGCTTTTTCATGGCAAATATGAGACCTTGCAAATCAAGACACTTGAGAAATGGCAGGTAGTGGCCGACTGCAAATACACCATATAAATACAAAGTTTCTTCAACCATCTTCTTTAGGTAATTCCCTTCTTGGAAATCCTTGAAATCATGAGATCTCGAGACTCTCTTGCGGTCAACCATGCATACAATTATATTAGATGTGAGATCACAAAGCCTGGATTTCATGTTTACTGGCATGACTTCTCGATGGAAACTCTCAAATAGGGAACCAATGCTGGTGGAAACTTCCTGTATACGCAAGTGTTTGAAGGAATCGATTATGTTTGTAGAGAAGATCTCGATGGTGTACATATTTCGAAGGTCTCGCAACTGTGAATTGTAGGGCAGGAGCGAAAACATTTTGTAGTCATAGCCCAAAAGCTTTCTTGTAGCCATCTGTCAGCATGATGCCAAGGCTCTATCATTTCCTGTAAGCCATTGTTTTGTGCACTTTGAGGAGGTAGCAACCAAGACTAGGCGGAAACCAAGGCGAAGATGCATGATGGGCCCATAACGTTTGGAAAGAGAGGCCAAAAATATGGTGAATGGCATTCTTCTTTCCCAGTAGATGCAGATGCTCGATTGTTGGCCATGATGGAGGATGTGGTTTGAAATCCACTACTATTACGCAAACAATAAACAACCGGACAAAGAAAAACTATCCTTGATACACAAACTATTTGAAAGTAAAATCATTATCCCATGTTGCATCTTTTAAAACTAAAATGATTAAAATGAGTAAATGTGGTAAAATCAACCTAATAGTGTGTGTGTGTTCTAATGAAAACATTTTGACCATAAAAGGGTTTGAAGCACTGAAATTACCCAATTGTGTGGTGTGCAAAAGCAGACAACCCACTCGAATCTATAAAACTTCTAGTTTCATGCCGATATATATAGAAGGGAAGTAGAAATAGCTCCCTAGCTGATCCTTCACTTGAAACTAATATGTGAATTTCCTGCAGGGTGGGATAGGGTAAAATTGATTCCCAACAAACCATCTTGCCATGAGTTTCTTCTATGTTGCACACCATGTGTGAACCATGATAGAACATTCATGCTTGCAAAGTAATACCAACAAAAAGGGACTGCATAAAGATTACGGAACACAAAATTACCATGACAACAAGAAAGGTTCATCCAAGCTATTGTAGACATTTATCTTCAAATTTTCATTCATCACATAACCAACTTGAGCTCTAGAATCTGACCATTGAGAAGAATCCCCTGCCCAATACAAAACCAAGAATAACATTTTTCATAAGAAAACAACCCTAGGCTGATATAGTCCCTTGCAATGTACTAATTTATGCTTCTGCCTTGACCAATAAATTGTGGCAACATTCTAATCTCATAAATTAAGGTAGCATGTTTCATGCGTGTACAAAAATGGTAGCTTTCAAACAGAGTATGGACATTTATCAGGTTACGGGTCAGCTCAAATACCATCATCAAAGTTAAGATTTGTTACTTGGCTGAGGGAAAATGAAATGGGAATTAGTGGAAAGGAAATGAATATTTGCTTAGAAAACATACACTGAGTGTTGATATGATGTGAAAAGTTCTCTAGTGGAATGGTGATGATCTATATGACTATGCTTGATCCATTATCCTAGCAGATCTGCATGAGTTAATACAACTAGGAGAGTAAAATGGAACCGCTTCTTGACAACAAAATCCCATGGCTACGTTGTAGCATTTGATTGATTTTGTACGTTGCAAATGGTTAGGTGGGTGCTGTCACTGTTATTTAGATTCCTCAAATTAATTCTATTTGAAGAAATTAAGAGTTGAAGACATGTGGCAAACCCAGAAAGCTTTCATCTATTTATATATTAAACTACCTAAAATGTTGGCAATCTATTGCAACTGTTGACAGCTCGCAAAGTTTTCGATGACATGAGAGGAGGAGAATGAGAGAGCTTATCATGGAATGTGATGATTGCAGCATACTGAAGAGATGGAGATCCCTAGGAAGCATTGACGTTATTTCACCATATGAAATTGCCACCATTCTCCCAGCCTGTGCCAAAATATGAGCTTTGGAATAGGGTATTCACATCCATCGAAGCATCATGTAGAGGGGATTTCTTTCTGATGTTGTTGTGGCCAATGCCCTACTAGACATGTACTCAAAATGTGCAAACATATCTAAAGCTCGTGATCATATCTAATTAGGCTACAGTATTCAAGTGGTGATGTATGTTCCCAATGTCTTGATTCTTGGGACTTAATGGTTATAGGAGTCATCTTTCACGTGTCTTAGGAAGTACACGATTTAGGTAAAAGTTAAGTGATCCTCTATGGAACATGTTAAAGAGGTGAAACTAAATGACACTAAATCTTGTTGGTGTTATTTATTTTATAAAATTTTGGATTTAGTTTCACAATAAAAGATTTTTTTTTCTTATATTAATGGTATGTTATTTTAAAATTAATTATGTTTAAGAAAGTTATTTAATTAATTAAATTAAGCAGAGAATTTAATATTAATGTTTTGATTATTAGATTCTATTTTTGTATTTGGTACAACTTATGTCAATATTGTAGGGTATGTAATGATGCATTTAGACATTACACAAACACATTAATTTGATCAAAATGGTCTATATATTCATAGACTATCTAACAATAAATTTAAAGTCTAAACAAGATCAATTATCTTTGTGATAAAAATGAAATTTTGCTTAAAATTGTAGGGGTATTAAAGGCCTTTGGATTGTACAGTTCTATTGCGTCTAAGAATCTAAGAATTAGGCAATTGATTCTATGTAGGGTATAACGGATACAACATTTTCCATATCACTTTTATATGGACAAGTCATAACCACTGATGCAATATACTTTTTGAAATTATTTGTATAGAGAAAAAAACATAATCTAGTGTTGGCCATCGAAACATATTTTATATGTTATGGTTAAAGAAAGATTAGGGTAGTGAATTGACAAAAATGTAGGCAATACACTATGGCACAAGTAAGCTCTTGAAGGCCAATAATAGAAGGAAAAAATAGATCCCAATGCCAACTAAATTTAGGGTTCAAATACCATATTTGAATTGACTTGCAAAGATTAGTCGTGTAAGCAAGGTTTGTTTGATAATTAAATTTCAATGATACTTTTTGAAGTAGTCAAGAATATGATAATTAAGCTCTTCAAGTTAGGATTCAATGATTTAAAAAAAAAAAAAACACATCCTTCTCTGTTATCTTAATTTGGTTTTATTATCTCAATTCATACTCTTAATAAGTAACTCTCACACTTTTCAAATTGATGCAAAATATGAGCATAAAAAGGATTCTTTATGCCAACTTTTAAAATAGAGTAGATTTTTACACAATTTTGATTGAAATACTTTTCTCATTTTATAATAAATTAGAACTTTATATAAAAAACTCTCCATACTAGAACTAAAATGATTTTCTAAATGGTCTAACAATTGATCTTATTTACTATACAAATGTGTGCAAAAAGTAAACCAGATTTTTCCTAATTGACCTTTCACACCTCTTCGGCATACCCATTGCACAAGGTGTGATAACTAGTTTGGTTCCATTTTCTTAAAAAATATTATATTGCATTCATTGAGAGAGATGAGAGAGAGTGTATATCAAAATCATGTGATCATTGAAAGGATGGATTATACAGGGAAAAATTGATACACTTCACTTATTTAGGAGTGGTAATAGACAAGGCGTAGAAGGCCTTTTGTATTATTGGTGATAATAAGTAGAAATAAAGGACGTAGAAAGCCTAGGGAGTGAAGTTGACGGGGTAGACGGGATTTTTATTGGGATAGAAGAGGCCAAAATGGCGCTCGATCTCTGGTCCGCGCTTCAGATTCTCGTTGAACAAGGCGAAAACGTAGGTGTGGATGGGCTTTCCAGGTCTCCTGGGCGTTCCCTCGTGGGACAGTACATGCCTGATGAGGTTGTTATTGTACACCCTCGCGTTCTCCACGGTGGCCACCCCATCATCTCCCGCAGACGGCCACCCACTCTCTGTAATGAGCAGCGCTAGGTCTGGATGTCCCGCTCTCTCACACGCGGCAATGAGAGAGTCCACAATGGCGTCGAACAAGTTCCTGTATTCACGACCTCCGTCGTGGACGACCGGGGCAGAAGGCTTGAAGAGCGCGTAGTCTAAGGATATCTGGGCCTTGTTGCCGACATAACTGAAATAAGGGTACACATTCGCCATGAATGGAGACCCGTTCTCTACCAAGAAGCTCAGCAGAGGGCGGAGCGTGTCCTTGAGATCGTTACGGAACTCTCCCTGCGAAGGCGGATAAGAATTCCCGAGCACAGCTGAGGCGTGGGTGGTGGACACCTTTATATGCTTGTGCAGATTGGCGCTGCGGACTGCGGTCTGAATGTTCCGCATTGCAGGGATGAGATATGAGACATATTTTTCATTTCCGTAATGTAACACCTCGTTTCCCACTGAAATGTATTTGATGTTTGCCGCCGGGTAGAAGGCGCGAACGTTGTCGTTCACCCACCCGTTGGCTGCCGCCTGGTTGCCTGCTATCTTCTCAAGCTCCTCGTTGCTCACCCCCACTATTACTTCGATGCCCGTGTTTTCCAGGGCTCTCAGAGCTTCGTGATGTGCCTCAAAAATCCTCACTTTTCCGATGTTGTGGTGCTTCAACAACTCTACCACCTCGCGCGGGCTCGGTAGATTCCCTAGCATTCCATAACATACTCCAACTGCAGAGCATTTAAATTTAACGTTAAAAATCACAATCACAATCACAAATACGCAGCCAGTCTTTCAATAACAATTCTAACAATGATTGCAATATATGTGTATACATACCTCTCGCCGCCATGGTTCTTGAACTAGTTGCCTGTAGTTCCAACAAACTCACTTCTTTGAAAAGCTCAATCACTTGTTTGGTTGTAAGATGAAATACTTGTGAAAGTACTCGTTAATGAAAATCGCAAGGCACGATCGGGTATTTATAGTTCGCAATTGAATCGGTCATTGCGGGGCCCTGTCCTAGAAACCATTTCTAAGGCGACTTTGCCACTAAATGATAAGGAAAATCCGAACTGCTGAACCTTGAAGTCGCGCTTAGATAGCGACCCAGAGGGTCTAGCGCTTCTTTCATCAAATTCATGCCCCCTTATCGTAACAACACGACTGCATTCAATTTCATTTGTTGGATAACTTGCTCACGGTTCTAGAAGGATAATGCCTATCTTCACAAATAGAATTCAAGAGATTGGAGTTTCTGTATAAGTTAAAAAAGATTATATTACTTTGTCCATCGAAGTACAGTCGACATAATTATCCCGCCCCGCATCTATTAAGAATAGCACGCCACATGCAACTGTTTTACCCGTTTGACCTGCAACTCGGATGCAAATTTGAACTTCAACCTACCACAACCTCCACAACATTAGAGTTTGTATGGCCGAATTAGAGATATAGATGACCTACTTGCCACAGCATTAGAGTTTGTATATTTCTAGTTGCCGCGTGCGGTAGAAGACTTTCAGGTAATTTCTATCTCAAGTGCGTTTGCAATGTTGATAGATTAGTTAGAATACTGGGAAAGCAACAACTATTTGTTTCAAACACTTCCTCTAGATTGAAAGATTTCGATTCGCAACGAAAAGACACTTGGGACTGTCACTCGGTATTATTAACACATCATTTCAAGTGGCGCAGTAAACTTTGAAGGCTAGTTTAGGAAAATAAAATAAGGGTAAATAAATGAGATAGACGATAAAAGATGAATTAGGTTGATGGCACTCAATTATAAATTACCACTTTCTCATCTAAAATCATATTTTATTTTGTTATCAAGATGGGAGGATGGAATTGTTTCTAGGCTCCTGAGTTTTGAGATGGTATGGTGTTTACATGACACCACATTGTTGTATAAAAACTACATTAAATAGGGGAGAGAATCTGGTAGTTGAGCACCCTAACTTTGCGCTTCTTAAAATCCTACCTGAATATTTCAAAAAATTCTAATTTTTTTTACAACAGTTTACTTGGCAACACCCCTACTTAGAACTGAGGTTTCAGGGCCACATCATTAAATATGATGCCACATCAGCATGCTTTTTGTCAGGTGTCCGAAAAGGTCCAAAAACAAGTGGGACCGATACTTGTGCACTAAATCAAGTTTTATCAGTGTGCTGATGTAGCATCACATGATTTGTTGCTTTTTAGATCTAAGGAATACATATTATTCAATTATTGGTAGTTATTGTCAACACTAACAACTTTAAAGTCACAACTATTGGTTCAATATTATTAAAAATATTGGCCATTAAATCAACAAATGCTATAGCAACTATTGGAAAATGCTCAACCACTGGGTCCTTTCCCTTAGAACATGGTCTGTCCTCAAAAAATTGTGTGATTTTGTAGAGTTGAAATTTACATATCCATGCCATTTTGCACTTAGGTTTTGGTCTATTATGAGGAAAATGCTTTAGTACGTTGACATATTCACAAATGGCATAAAAGTTGGGTTTCTTGCCCTATGCCACCTACCTATTCATTACATATATTTCCATACATTTATCCCTCACCCTATTTACATGCTTAGGCATTCCAATAATTTTTTCCTATTTATTACACCAATGCATGGTAGGAACCATTAGATATAATGAAAGAGAAGAATCGATAAAGATTATCTAGGCAACCATCACTATTTAATATAGTTTAATTTATGCTTATATGTGAATGCATTCTATATGATTATCCTAGATTACACATTAAAAAATATTTCTTACATTAGTATGTGATGAGAGATAATGCAGAGAGACACAAATGTAATAATTTCATAGAATAAATAACACATGTAGTAACCTGCATTGGCATAAAAATGACACTAGAAGACATGTAACTAAAAAAGAAGTAGTTGGCATACTATTATTGTGAAGAAACCCTTTTGAGAGAAACCTAGTCTCCAAGTAGAGCCAATTATATTATTAGCAATTATAGAGTTCACAATATAACTCCAAGCTCTACAATTCATAGGAGAACATACAACTCAATAAACTATCAAATAATAATTTGTTGTGTAATCGTACTGATAAAAAATTTGCATAACAGCTTCAACCTAAGAAGACAATAAATGAGAATCATAAAAGCTATGAATGTTCATAAATACTAGCCAATTAAGGCATCCTTATCCATGCAAAAATTTCATTGCTAAATTAAAGATTTTTCAACTGGTAAAAAAATTAAAATATCCACTACAAAAGTTTGGTCCAACACTGAAGTAGTCTTATTATGAATTTTTCATAACTACTCCATAATTTTTTCCAAGTCCATAATTAACTTTCTCATCATGTTCTTTCTTTTTCGATAACTCTTACACACCTTACAACGTGTCATGGCTTTAATTTACTCCATAGCCCTCCCCATTTCCCCTATATTGTGGGTCCACTTTGATTAGAGCAACATTAAAAAATAATAAATGTACAAATAACACATTTTTTAATTGAGTGTGATCACACAATTTGACCTTGTTGAATCTTATTTATACTCTTAGTTAGGTACCCATATCTATCTCTAGTTTTATCCCTTCCTTACCCAAGGTAGATCTATGATTGTGATTCAATTGATCTTGATCACTTATGCACTTGTGGAAATGATCCATTTTCTTTTATATTTCAAATAAAATTGATAATCATGCAATTAGTGTTATCCTAGAATTTCTACAACTTTTCCCTCAAAAATACTATTTTTATAAACATATTTAATAATAATAGAATAGTCTATAGAGGAAAAAAATATCAATTATAATTTAAATGTAACCTATTGGCTAGTATAAATTTAAAATTCAATTATTTTATATTAAAATTTTAAACTATGTCAAAATTTGTAATTCATATATATTAAAAATCACTCACATCTTTCAAGAAATTATTATTTTTAAACATGAAAGTTGCTTCACACTCTAAGATACTTTGGATGTCATTTTTTTATTATAATTATTTTCTTTTCACCAACTAGGCTAGTGAGAAAATAGTTTTTCAATATTTTTAAAAGTGGCATTAAAAATTTAATACACAATTTAATTATTTACATAAAAAATAATAAAAATGTGTGTCACATTCAAGAATGTTTTCTTTACTTGTACATATATTATTTGATGAAAAATATTATTTTTTCTTTTACAATATTTAAAAAAGGAGTACTCAAACTACATTCAATACCTCTAACTTTTATTATGAACTTTCTTTGAAATTTGAAGTGAATTTTTGTGATTTAGTATGTGAAGTTACTTGTTGGTTTAGCCATTTACTTTAGGACTACATTTCATTGCTCAATTATTGAGGTTTGATTATAGAACTATTTCCTCAAACTTTTTCCTCTTAGTATAAAGACTTTTGTAGATCATTGAGTATTATTATCAAGTGTTTACCCTCTTCATATGGTATTAGAGCCACTCCAAATTTGAATCCAAATAGTATAATCTTGTGCTTGTGACGACGATCTCTATCCAAAATTTTTGAGCCATGGAAATGACCCTTATCATTATTGGTTTTACTTGATAATGAAGATCTAGGAAGGGCATGCATATAGTTGATGAGGGCATTGAGTTATATGACTAGTAGTTTTCTTTGGATATCTATACATAATACAAATGCAACCCCTAATGTGGTGTTGAATGCAACATCACATGATAATCTAGGCGACTTGATCATTGATTTGAGTAGTTAGAAATATACTGGAGAATAATTCAATAAATGGTAGCACTTATAGATGCTGAAAATAGATGATATTGACTAGAGTGAGAAACATCACTATGTAGGCTTTTTCTATTACTCACACATATGTTCACGGAGAAATGGTTGATATTAATTTGCGAAAGGTAAAGGGTTATCAAATTGCAAAATAATAAAAAAATTTAAGGCTACAAATCTGAAGGCTAAGCGAAGCTTGGAGAATTATGAGTAATGTTGTGGCTAAAGTTCAAAAATAGCTACAAAAATATGTGGATTTCACTTTCTATTGATATCTCACATGTTGATAGAACTTCACTAGAGAAGTGAATAAGAGTAGGCCCTGTTGACATTATTCATAACCCAAAGTTCAAGTTTCTCATGGTGAGTAAGTTTTAGAATTATTGTGGCAAAATGTTTGGAAAAACTCTCATGTCCCTTGACAAATTGTTCATGAAATACAAGGTAGTGATGACCCATATGGCTAGAGAGGTTTGATGAGCCTAAAATGTGCTCATAATTTAATGTTATGATGAAATTTTTAATGTCTTTATCTCTGTTATATCTTGGTTGTTTAAACTTTGTTAAAACCTTTTTATGGGAAATCCTATAGCAAAATACCTTTATATTCCTGCAGCTGACTGTGTTGACCTGATTGCATTTATTGCCCTGTTGACTCCTGAAAATGACTGGTATATCGTATATAGTTTTTGAATGATGAAGTAGATTTAAAATTTGTGATTAATGAATAGATATCGTGTATATGCCTTGTACCTTTTCCTTCGCATCTGTTACCTTCTGTTTCGCAGGTTGTTGAAGAAGGATTGAGTCAAGCACAGCCAATCTCGGCCTTGCAGTAAAGTCCATTTCTTGCACGACTTCGAGGAAGCTCCGGTGAAGACTCTTTGACCGAAACCGTTGGGAAAGATTTCAATGTCAGTCAATTTGGAAAGAGTGGAGCGCTAGATTCTCTCCGGATTGGGTTGAATGTATAAATTCATTATGAAGTTTGTTCCTTGATTCGGGGATATACTTTATTTCCACGACATTCTTGGATAGGGTTAGTTAGTTAGTTGTTTTTCTAAAAATAAGACACTCCTCCTGCGTGAGTAAGTTAAGTTGGAATAGAGAAGATAGGTGATAGTAGAGTGAGATAGAACAAAGTAGCTGATATCATGTAAGAATCAATATGATAATGAAAGACATAATCTGTTTGATCAGAAACAGAGTTTGTTGTTAGTTTCATTTCAACAGAACAATGTATATAATTCTATTTTCATGAATAAAGTTCAATGAAGTTCTGAGTTTAACATCTGCGTAATCAGTAGGTGCTTGCTAAGGGGGCCCACTTAGTAAGTATATGTAGCTAGTTAGTTAGTTGTTCCTTTCTGTTAATCTTCAGTTAGTTTTCATTCTTGAAGTTTTTCATACAAACTCAGTCTTATAGTGCTCCTGCAGCATAGCGAGCCCATCCCTGTGACTGTTCCTGCAGCATAAGGCCAGTTCATAGTTTTTGTTTCAGTTGTAGTTGTTATAGTTTTTCTCGTAGTTGAGTTGAAGAATTTTGTATTACTGTTATGTGGCTTAAATAGAATTTCTTTTTAGAATGTATTTCTGCTAAGAGTTGACCGCACCAAGTTCCTAGTGCATATATTTTGCTGTGCCATTTAAAGTCTACGTCCCCTGGTCTGACAAGTAAAATGAACATCCACAGAGAGATATTAGTAACCTGTCGGGATATCCAATTTTTAGGAAAGTTTTACTGTGATATTCATATCCTTTTGTGAGGCGGGCCAAGGTCAAGAAGCTTAAATCCAACATTCATAATAAGGAGATATGTGAGTTGATAACAATTGTGGAGAGTCCACGTGCAGTGATTATTATGGAGTCATAAACCAAGACTGCTCGTGGGCTCAACAACTCAACATAGAGTTAAGGAAGTCCTTCTAAAGGAAATAGTACAAGGCAAAGAAGAAGGCCTCTAGCAAGTATGCATAGAGATATTAGAATGGAGATGGTAAAAAGAGCATGAAGGATAAGCTTGAGAAGATGAAGAAGTATGCATATCTTATGAGGGTTTTACCTCACTTTCAGGTGAAAAAGATGAAAGTAAGGCTCGTCTTATGGAAATCCAAGCGAATGGTACAATAATTCAACAAAAAATAAAGTACACATATTATTGTTTTAAGGAGGAATATATTTTTTAGGAGCCAAGTAGGTTCTATTAGGGAATTATGTATGTTTCCACTTGTTCCTCTTCCACATATTAATGCAAATAAAATTTTCAAAAGATTAATACCTTTCACAAATCTTGGATTAATAAGAAATAATATATTGCTATATTCAACCAACTCTCTACTACCACTAGTATGAGACTTCAGTTAAGTTGGAATGCATGGCTAATGACTTGAGTTGTATGACAGATAACAGGGACTACCTCCAGTTAATAGGGGATGACCATTCTTGCATGAATGGTCTTGAGTAATGTTTCAGTTAACAAGAAATCACTTGGATCCAACTTGGGTGCCCAAGATGCTTTCTTGGAATTACCTCTTTTGCATGTTGAGATATTTCTGAAGGCTCAGTTAAGTGGGATTACTTTTGGGTGCCAACTTTGAGGAGGAGCTTTGGAATTATCAATAGAATGAAGGTTGAGTTGTGGCTTTAGTTTGGGACGCCCAAATGGATGAAGCACATATTTTAGCATTGTTCTTCATGGGATAACCCCATTTGCATGAGATATGGCATAAATTTTAGGGATAGGTCTTGAGCATTGTAATTGTAACACATGTTGGAGTTTTCAAAACAAATGAAGCCTGTTATAATCAATTGAATAGAGTTATCCTTAGTTTTGTGCATGTTGTATGAAGAAGATTGGTGAAGAAATAGAAGAAACATTCTCAATCAGATTGGAACTATATTTGAGAGATTGAATAATGGACATTCTTGGTGGAGTTTTTTCCCGAAACCGTTTCTCCACGGTACATCTTGTGTAATCTTTCTAATATCCTATCTAGTTCTTCTATCAACTTCTGTCTACATTCTACAACAGTAAAATGGATTAATCAAGATAATCAGCCGCAAAGAATATATGTAACAAAGGAAAAGCTTATTTAGATTAGCAATATTAATGTTTTAAAGAGTATTAAGCTAAGAAAACACCCCATTTTTCAACAATTAACTGATTCAAATTCATAGATCACCTCTTTTATTTTCTATGCAATCATGTTATATGTAGTTCATTTTATTTCCCTTTTTCTCTTCTTTTCATATTATTCCATTTATCTATCTAAATTAGATCATGATAGATTGGGAAAAGCTTAGGATTTAAGTTACTTTTCCCCTTAGCTTCATTGGCATACATTGCTATTAGAAAATTTCTCTTTGAAGTGTAGATGCAAGAAATTAATCTAATATTAGTATCCATTAACTCATAGATATTATCCAAATTTGTATTATAATATTAATTTTGAAGGAGAATATTTATTTACTTTTAAGAAAACATAAATAATTATTAAGGGTATTATATTTCATCCATAGATGTTAAGAGATAATATTGCGAGTGTAAATAAACTTTGTCTTATTATTCAATGGATCGATTATAGGAAAGAAAAAATTATAGTTGTGGCAATTTACAACAAAGAGAGAGAGAGGTGTGGAAAGGATTTTGTATTATTGGTGATAATAAATGGAAATAAAGGACATAGAAAGCCTAGGGAGTGGATGATTGAATAGCATATTACTTGTATGCTTTTTCTTATTATCCAATGATATTGAGCTACTATGTCATGCACTCTACTCGATGAATTGGTTTATCCTTTTTCAAGCAACCATTAACAATAAGAGGTTACATTTAAATGCAACTAGGGACACATTTCTAAGGTGACACTACACAAAATAAAAGACTACTAATCCAGGTTAATGTTATGGGTGAATATTATATCTATAAATTAATGAATTTTGATAAACTATAGCTATGAGTACTCATTTTTAATAAATTAAAATATTGTTTAGAATGAGAAACTAATTTTACTAATTTTAAACGAAAAAGTGACAACATACCTTAGGTGGGACCTTGCTTAGGTATCAACACTCTCTTAATTCATAGGATAATTATTTCCTCAACTCTTCATGCACAGTTTGATTGGATATTTTAGATAAAAGATTCACGCTTTCTTTCCATTTAAAAGATAAAATGCAATTGTTGAAGGAAAGATTATAGGGTAATTCATTATGTACATTTTTACAATACATAATAAGCTAACTCTAGATAACTAGGAGTGCTAGATACAAATCAAGTAACTCATTACATCAAAGTAGGAAAATGACTATTTTGTTAAGATTACCAAATAAAATTAGCCATGAAGTCTTAATTTGATTCTACTGACAAAGATAAGGAAACTAATTTTGTAGGCATGCTAAACATATGGAAAAGGTGTTGGTGACGAGCGAAAGAGTTTGCTTCTTTATGAAAAAGTCCCATTAGTGGCAAAGAGTTTTAAATTTTTGAATAGCTCATGGCTAACTCGACTATAGGTTCAATCCCTATTGTTGCAGGTTCACAATCCTTCGCCTATGGGTTATCAAATCTTATGGCTATAGGTCAACAATGGTTTATTGGTTATGAATTATTGCTTCCTTCTTGCTAAATGTCAGATTATTTTTGCACACAAGGAACTTATTCACTATAATCAACATAATTCACCATAATATTTCATCATATTTTTGCAATAATCACATATACATGAAAGTATCAATCAACTTATCAAAAGTTACTTCTAATACTTTATAATTGAATATTGAGTCTTTGGGAATGCCTAAAAATGTTATGGAAGTATCATTAGAATAAATGAAATAACGTAATTAAAATAACAATTCTACAATCCATTAGTACTCATGGAATAAAGAATGGGGCCATAGGTTTACACACATCCTCATTAATGTTCAATTTAGATTGAAAATCTGTAAGGTTCTTGTCAAGTTGGTGTACCTTACATTGAGTTGACGTACAAACGGTGGATTGGTGGTCAAAACCTCCCTTAGTATGATCATATGTGGTAGTGTTACAAGATGTTAGAAACATGGGTATAGATTCATAATTTGGATAAAAAATAGATTTTAATAAATTGAGGGTCATTTGGATAGTAGTAGTTTCATGTCTAGTGTAACAAATTCTTAAATTTTTATATTTCCTTTCATGAACACGCATTTATAGTTGATTTTAAAGAAAGGTTCATGCATTCAAGGTTTGTTTGCATCAATTGAGCTTGATATTCAACCACTTAGATTTTAAGCACACTATTTTACATCAATGTAGAGTCAAAGATTATGACCTCATTGAAGGAATCAATTTTTATATTGTGACAAATTGATTCTACATTCTAAAAATCTACATTCGCTCAATGATTTGATAGATAAGCCATCTATTTCTCACATCTAATTTCATAGACATGCTTTCTTTTTATTGTCATTTCCATGTCATAACTCATTGAAGCTTAATTTGAGTTTGATTGTTTGTATATTTTTAATTAGAAAGCATTTAACATTGAGAGATTTTTCATCTCAAAGTTTTGACAAATTTTACATTCTTTAGACCCGTATAATTTTTCCTTGGAGTTTAAATCTCAATTTTCACATTTATATTTTTACGCAGAAGGAATGTCCCTATTTGAGCTTCTGAAGCTCATTTTTCCTGTCATGGTTCACAAGCCTTGAGAGGCCCTACAAGGGGGTTAAATGAATCTCAACCATGCATCATTTTTCATCATTTTTTTGGCATGCCTATCGAGCTCCTCCCGATCTTCCCCCATAATCCCTGGGTGCTGTAACGGATCCGCCGGTGCCCACTTGATGGTCACAGAGGATGTGTCTGTAACTACGATAATCATGTTCTACACAACAAAAGGAAAAATTGGAACTGCAACTAAGGAAAGAATCACCAACAAAGAGATTTTAGGGCCTTTCAAAATTATAATAGAAAGGGGTAAGAAAATCATACGAGGGTAGTGGCCTCCACCACATGGTCTTTACTGTCAGATTGAATGTCATGGTCATCTATTATAGATGAGAAGATCGCTTAAGTCTTGATCATGCATCCCCAATTTCTCATAGTGGTTGTTGGTGAATTTCTGGATAAAGGCATCTCTTTTCTTCTATAGCTTTTTCATGGTGAATATGAGACCTTGCAGATCAAGACACTTGAGAAATGGCAGGTAGTGGCCGACTGCAAATACAACATATAAATACAAAGTTTCTTCTACCATCTTCTTTAGGTAATTCCCTTCTTGGAAATCCTTGAAATCATGAGATCTCGAGACTCT
Source organism: Sequoia sempervirens (assembly GCA_007258455.2). Lineage (NCBI taxonomy): Eukaryota > Viridiplantae > Streptophyta > Pinopsida > Cupressales > Cupressaceae > Sequoia > Sequoia sempervirens. The sequence continues at coordinate 957,245 of VDFB02075321.1, forward strand.
CTTGCGGTCAACCATGCACACAATTATATTAGATGTGAGATCACAAAGCCTAGATTTCATGTTTACTAGCATGACTTCTCGATGGAAACTCTCAAATAGGGAACCAATGCTGGTGGAAACTTCCTGTATACGCAAGTGTTTGAAGGAATCGATTATGTTTGTAGAGAAGATCTCGATGGTGCACATATTTTGAAGGCCTCGCAACTGTGAATTGTAGGGCAGGAGCGAAAACATTTTGTAGTCATAGCCCAAAATCTTTCTTGTAGCCATCTGTCAGCATGATGCCAAGGCTCTGTCATTTGCTGTAAGCCATTGTTTTGTGCACTTTGAGGAGGTAACAACCAGGACTAGGTGGAAACCAAGGCGAAGATGCATGATGGGCCCATAACGTTTGGAAAGAGAGGCCAAAAATATGGTGAATGGCATTCTTCTTTCCTAGTAGATGCAGATGCTTGATTGTTGGCCACGATGGAGGATGTGGTTTGAAATCCACTACTATTACGCAAACAATAAACAACCAAACAAAGAAAAACTATCCTTGATACACAAACTATTTGAAAGTAAAATCATTATCCCATGTTGCATCTTTTAAAACTAAAATGAGTAAAATGATTAAATGTGGTAAAATCAACCTAATAGTGTGTGTGTGTTCTAATGAAAACATTTTGACCATAAAAGGGTTTGAAGCAGTGAAATTACCCAATTATGTGGTGTGCAAAAGTAGACAACCCGCTCGAATCTATAAAACTTCTAGTTTCATGCCGATATATATAGAGGGGAAGTAGAAATAGCTCCCTAGCTGATCCTTCACTTGAAACTGATATGTGAAGTTCCTGCCGGGTGGGATAGGGTAAAATTGATTCCCAACAAACCATCTTAACATGAGTTTCTTCTATGTTGCACACCATGTGTGAACCATGATAGAACATTCATGCTTGCAAAGAAATACCAACAAAAAGGGACTGCGTAAAGAGTATGGAACACAAAATTACCATGACAACAAGAAAGGTTCATCCAAGCTATTGTAGACATTTATCGTCAAATTTTCATTCATCACATAATCAACTTGAGCTCTAGAAACTGGCCATTGAGAAGAATCCCCTGCCCAATACAAAACCAAGAATAGCATTTTTCATAAGAAAACAACCCCAGGTGGATATTTTAGAAAAAGATTCACGCTTTCTTTCCATTTAAAAGATAAAATGCAACTGTTGAAGGAAAGATTATAGGGTAATTCATTATGTACATTTTTACAATACATAATAAGCTAACTCTAGATAACTAGGACTGCTAGATACAACTCGTCAACTCATTACATTAAAGTAGGAAAATGACTATTTTGTAGTTAATACACCAAATAAAATTAGCCATGAAGTCCTAATTCGATTCTACTGACAAAGATAAGGAAACTAATTTTGTAGGCATGCTAAACATATGGAAAAGGTGTTGGTGACGAGCGAAAGAGTTTGCTTCTTTACGAAAAAGTCCCATTAGTGGCAAAGAGTTTTAAATTTTCCAATAGCTCGTGGCTAACTCGACTATAGGTTCAATCCCTATTGTTGCAGGTTCACAATCCTTCGTCTATGGGTTATCAAATCTTATGGCTATAGGTCAACAATGGTTTATTGGTTATGAATTACTGCTTCCTTCTTGCTAAATGTCATATTATTTTTGCACACAAGGAACTTATTCACTATAATCAACATAATTCACCATAATATTTCATCATATTTTTTCAATAATCACATATACATGAAAGTATCAATCAACTTATCAGAAGTTACTTCTAATACTTTATAATTGAATATTGAGTCTTTGGGAATGCCTAAAAATGTTATGGAAGTATCATTAGAATAAATGAAATAATCGTAATTAAAATAAAAATTCTACAATCCATTCGTACTCATGGAATAAAGAATGGGGCCATAGGTTTACACACATCCTCATTAATGTTCAATTTAGATTGAAAATCTGTAAGGTTCTTGTCAAGTTGGTGTAGCTTACATTGAGTTGACGTACAAACGGTGGATTGGTGGTCAAAACCTCCCTTAGTATGATCATATGTGGTAGTGTTACAAGATGTTAGAAACATGGGTACAGATTCATAATTTGGATAAAAAATAGATTTTAATAAATTGAGGGTCATTCGGACGACCCTTCGGAGCTCAGAGAGAAAAAAGGAGGGCGATGAGTTCGTTTAGCCCTGGAAGCTTCTAACGTGGTGGGAGCCTAGGACCTGATGGTTAGGAAGCCGGCAAGGGTCCACCGTGGAGGACAGTGGAACCATCGCAGAGTTCTGGGGATGGAACTCCGGATGGACGGGCCCGAAAGGTCCCACGGTAGCAAGGAGTCTCAGCAGGATTAAATGGAAAACGGAGGCCCAAGATCCGGCTACCGGGCGAACGGGGAAGGATTTCCATTCAAAAATAGCGGAGGGCAAGAGGGGGACTTCCGAGGGCGGAAGTCTGGCCACCGGGGCCCGATGAGCAGACAGACGGAGCAAAAATTCCCACGGTAGGAGGTTCATGGACTTCCGAGGATGGAAGTCCAGCAGGCGGGGCCCGAGAGCGCGAAAGCAATGGTTTCAAAAGATCAAGGCAACGACGGAGAGGGAGGCAGGGCCCGGAGGGTGGGGGCTGGGCGATGCCTACCACTCGGAGAGGGCGGACCTCTGAGGGAAACCCAGAGATGAAACTTTGGGGGTCCAAGCCCGAAATGAACGAAGGATGTGAGCCAAATTTCAAGTCATAACGGCAGAGCAGACGCCAGGGTCCGTGAGCCGTGAAGGCGAGGTGTTGTGGTATTTGAAAATGCGGTGAAAGCCCAGCGGAAGTCCGAGGGGGGAAACCCAACCAACCGGGGCCGGCGAGGAGAAATTCTGCTCGTGAATGTTTTGAGGTTGAATTCTGGTGGCGAAGGCGGGTTTCAGGCCCGGGAGGGACATTTTCCCTGCGCAAAGAACAGCCACGGCAGGGAGAGGTCCCAATTTGGCAAGGAGGTCATTTGGGGGTTTTTGCAAATTTTTCGCCACATGGGTTTGGTGCGCGAATTGGTGTTCTTCAATTTCATGCCACCCTAACTATTTGTTCAATTTATTTAAACCCTTTAAAATTATGAAAAATATGGGAGGGAAAACGGGGATGGCCTACCTCGGATATGCAGAGCGGGGAGATACGAAATCCACCGGGAATTGACAGACTGATGCAGACGTGGATGATCGTGACGCTGCTGATCACGGAGAGTTCCAAATGCTTGGCTTGTGCAATTCGCCTCAACTCGGATTGTGAAAATGACATTGGCGGATAGGGTGTTTTATACCCCAACCGCCATTAATACGGGCAATAAATGCATGTACGGCTGCAAAAAAGTCTGTGAGTTTGAAATTAGGTCAGCGGCGGCAATGGGAACCCCAGGATCCGGCGACTGGAAGGATGCGGTGCGATGGTCGGGGGAAAGTTTTCGTGCTGATCGGGCGACGAAGGCGGCGAAAGGTTCGGGTCCCAGAGTTCAGGGAGCCGGAAGGAATCCGCCGTCGAGGATGGCGGAACCGTCATGGAGTTCTGAGAACGGAACTTCGGATGGTTGGGCCCGAAGAGTCACGCGGCAGGCAGGTATAAACGAAAACCCCGACAGACAAAACCCAGGCGAGGCCTGAGGGGCGGGCGGTAGACAGGGGCTCGCCGTCCTAGATGATGAGCCCGGGACAGAAGTCCAGAGATGGACTTCTGGGGCCTGGAGCTTGAAGGGGCAGGTGCCACTCCGAAAACTTTCCATGAGTTTTAAGCGGAGGGTGGAAAATCGGGCCCTGAGAGGCGGGAAGACGTCGGGAGAACACCGTAGTGGACGATGAAGGCGAAAGGGAAGCCCAAAAAGGGAACCCCGGAGGCCCGGGCCCGGAGGGGCCAGGGCCGTTTAGAGCCAAAATGCCAAAGGGAATCCTTTAGGCCCCAAAAGGCAGAAGAAAACCCAAAAGCAGATGCATGATCGATTTATGATGAAGCCTTGGAACAACATAGACCATGCGAATCATCAAAAAGAGGGGCATGCAAAACGAGGTGGCCCCAAAGGACCCGACGAGGCAAAAGAAAAAAGAGGGTCCCTATTCCGAATGGGGCGTGTGTGCTAAGGGCACAAGAGTGTTGAGTAATGTTTCAGTTAACAAGAAATCACTTGGATCCAACTTGGGTGCCCAAGATGCTTTCTTGGAATTACCTCTTTTGCATGTTGAGATATTTCTGAAGGCTCAGTTAAGTGGGATTACTTTTGGGTGCCAACTTTTAGGAGGAGCTTTGGAATTATCAATAGAATGAAGGTTGAGTTTTGACTTTAGTTTGGGACGCCCAAATGGATGAAGCACATATTTTAGCATTGTTCTTCATGGGATAACCCCATTTGCATGAGATATCGCGTAAATTTTAGGGATAGGGCTTGAGCATTGTAATTGTAACTCATGTTGGAGTTTACAAAGTAAATCAAAGCCTATTTATATCAAGCAAGTTGAATAGAGCTATCATAGTTTTATTGCATGTTGTGAAGAAGATTGGTGAAGGCAGAAGAAGCATTCTCAATCAAGTTTGGAGCTACTTTATTTCAGAGATTGAATAATAGGATAATTCTTGGTGGAGTTTTTTCCTGAAAGGGTTTCTCCATGGTACATCTCGTGTAATCTTTCTAATATCCTATCTAGTTCTTCTATCAACTTCTGTCTACATTCTACAATAGTAAAATGGATTAATCAAGATAATCAACCGCAAAGAATATATGTAACAAAGGAAAATCTTATTTAGATTAGCAATATTAAAGTTTTAAAGAGTATTAAGCTAAGAAAACACCCCATTTTTCAACAATTAACCGATTCAAATCCATAGATCACCTCTTTTATTTTCTATGCAATCATGTTATATGTAGTTCATTTTATTTCCCTTTTTCTCTCCTTTTTATATTATTCCATTTATCTATCTAAATTAGATCATGATAGATTGGGAAAAGCTTAGGATTTAAGTTACTTTTTCCCTTAGCTTCATTGGCATACATTGCTATTAGAAAATTTCTCTTTGAAGTGTAGATGCAAGAAATTAATCTAATATTAGTATCCATTAACTCATAGATATTATCCAAATTTCTATTATAATATTAATTTTGAAGGAGAATATTTATTTACTTTTAAGAAAGCATAAATAATTATTAAAGGTATTATATTTCATCCATAGATGATCAGAGATAATAGTGCGAGTGTAAATAAACTTTGTCTTATTATTCAATGGATCGATTATAGGAAAGAAAAAATGATACGAGTGGAAATTTACAACAAAGAGAGAGAGAGGTGTGGAAATGATTTTGTATTATTGGTGATAATAAATGGAAATAAAGGACATAGAAAGCCTAGGGAGTGGATGATTGAATAGCATAGTACTTGTATGCTTTTTCTTATTATCCAATGCTATTGAGCTACTATGTCATGCACTCTGCTCAATGAATTGGTTTGTCCTTTTTCAAGCAACCATTAACAATAAGAGGTTACATTTAAATGCCAACTAGGGACACATTTCTAAGGTGACACTACACAAAATAAAAGACTACTAATCCAGGTTAATGTTATGGGTGAATATTATATATATAAATTAATGAGTTTTGATAAGCTATAGCTATGAGTACTCATTTTTAATAAATTAAAATATAGTTTAGAATGAGAAACTAATTACTAATTTTAACGAAAAAGTGACAACATACCTTAGGTGGGACCTTGCTTAGTTATCAACACTCTCTTAATTCATAGGATAATTATCTCCTCAACTCTTCATGCACAGTTTGATTGGATATTTTAGATAAAAGTTTCACACTTTCTTTCCATTTAATAGATAAAATGCAATTGTTGAAGGAAAGATTATAGGGTAATTCATTATGTACATTTTTACAATACATAATAAGCTAACTCTAGATAACTAGGACTGCTAGATACAACTCGTCAACTCATTACATCAAAGTAGGAAAATGACTATTTTGTAGTTAAGACACCAAATAAAATTAGCCATGAAGTCCTATTTTGATTCTACTGACAAAGATAAGGAAACTAATTTTGTAGGCATGCTAAACATATGGAAAAGGTGTTGGTGACGAGCGAAAGAGTTTGCTTCTTTATGAAAAAGTCCCACTAGTGGCAAAGAGTTTTAAATTTTCCAATAGCACGTGGCTAACTCAACTATAGGTTCAATCCCTATTGTTGCAAGTTCACAATCCTTCGCCTATGGGTTATCAAATCTTATGGCTATAGGTAAACAATGGTTTATTGGTTATGAATTATTGCTTCCTTCTTGCTAAATGTCAGATTATTTTTGCACACAAGGAACTTATTCACTATAATCAACATAATTCACCATAATATTTCATCATATTTTTGCAATAATCACATATACATGAAAGTATCAATCAACTTATCAGAAGTTACTTCTAATACTTTATAATTGAATATTGAGCCTTTGGGAATGCCTAAAAATGTTATGGAAGTATCATTGGAATAAATGAAATTACTGTAATTAAAATAACAATTCTACAATCCATTAGTACTCATGGAATAAAGAATGGGGCCATAGGTTTACACACATCCTCATTAATGTTCAATTTAGATTGAAAATCTTTAAGGTTCTTGTCAAGTTGGTGTACCTTACATTGAGTTGACGTACAAACAGTGGATTGGTCGTCAAAACCTCCCTTAGTATGATCATATGTGGTAGTGTTACAAGATGTTAGAAAAATGGGTATAGATTCATAATTTGGATAATAAATAGATTTTAATAAATTGAGGGTCATTTGGATAGTAGTAGTTTCGTGTCTAGTGTAACAAATTCTTAAATTTTAATATTTCCTTTCATGAACACGCATTTATAGTTGATTGTAAAGAAAGGTTCATGCATTCAAGGTTTGTTTGCATCAATTGAGCTTGATATTCAACCACTTAGATTTTAAGCACACTATTTTGCATCAATGTAGAGTCAAAGATTATGACCTCATTGAAGGAATCAATTTTTATATTGTGACAAATTGATTCTACATTCTGAAAATCTACATTTGCTCAATGATTTGATAGATAAGCCATCTATTTCTCACATCTAATTTCATAGACATGCTTTCATTTTATTATCATTTCCATGCCATAATTCATTGAAGCTTAATTTGAGTTTGATTGTTTGTATATTTTTAATCAGAAAGCATTTAACATTAAGAGATTTTTCATCTCAAAGTTTTGACAAATTTTACATTCTTTAGACCCGTATAATTTTTCCTTGGAGTTTAAATCTAAATTTTCACATATATATTTTTATGCAGAAGGAATGTCCCTATTTGAGCTTCTGAAGCTCATTTTTCCTATCATGGTTCACAAGCCTCGAGAGGCCCTACAATGGGGTTAAATGAATCTCAACCATTCATCATTTTTCATCATTTTTTTGGCATGCCTGTCGAGCTCCTCCCGATCTTTCCCCGGAATCTCCGGATGCTGCAGTGGAGCCGCCGGTGCCCACTTGATGGTCACAGAGGATGTGTCTGTAACTACGATAATCATGTTCTACACAACAAAAGGAAAAACTGGAACTGCAACTAAGGAAAGAATCACCAACAAAGAGATTTTAGGGCCTTTCAAAATTATAATAGAAAGGGGTAAGAAAATCATACGAGGGTAGTGGCCTTCACCACATGGTCTTTACTGTCAGATTGAATGTCATGGTCATCTATTATAGATGAGAAGATCGATTAAGTCTTGATCATGCATCGCCAATTTCTCACGGTGGTTGTCGGCCAATTTCTGGATAAAGCCATCTCTTTTCTTCTATAGCTTTTTCATGGCGAATATGAGACCTTGCAGATCAAGACACTTGAGAAATGGCAGGTAGTGGCCGACTGCAAATACACCATATAAATACAAAGTTTCTTCTACCATCTTCTTTAGGTAATTCCCTTCTTGGAAATCCTTGAAATCATGAGATCTCGAGACTCTCTTGCGGTCAACCATGCACACAGTTATATTAGATGTGAGATCACAAAGCCTAGATTTCATGTTTACTGGCATGACTTCTCGATGGAAACTCTCAAATAGGGAACCAATACTGGTGGAAACTTACTGTATACGCAAGTGTTTGAAGGAATCGATTATGTTTGTAGAGAAGATCTTGATGGTGCACATATTTCGAAGGTCTCGCAACTGTGAATTGTAGGGCAGGAGCGAAAACATTTTGTATTCATAGCCCAAAATCTTTCTTGTAGCCGTCTGTCAGCATGATGCCAAGGCTCTGTCATTTGCTGTAAGCCATTGTTTTGTGCATTTTGAGGAGGTAACAACCAAGACTAGGCCGAAACTAAGGCGAAGATGCATGATGGCCCCATAACGTTTGGAAAGAGAGGCCAAAAATATGGTGAATGACATTCTTCTTTCCTAGTAGATGCAGATGCTCGATTGTTGGCCACGATGGAGGATGTGGTTTGAAATCTAATACTATTACACAAACAATAAATAGTCGAACAAAGAAAAACTATCCTTGATACACAAACTATTTGAAAGTAAAATCATTATCCCATGCTGCATCTTTTAAAACTAAAATGAGTAAAATGATTAAATGTGGTAAAATCAACCTAATAGTGTGTGTGTGTGTTCTAATGAAAACATTTTGACCATAAAAGGGTTTGAAGCACTAAAATTACCCAATTTTGTGGTGTGTAAAAGCAAACAACCCACTCCAATCTATAAAACTTCTAGTTTCATGCCAATATATATAGAGGGGAAGTAGAAATAGCTCCCTAGCTGATCCTTCACTTGAAACTAATATGTGAAGTTCCTGCCGGGTGGGATAGGGTAAAATTGATTCCCAACAAACCATCTTGCCATGAGTTTCTTCTATGTTGCACACCATGTGTGAACCATGATAGAAAATTCATGCTTGCAAAGAAATACCAACAAAAAGGGACTGCATAAAGAGTACGGAACACAAAATTACCATGAAAACAAGAAAGGTTCATCCAAGCTATTGTAGACATTTATCATCAAATTTTCATTCATCACATAGTCAACTTGAGCTCTAGAAACTGACCATTGAGAAGAATCCCCTGCCCAATAGAAAACCAAGAATAGCATTTTTCATAAGAAAACAACCCCAGGCGGATATAGTCCCTTGCAATGTACTAATTTATGCTTCTGCCTTGACCAATAAATTGTGGCAACATTCTAATCTCATAAATTAAGGTAGCATGTTACATGCATGTACAAAAATGGTAGCTTTCGAAGAGAGTATGGACATTTATCAGGTTACGCGTCAGCTCAAATACCATCATCAAAGTTAAGATTTGTTACTTGGCTGAGGGAAAATGAAATGGGCATTAGTGGAAAGGAAATGAATATTTGCTTAGAAAACATACACTGAGTGTTGATATGATGTGAAAAGTTCTCTAGTGGAATGGTGATGATCTGTATGACTATGCTTGATCCATTATCCTAGCAGATCTGCATGAGGTAATACAACTGGGAGAGTGAAATGGAACCGATTCTTGACAACAAAATCCCATGGCTACGTCGTAGCATTTGATTGATTTTGTAGGTTGCAAATGGTTAGGTGGGTGCTATAACTGTTATTTAGATTCCTCAAATTAATTCTATTTGAAGAAATTAAGAGTTGAAGACATGTGGCAAACCCAGAAAGCTTTCATCTATTTATATATTAAACTACCTAAAATTTTGGCAATCTATTGCAACTGTTGATAGCTCGCAATGTTTTCGATGACATGAGAGGAAGAGAATGTCACGTCTCATACATTGACTTATTTTGATCATTAACTTATTTTGATCATGACTTATTTTGACCATTGACTTATTTTTACCATGACTTATTTAGATAATGTGTGACCATGAATTGATGAGATTTAATATACGAAGTATGATATGTGTTAAGAGCAATGCTTTAATATAATTGTTTTTCTTTCAAGAATTATGAATGAATTCATATAAAATAGAAATGTTGATTTAATTATTGTTTCTACAATCGTTACTAATACACTTTTGTTTTGCACGCCTGAGTGCATTTGAGTGGCAGGTGATCGAAGGCCAAGGAGATTGAAGGCCAAGAGTGTGATTGAGCAAAAGGAGGTTAGCTTCTCGACAGGGTAAAAGAGGAGAAGCTCTCGATTACGCACACACCACTTAAAGCATGTAGCTCCATTAAGTCTTGTTTGTTTCTCAATGTGATTGCGTGAGAATGATAGCATAGCAAATTTAAATTACGGCTTAATTAACCTTAGAAATGATGAAAATAATATGGCTTATTCTATTTTATTTATTCCTCATTATATATTTGAGCAACAAAAAGATAAATCTGTTTTTAAAAGAAATGTAATTAAAAATAAAAACAAAATAAATAAAAGAGTAAATATATTGTATTTTGCATAAATGGAATCATAGAATTGCATAAAAGGGATATATATATATATATAATTATGTTTTGGGTATATGGTTAACTCTCCAAAATAATGAAGGATGAACAGCTCGAGAGAACATTGGGCTCTGGAAAATTCTGTCTTAAAACCAACAATTTACATGGCATGTGGCAATCCTTAGAAATTGCATGAGAATTATATCTGTCATTTGAGAATTTTATGCATGATCCTCGAAAAGAGGAAGAGGGCATTTTAAGAAAGAATAGAGAACTTTGATTGGGGATATCGGAGATCTTTGGAACAGAGGCAAGGAAGGTATTGTAGAGTATTTGTACTGGAAGACAACTATGCCAGGTTCTTTTCATTGCTATGCCTTCTTTTAATTGTATTATTTAAAACTACAGTAAGGAAATGCTTTATTCTCTATTTAGAATGCAAACAACTAAGAAATCTTTCCAATTTCGTTTTGAAATCTGGGTAACAGCTTGTTTTTCTGTGTTGCAATTATAATACACATTCCTTCTTCTTCATTAGGGTTTTCGTTCTGTTGCAAGTCTGCATTTTAATGAAGAAATCTCAAGTGTATTTACAAGTATATATAATATGTCTGCATATCTATCTTGAGACAAATTCGAATGCATTTTATAAAGGGAAAATGTCTTCTTTTATTCTGAATTTTGAAATTGCTAACTATAGGAAAGAGGAAGGGAATTTACCTCTCTTGCCCTCCCCATGGGAAGGTCGTGGACTGTGGGAGGCTCGCGCCCTCCACAGGCCGCGACCTGTGGAGGAGGCGCGAGCCCCTCATAGCCCGCCCCCTAAGCCCTTTAGTCGCTCAATACCAGTAAGGAAACCATGAAAAAATATCCTATTCTATGTGCACGGCCAGTGAATTCTTCAATCAGAATTTGAAAACGAATTTCTTACTTCAAAGTATATGCGACTATACATGAATTCTACACACACACACACACACACACACACACACACACACACACACACACATATATATATATATATATATATATATATATATATATATATATATATATATATATATATATATATATATATATATATATATATATATATATATATATATATATATATATATGTATATATATATACATATAATTGATTGCATACACTTACACACACACACACACACACACACACACATATATATATATATACATATATATATAGATATCTATGCATATAAGTGCCAGATACAAATTGAAGCAGAATCATAATGAACTCTGTTAAATAGTATGAACTCTGTTAAACCTGAAACAAGAAATAGGAATGTTTTTGAGACATCATATAAACTGAAAAGCATTTTGATTACTTTAAAGCAGTATAATCCTGAGTAAAGGAATACATCATGAAAATCTGAATGAAAGACTATCTTTCAAACCTCAGAATTTGCACTGTATCAGTATATTATTATTATTCTGTAACCTGTATTGAAATTGGAAATTAAACTGTCAGTCAGCTTGAGCTTGGAAAGAAAAGAAATGCATAACTAAAAACAAAAAACATTGTTTTTTTCCTTTTATTAGCATACTGAAAGGTATCAAGATATATATGGTCTTCTTACATACTAAAGAATAAATGACATCTTACAATTGAAATTACAAAGGATGTTCTGAAATTCATATTTGAAATTCTTTTGAGAATTGATTGAATGATTGAAACATGCATGAAAATGTATAAAGTTTCTGCTTTAGTATTTATACTTCATTATGGTAACTTCCAGGACTGGGTACCGAAGGTGGGAAAATAGAGACGGTAGTATTACCTTTTCTAATCTACCATTTACTTGTATTATTTTGCTTGGCCAAGCACTGTACCATTGAAATAGATGGATTGTATGTTTTAAAAGCCTAGAAATTTATTTGAGTCTCTGCCACCTCCTGTTGCAAGAAATGTGTTTATTTCATGTTAGAAATGCATATAGGCATCAGGCACGCACCGAGAGTTCCCTCCTATTTTACCGTTTCGGGTTGCTAGGCTCCTTTATGCAGGGCCGGGGATTCCTTCGAGTTAGGAAGGAACCCGGGGAAGTCATGGACTTTGTGGTTGGGCGGAAAAGGCGCCTGAATCACATTCTTGGCCCCAGCTCGCAAGAAGACCAAGGTGTCATGGCGGTTGGTGGTTCCAAGTTTATTTGCTTTTGATATGCTTATGTATTATTTAGATTTGGCTATGAAGCCCATTGTAAATGTATATGTATTTTGACATTCTTATTGGAACTTGAAATGGCAGTATGAATTGAAAATATTTGATGTAACATTAATTTGAGAAGTTGAAGTTTTATAACTTAGCATAGAAAAGATATTTCTATTAGAAGGATTGATTCCTCCAAGTAAGGTTGAATGTATATTGATATGAGAAAGTCATTGAAATACTTATGTTTTGGGATAATCTTGATACATTACATAGATGCTATTATATATATACATGAAATGCAATTTAAATTCTCTTTATTAGATTCATTTGGAAATGTTATGAACAATGTTGACTTATTGGAAACCTATTTATAATGGTTTGAATAAATTGAGTAAACTCTTGACTTCTCTTTAATACTGAATTAAATGGTTTGAAAACACTCTTAATTTTCCGAGCACTACATCTTGGTATCAGAGCAGCATGGTTCAACTCTGGGACCTATGCCTAACTACGTATGACGTTGTGTCTTAATCAGGGTGACCTAAAATGGACAATAGAGTGTACCAACGAATTGGTGGATCTCGTGGAGGTCCCAATGATAAACTAGATCAGATTTTGGCCTTGTTGCAAAGCCAGGGGGCTAGAATTGAGGAATTAGAACAAAGGAGGCGAGATGGCCATCAAGAAGTAAACACAAATGAAACTGATGGAGAAGCAAATGTTGAACCACCTGGAAAAGAGGAAAAACTAAATAGGGTGGCTAAGGAGCTGGGCAAGGACCTAAAGAAGGTTGCTCCTCCGAAGTTTGATGGGAGAACCTTTGGAGATGGGGCAAAAGTTTGGGTTATAGAAATGGAGAGGTATTTTTTCCCTACGAAATCTATCAGATGAAACAAAGGCTGAATGGGGTTCATATCAGCTCACCGGTGAGGCTGCTACTTGGTGGGAAAATGAAAGGGCGGATAAGTAGTTTATGCATGGGAAGGTGACTTGGGATAAGTTCCTGCAACTATTTAGGAAGAGGTGGTTACCACAATCTCATTTTGATAAGAAGATGACCGAATTCCAGGTACTTGTACAGGGTGGCATGACAGTGACTCAATATTGGGAGAAATTCTCTCACTTGCTTAAGTACACACCCCAATACCAACATGATGAGAGATTCTGAGTTCAAAAATTTATCTTGGGGCTTAGACCTCAAATTGGAAATGAAATAGATCTGCATAATCCAGCCACCATGGATGAAGTTTTTGATTTAGCAATCAAACAGGAACATAAATTGCAACAAGCTGCTAACTATAGGAAGAGCAGGGAAGCCAAGTATGGCAATAAGAAAACCCAAGGGAATCATCAAGGTAATAGCAATCAGGGTGGTCCGAGCAAACAGGACAGTCAAGGAAATGAAAACAGACAAATCAGAAATTTGAAGAGAGATGGTAGTCCTCAGGATCGCAATGAATGAAATAGGAACAATAACAATAAGAAGGGCAACTGCAATAAGAGGAATGATAATAACAAGAGAGATTTTTCTAACAAACCCAAAGCACCTCGTGGAGGATGTTATACCTGTGGTGGCGAGCATTATGCCAGTGTGTGCCCTCAGAGAAATAACAAGCAAAATAACAAAAATCAACATCATATTCATGCGGCCGTTGATAATCGTCAGGCAAATTATCAAGCAACTCCCATCCAGTTATCGGGTAAATTATTTGGATACCCTGTTTTTGTTCTAATTGATACAGGTGCTACTGATAGTTTTATAGATCCTCATGTTTTGACTAAATTATCAGTTAAACCAAGTTTTATGGAAAATTTTTGGAAAGTTCAGTATGCAAACCGGGTAGAGAAGAAGGTAGAGCAATGCATGTATTTTAGTAAACTTGAACTCCCTAACCTTCAGACGCAGGTGAACTTGTATGTTGCACCATTAGGGTCTTATGATGTAATATTAGGGATAAGTTGGCTCTCTGAACATAAGGCTCTTGTGGATTGTGAAGAGAAGTCAATTAAGTGTCTTGATGACCGTGGAAACCAAGTGGATCTTTGTGGCATTAAAAAGCCATTAGAGCTTAGGCAAGTTTCTGCCATGCAGTTGAAAAAGGCAAGTCGGAAGGGATGCTCTATCTTTGCAATAAAAGTCAAGGACCTTAATGAGAAAGAATCCTCAATTAATGATCATCCCATTCTGAAAGAATTTGAGGATGTTTTTCCTACAGAATTGACTGAGCTTCTGCCTAAGCGTGTGTTTAATTTTTCTATTGATTTGATTCCAGGAGCAGAACCTCAGTCTAAGGCTCCTTACAGGATGAATACAACAGAATTATTTGAGCTCAAGGCCCAACTAGAAGAATTATTGAAGCAAGGTCTTATTAGGCCAAGTGTGTCACCTTGGGGAGCACCCGTCATCTTTGTGAAAAAGAAGGATGGTACCTTGAGGTTGTGCATTGATTATAGAATGCTTAACAAGGTCACCATCAAGAATAAATACATGCTTCCCCACATCGATGATTTGTTTGATCAGTTGAAAGATGCCAAGGTATTCTCAAAAATTGATTTAAGATCAGGATACCACCAGTTGAGACTAAAGGAAGAAGACATTCACAAGACTACCTTCAGAACCAGGTATGGGCACTATGAGTTTACTGTGCTACCATTTGGGATAAGTAATGCTCTTATAGCTTTCATGAACCTAATGAATAGTGTCTTCCGAGATTGTCTGGATAATTTTGTCCTAATCTTTCTTGATGATATCTTGATCTATTCTAAGTCAGAGGAAGAACATGAGAAGCATTTAAGGATTGTGTTGCAGTGTCTAAGGGAACATAAGCTGTATGGAAAAATGTCTAAATGCACCTTCTTTCAATCCGAAGTGCATTATTTAGGTCATGTGATTTCAACAGAAGGGGTAAGAGTAGACCCATAAAAGATTAAGGCAATTATGGATTGGCTAGCAACGCAAAATATCTCTGAAGTCTGAAGTTTCATGGGACTTGCAGGATATTATAGGAAGTTTTTTCAGGGGTTCTCAACAATTGCAGCCCCCATCACTGCACTATAGAAGAAGGAAAAGAAGTATGAATGGAGCGATAAATGTGAGCAAGCCTTTCAGTTGCTTAATAAGAAAATCACTACCGCACCCATCCTTGTTGTGCCAGATCTGAATGGCCATTTTACAATTATTACTGATGCATCAGGGGAAGGGGTAGGAGCAGTTCTTATGCAAGAAGGGCAAGTGGTAACTTATGAATCAAGGAAATTAAAGCAGCATGAATTAAATTATGCGCCACATGACTTAGAATTGGCAGCCATAGTCCATGCTCTACAAATGTGGAGGCATTATCTCTTGGGAAAGCCCTTCGAACTTAAGACAAACCATGCAGGATTGAGATACATCTTCACTCAACCTAATCTCAATGCCCGACAAAGGCGATGGCTGGAATTCCTGAGTGAATATTATTTTGGGATTGAATATATCAAAGGTAAGGAAAATAGAGTGGCTGATGCCCTAAGTAGAAGGAGACACCTTGCAGCCATGGTTACCATAAAATCAGATTTCAGGCAACAGGTAGTGCAATCCTCCTTTGGGGATGAACATTATGAAAAGGTGAAACAAGCCCTTGGGGTAAATCCCTCCGATCGTCGATATGAGGGTTATATGTTAGAATCAGATGGAATTTTGAGATACTAGGGACAAATGTACATTCCTAGTTCTGCAAACCTGAGAGAGTTGGTGCTAGAAGAATTCCACAATGCACCATACTCAGGACATCCTGATATTACAAAAATGATGGAAGGACTTAGGCCGCTGTACTTCTGGCCAGGTCTTAAAAGGGATATTATGTCCCATGTCGCCCGATGCTTGGAATGCCAGCATGTCAAGGCTGAGCATGTACATCCGGCAGGACTCTTATATCCTCACAGGGTACCAGAGTATAAATGGCAGGTTATCACTATGGATTTTATACAGGGGCTACCAATGTCTAAAAATTGACATGATACCATCTTGGTTGTAGTAGATAAATTGACAAAGGTTGCCCATTTTATTTCGGGAAATCTCAAGGATGGATCAATGGTTTTAGCAAGAAAATTTGTCCAGGAAATCTTCTGGTTGCATGGAGTGCTAGAGACGATCATCTCAGATCGAGACACTCAAATGACTTCTAGGTTTTGGACTACATTAAACTCTTCCCTGGGAACTAAATTAAACTTCAGATCCGCGTATCATCCCCAGACCGATGGTTAGACAGAGAGGGTGAACCAGGTAGTAGAAGATCTCCTCCGCATGTACTGTATGGAGCAGCAATATAAGTGGGAGGAGTATTTGCCTTTGGTGGAGTTTGCTTACAACAACTCCTACCATGCTTCTTTGGGCATGGCACCCTTTGAAGCCCTTTATGGACGTAAATGTCGGACACCCATTAGTTGGGACAGAGTAGAAGACAGGGTGGTGATTGGCCCTGAGATGCTCAGAGAAATGGAAGACCAAATGAAAATCATTAAGAAAAAGTTGAAGCAGGCTGCAGATAGACAGAAAAGTCTAGCAGATAAGAACCAAAGCTTTAGGCAATTCTCTGCAGGAGATAAGGTCTTTTTGAGGGTTCGGCCGCATAAGAGTTCAATCTCTTTCGGCAAGAACTCTAAGTTGGCTCCTAGATTTGTTGGTCCTTTTGATGTTTTGGAGGTGGTGAATCCGGTTGCTTACAGGCTTGCTCTACCACCAGCTCTATCCTAGATACATAATGTGTTTCATGTTTCAGTACTTAAGCCATACCATCCAGATATTGCTCATATCCTTGATTGGCGTGCATTGTAGGTCCAGGACCCAGGGGTGATACAGGTGGAACCCGTTAGGATTCTAGAAGAGCGCAACGTTAAGTTACGTAATAGAGACATTATGCAATACAGGGTCCAGTGGGACCAATATTCGGTGGATAATGCCACCTGGGAAAATGCAGAGGATATAGACAAACTCTTTCCTCATTTGAGACCTTAGCATATTTATACCTTCTTTTATAGAGACTTACGAAGTAATGATATCTCAATTTTGTTATGTAATTTGCTTATAGACATCGAGATGATGTCTCTTCTCAAGAGGGGAAGGATTTCACGTCTCATACATTGACTTATTTTGATCATTAACTTATTTTGATCATGACTTATTTTGACCATTGACTTATTTTCACCATAACTTATTTAGATAATGTGTGACCATGACTTTATGAGATTTAATATATGAAGTATGATATGTGTTAAGAGCAATGCTTTAATATAACTGTTTTTCTTTCAAGAATTATGAATGCATTCATATAAAATAGAAATGTTGATTTAATTATTGTTTCTACAATGGTTACTAATACACTTTTGTTTTGCATGCCTGAGTGCATTGGAGTGGCAGGTGATCGAAGGCCAAGGAGATCGAAGGCGAAGAGTGTGATTGAGGAAAAGGAGGTTAGCTTCTCGACAAGGTAAAAGAGGAGAAGCTCTCGATTATGCACACACCACTTAAAGCATGTAGCTGCATTAGGTCTTGTTTGTTTCTCAATGTGATTGCGTGAGAATGATAGCATAGAAAATTTAAATTATGGCTTAATTAACCTTAGAAATGATGAAAATAATATGGCTTATTCTATTTTATTTATTCCTCATATATTTGAGCAACAAAAAGATAAATCTGTTTTTAAAAGAAATGTAATTAAAAACAGAAAACATTGTTTTTTTTCTTTTTATTAGCATACTGAAAGGTATCAAGATATATATGTTCTTCTTACATACTAAAGAATAAATGATATCTTACAATTGAAATTACAAAGGATGTTCTGAAATTCATATTTGAAATTCTTTTGAGAATTGATTGAATGATTGAAACATGCATGAAAATGTATAAAGTTTCTGCTTTAGTATTTATACTTCATTATGGTAACTTCCGAGACTGGGTGCCGAAGGTGGGAAAATAGAGACGGTAGTATTACCTTTTCTAATCTACCATTTACTTGTATTATTTTGCTTGGCCAAGCACTGTACCATTGAAATAGATGGATTGTATGTTTTAAAAGCCTAGAAATTTATTTGAGTCTCTGCCACCTCCTATTGCAAGAAATATGTTTATTTCATGTTAGAAATGCATATAGGCATCAGGCACGCACCGAGAGTTCCCTCCTGTTTTACCGTTTCGGGTTGCTAGGCTCCTTTATGCAGGGCCGGGGATTCCTTCGAGTTAGGAAGGAACCCGGGGAAGTCATGGACTTCGTGGTTGGGCGAAAAAGGCGCCTGAATCACATTCTTGGCCCCAGCTCGCAAGAAGACCAAGGTGTCACGGCGGTTGGTGGTTCCAAGTTTATTTGCTTTTGATATGCTTATGTATTATTCAGATTTGGCTATGAAGCCTATTGTAAATGTATATGTATTTTGACATTCTTATTGGAACTTGAAATCGCAGTATGAATTGAAAATATTTGATGTAACATTAATTTGAGAAGTTGAAGTTTTATAACTTAGCATAGAAAAGATATTTCTATTAGAAGGATTGATTCCTCCAAGTAAGGTTGAATGTATATTGATATGAGAAAGTCATTGAAATACTTATGTTTTGGGATAATCTTGATACATTACATAGATGCTATTATATATATACATGAAATGCAATTTAAATTCTCTTTATTAAATTCATTTGGAAATGTTATGAATAATGTTGACTTATTGGAAACCTATTTATAATGGTTTGAATAAACTGAGTAAACTCTTGACTTCTCTTTAATACTGAATTAAATGGTTTGAAAACACTCTTAATTTTCTGAGCGCTACAGAGAATGAGAGAGCTTATAATGGAATGTGATGATTGCAGCGTACTGAAGAGATGGAGATCCCTAGGAAGCATTGTCATTATTTCACCATATGAAATTGCCACCATTCTCCCAGACTGTGCCAAAATACGAGCTTTGGAATAGGGTATTCACATCCATCGAAGCATCATGTAGAGGGGATTTCTTTCTGATGTTGTTGTCACCAATGCCCTACTAGACATGTACTCAAAATGTGCAAACATATCTAAAGCTCGTGATCATATCTAATTAGGCTACAATATCCTAGTGGTGATGTATGTTCCCAATGTCTTGATTCTTGGGACTTAATGGTTATAGGAGTCATCTTTCACGTGTCTTAGGAAGTACACGATTTAGGTAAAAGTTAAGTGATCATCTATGGAACATGTTAAAGAGGTGAAACTAAATGACACTCAATCTTGTTGGTGTTATTTATTTTATAAAATTTTGGATTTAGTTTCACAATAAAAGATTTTTTTTCTTATATTAATGGTAAGTTATTTTAAATTTAATTATGTTTAAGAAAGTTATTTTATTAATTAAATTAAGCAAAGAATTTAATATTAATGTTTTGATTATTAGATTCTATTTTTGTATTTGGTACAACTTATGTCAATATTGTAGGGTATGTAATGATGCATTTAGACATTACACAAACACATTAATTTGATCAAAATGGTATATATATTCATAGACTATCTAACAATAAATTTAAAGTCTAAACAAGATCAATTATCTTTGTGATAAAAATGAAATTTTGCTTAAAATTGTAGGGGTATTAAATGCCTTTGGATTGTACAGTTCTATTGCGTCTAAGAATCTAAGAATTAGGCAATTGATTCTATGTAGGGTATAACAGATACAACATTTTCCATATCACTTTTATATGGACAAGTCATAACCACTGATGCAATATACTTTTTGATATTATTTGTATAGAGAAAAAAACATAATCTAGTGTTGGCCATCGAAACATATTTTATATGTTATGGTTAAAGAAAGATCAGGGTAGTGAATTGACAAAAATGTAGCCAATACACTATGGCACAAGTAAGCTCTTGAAGGCCAATAATAGAAGGAAAAAATAGATCCCAATGCCAACTAAATTTAGGGTTCAAATACCATATTTGAATTGACTTGCAAAGATTAGTCGTGTAAGCAAGGTTTGTTTGATAATTAAATTTCAATGATACTTTTTGAAGTAGTCAAGAATATGATAATTAAGCTCTTCAAGTTAGGATTCGGTGATTTTTTTTAAAAACAAACACATCCTTCTCTGTTATCTTAATTTGGTTTTATTATCTCAATTCATACTCTTAATAAGTAACTCTCACACTTTTCAAATTGATGCAAAATATGAGCATAAAAAGGATTCTTTATGCGAACTTTTAAAATAGAGTAGATTTTTACACAATTTTGATTGAGATACTTTTCTCATTTTATAATAAATTAGAACTTTATATAATAACTCTCCATACTAGAGTTAAAATGATTTTCTAAATGGTCTAACAATTGATCTTATTTACTATACAAATGTGTGCAAAAAGTAAACCAGATTTTTCCTAATTGACCTTTCACACCTCTTCGGCATACCCATTGCACAAGGTGTGATAACTAGTTTGGTTCCGTTTTCTTAAAAAATATTATATTGCATTCATTGAGAGAGATGAGAGAGAGTGTATATCAAATTCATGTATCATTGAAAGGATGGATTATACAGGGAAAAATCGATACACTTCACTTATTTAGGAGTGGTAATAGACAAGGCGTAGAAGGCCTTTTGTATTATTGGTGATAATAAGTAGAAATGAAGGACGTAGAAAGCCTAGGGAGTGAATTTGACGGGGTAGACGGGATTTTTATTGGGATAGAAGAGGCCAAAATGGCGCTCGATATCTGGTCCGCACTTCAGATTCTCGTTGAACAAGGCGAAAACGTAGGTGTGCATGGGCTTTCTGGGTCTCCTGGGCGTTCCCTTGTGGGACAGTATGTGCCTGATGAGGTTGTTATTGTACACCCTCGCGTTCTCCACGGTGGTCACCCCATCATCTCCCGCAGACGCCCACCCACTCTCTGTAATGAGTAGCGCTAGGTCTGGATGTCCCGCTCTCTCACACGCGGCAATGAGAGAGTCCACAATGGCGTCGAACAAGTTCCTGTATTCATGACCTTCGTCGTGGACGACCAGGGCAGAAGGCTTGAAGAGCATGTAGTCTAAGGATATCTGGGCCTTGTTGCCCACATAACTGAAATAAGGGTACACATTCACCATGAATGGAGACATTCTCACAAACCGGCCCGGAGAGCGGGCGTGTCCACATGAGATAGATTCTGAAACTCTTGAAGGCGGATAAGAATTCACAGAACCTGGATGAGGCATTGGGTGGTGAACGCGCTATATGCTTGTGCCAGTTGGCTGGCTGCGGGCTGCCCGGTCCAGATATTCCCACGTGCGGGGATGAGATATGAGACATATTTCTCATTTCCGTAATGCAACTTTCTCGTTCCACTGAAATGTATTTGATGGCATTTTCCGCTTGGCGGGTAGAGAAATTTGTGACGTTGTCATTCACCCACACGGATTGGTTTGCCGCTTTGGTTGCTGCTATCTTCTCAAGCTCTTTGTTGCTCCTTTACTATTCGTCAATGCCGGTGTTTTCGGGGCTCGAACTTAAGTGATGTGCCTCAAAAATCCTCACTTTTCTGATGTTGTGGCGCTTCAACAACTCTACCACCTCGCGCGGGCTCGGTAGATTCCCTAGCATTCCATAACACACTCCAACTACAGGGCATTTAAATTTAATGTTAAAAATCACAATCACAATCACAAATACGCAGCCAGTCTTTCAATAACAATTCTAACAATGATTGCAATATATGTGTATACATACCTCTCGCCGCCATGGATCTTGAACTGGTTGCCTGTAGTTCCAACAAACTCACTTCTTTGAAAAGCTCAATCACTTGTTTGGTTGTAAGATGAAATACTTGTGAAAGTACTCGTTAATGAAAATCGCAAGGCACGATCGGGTATTTATAGTTCGCAATTGAATCGGTCATTGCAGGGCCCTGTCCTAGAAACCATTTCTAAGGCGACTTTGCCACTAAATGATAAGGAAAATCCGAACTGCTGAACCTCAAAGTCGCGCTTAGATAGCGACCCAGAGGGTCTAGCGCTTCTTTCATCAAATTCATGCCCCCTTATCGTAACAACACGACTGCATTCAATTTCATTTGTTGGATAACTTGCTCACGGTTCTAGAAGGATAATGCCTATCTTCACAAATAGAATTCAAGAGATTGGAGTTTCTGTATAAGTTAAAAAAGATTATATTACTTTGTCCATCGAAGTACAGTCGACATAATTATCCTGCCCCGCATCTATTAAGAATAGCACGCCACATGCAACTGTTTTACCCGTTTGACCTGCAACTCGGATGCAAATTTGAACTTCAACCTACCGCAACCTCCACAACATTAGAGTTTGTATGGCCGAATTAGAGATATAGATGACCTACTTGCCACAGCATTAGAGTTTGTATATTTCTAGTTGCCGCGTGTGGTAGAAGACTTTCAGGTAATTTCTATCTCAAGTGCGTTTGCAATGTTGATAGATTAGTTTGAATATTGGGAAAGCAACAACTATTTGTTTCAAACACTTCCTCTCGATTGAAAGATTTCGATTCGCAACGAAAAGACACTTGGGACTGTCACTCGGTATTATTAACACATCATTTCAAGTGGCGCAGTAAACTTTGAAGGCTAGTTTAGGAAAATAAAATAAGGGTAAATAAATGAGATAGACAATAAAAGATGAATTAGGTTGATGGCACTCAATTATAAATTACCACTTTCTCATCTAAAATCATATTTTATTTTGTTATCAAGATGGGAGGATGGAATTGTTTCTAGGCTCCTGAGTTTTGAGATGGTATGGTGTTTACATGACACCACATTGTTGTATAAAAACTACATTAAATAGGGGAGAGAATCTGGTAGTTGAGCACCCTAACTTTGCGCTTCTTAAAATCCTACCTGAATATTTCAAAAAATTCTAATTTTTTTTACAACAGTTTACTTGGCAACACCCCTACTTAGAACTGCGGTTTCAGGGCCACATCATCAAATATGATGCCACATCAGCATGCTTTTTGTCGAGGTGTCCAAAAAGGTCCAAAAACAAGTGGGATCGATACTTGTGCACTAAATCAAGTTTTATCAGTGTGTTGATGTAGCATCGCATGATTTGTTGCTTTTTAGATCTAAGGAATACATATTATTCAATTATTGGTAGTTATCGTCAACACTAACAACTTTAAAGTCACAACTATTGGTTCAATATTTTTAAAAATATTGGCCATTAAATCAACAAATGCTATAGCAACTATTGGAAAATGCTCAACCACTGGGTCCTTTCCCTTAGAACATGGTCTGTCCTCAAAAAATTGTGTGATTTTGTAGAGTTGAAATTTACATATCTATGCCATTTTGCACTTAGGTTTTGGTCTATTATGAGGAAAATGCTTTAGTACGTTGACATATTCACAAATGGCATAAAAGTTGGGTTTCTTGC
Source organism: Sequoia sempervirens (assembly GCA_007258455.2). NCBI lineage: Eukaryota > Viridiplantae > Streptophyta > Pinopsida > Cupressales > Cupressaceae > Sequoia > Sequoia sempervirens. The sequence continues at coordinate 981,221 of VDFB02075321.1, forward strand.
CCTATGCCACCTACCTATTCATTACATATATTTCCATACATTTATCCCTCACCCTATTTACATGCTTAGGCATTCCAATAATTTTTTCCTATTTATTGCACCAATGCATGCTAGGAACCATTAGATATAATGATAGAGAAGAATCGATAAAGATTATCTAGGCAACAAAAAGTGTATAGTTTTGCATTGCATAGGGTCGATGTTCGATATTTTTCAAAGGAAACCATTCTTTAGCCATAAAGCTAACAATTCTCTTCTCGCATTGACTTTCTTAAAGTATATGCTTCGATGGTCTAATTTATCAATCCCAACCATCACTATTTAATATAGTTTAATTTATGCTTACATGTGAATGCATTCTATATGATTATCCTAGATTACACATGAAGAATGTTTATTTTCCTTTTGCATCTTTTGTGAACTTGGTCAATCGTACATTACCTAGATATCTTTCTAGGGCTCCTCATTACATTAGGTTTTTTTAGATCTATAATTTTCTAAGTCCATACTCTACCTTAAGGTCTAAATGTGATTTTTAGCTCTTGTGTTTGATTTGGCATGTGGGTGATAACATCAAGATTTGTCACCTTTTGATTAGATTTTTAAATACTAAATTTAAACATTTTCAACTTAAAACTCATTTTCAATGCAAATGCAAATTAAAAAATATTTCTTACATTAGTATGTGATGAGAGATAATGAAGAGAAACATAAATGTAATAATTTCATAGAATAAATAACACATGTAGTAACTTGCATTGGCATACAAATGACACTAGAAGACATGTAACTAAAAAAGAAGTAGTTGACCTACTATTATTGTGAAGAAACCCTTTTTAGAGAAACCTAGTCTCCAAGTAGAGCCAATTATATCATTAGCAATTACAGAGTTCACAATATAGCTCCAAGCTCTACAATTCATAGGAGAACATACAACTCAATAAACTATCAAATAAGAATTGGTAGTGTAATCGTACTGATAAGAAAATTGCATAACACCTTCAACCTAAGAAGACAATAAATGAGAATGATAAAAGCTATGAATGTTCATAAATACTAGCCAATTAAGGCATCCTTATCCATGCAAAAATTTCATTGCTAAATTAAAGATTTTTCAACTGGTAAAAAAATTAAAATATCCACTACAAAATTTTGGTCCAACACTCAAGTAGTCTTATTATGAATTTTTCATAACTACTCCATAATTTTTTCCAAGTCCACAATTAACTTTCTCATCATGTTCTTTCTTTTTCGATAACTCTTACACACCTTACAACATGTCATGGCTTTAATTTACTCCATAGCCCTCCCCATTTCCCCTATATTGTGGGTCCACTTTGATTAGAGCAACATTAAGAAATAATAAATGTACAAATAACACATTTTTTAATTGAGTGTGATCACACAATTTGACCTTGTTGAATCTTATTTATACTCTTAGTTAGGTACCAATATCTATCTCTAGTTTTATCCCTTCCTTACCCAAGGTAGATCTATGATTGTGATTCAATTGATCTTGATCACTTATGCACTTGTGGAAATGATCCATTTTCTTTTATATTTCAAATCAAATTGATAATCATGCAATTAGTGTTATCCTAGAATTTCTATAACTTTTCCCTCAAAAATACTATTTTTATAAACATATTTAATAATAATAGAATAGTCTATAGAGGAAAAAAATATCAATTATAATTTAAATGTAACCTATTGGCTAGTATAAATTTAAAATTCAATTATTTTATATTACATTTTTAAACTATGTCAAAATTCGTAATTCATATATGATCTTGATACTTTGGATGTCATTTTTTTATTATAATTATTTTCTTTTCACCAACTAGGCTAGTGAGAAAATATTTTTTCAATATTTTTAAAAGTGGCATTAAAAATTTAATACACAATTTAATTATTTACATAAAAAATAATAAAAATGTGTGTCACATTCAAGCACATTTTCTTTACTTGTACATATTATTTGATGAAAAATATTATTTTTTCTTTTACAATATTTAAAAAAGGAGTACTCAAACTACATTCAATACCCTCTAACTTTTATTATGAACTTTCTTTGAAATTTGAAGTGAATTCTTGTGATTTAGTATGTGAAGTTACTTGTTGGTGTAGCCATTTACTTTAGGACTACATTTCATTGCTCAATTATTGAGGTTTGATTATAGAACTATTTCATCAAACTTTTTCCTCTTAGTATAAAGACTTTTGTAGATCATTGAGTATTATTATCAAGTGTTTACCCTCTTCATATGGTATTAGAGCCACTCCAACTTTGAATCTAAATAGTATAATCTTGTGCTTGTGACGACAATCTCTATCCAAAAATTTTGAGCCATGGAAATGACCCTTATCATTATTGGTTTTACTTGATAATGAAGATCTAGGAAGGGCATGCATATAGTTGATGAGGGCATTGAGATATATGCCTAGTAGTTTTCTTTGGATATCTATACATAATACAAATGCAACCCCTAATGTGGTGTTGAATGCAACATCACATGATAATCTAGGTGACTTGATCATTTATTTGAGTAGTTAGAAATATACTGGAGAATAATTCAATAAATGGTAGCACTTATAGATGCCGACAATAGATGATATTGACTAGAGTGAGAAACATCACTATGTAGGCTTTTTCTATTACTCACACATATGTTCACGGAGAAATGGTTGATATTAATTTGCGAAAGGTAAAGGGTTATCAAATTGCAAAATAATAAAAAAATTTAAGGCTACAAATCTGAAGGCTAAGCGAAGCTTGGAGAATTATGAGTAATGTTGTGGCTAAAGTTCAAAAATAGCTAGAAAAATATGTGGATTTCACTTTCTATTGATATCTCACATGTTGATAGAACTTCACCAGAGAAGTGAAGAAGAGTAGGCCCTATTGACATTATTCATAACCCAAAGTTCAAGTTTCTCATGGTGAGTAAGTTTTAGAATTATTGTGGCGAAATGTTTGGAAAAACTCTCATGTCCCTTTATAAATTGTTCATGAAATACAAGGTAGTGATGACCCATATGGCTAGAGAGGTCAAGGATCTTAAATCCAACATTCATAATAAGGAGATCTGTGAGTTGATAACAATTGTGGAGAGTCCAGGTGTAGTGATTATTATGGAGTCATAAACCAAGACTGCTCGTGGGCTCAACAACTCAACATAGAGTTAAGGAAGTCCTTCTAAAGGAAATAGTACAAGGCGAAGAAGAAGGCCTTTAGCAAGTATGCATAGAGATATTAGAATGGAGATGGTAAAAAGAGCATGAAGGATAAGCTTGAGAAGATGAAGAAGTATGCATATCTTATGAGGGTTTTACCTCACTTTCAGGTGAAAAAGATGAAAGGGTTGAAGAAAAATAAGGCTCACCTTATGGAAATCCAAGTGAATGGTACAATAATTCAACAAAAAATAAAGTAAACATATTATTGTTTTAAGGAGGAATATATTTTTTAGGAGCCAAGTAGGTTCTATTAGGGAATTATGTATGTTTCCACTTGTTCCTCTTCCACATATTAATGCCCATAAAATTTTCAAAAGATTAATACCTTTCATAAATCTTGGATTAATAAGAAATAATATATTTTGCAATATTCAACCAACTCTCTACTACCACTAGTATGAGACTCCAGTTAAGTTGGAATGCATGGCTAATGACTTGAGTTGTATGATAGATAACAAGGACTACCTCCAATTAATAGGGGATGACCATTTTTGCATGAATGGTGTTGAGTAATGTTTCAGTTAACAAGAAATCACTTGGATCCAACTTGGGCGCCCAAGATGCTTTCTTGGAATTACTTCTTTTGCATGTTGAGATATTTCTAAAGGCTCAGTTAAGTGGGATTACTTTTGGGTGCCAACTTTTAGGAGGAGCTTTGGAATTATCAATAGAATGAAGGTTGAGTTGTGACTTTAGTTCGGGACGCCCAAATGGATGAAGCACATATTTTAGCATTGTTCTTCATGGGATAACCCCATTTGCATGAGATATCGCGTGAATTTTAGGGATAGGGCTTGAGCATTGTAATTGTAACTCATGTTGGAGTTTACAAAGTAAATCAAAGCCTATTTATATCAAGCAAGTTGAATAGAGTTATCATAGTTTTATTGCATGTTGTGAAGAAGATTGGTGAAGGCAGAAGAAGCAATCTCAATCAAGATTGGAGCTACTGTATTTCAGAGATTGAATAATAGGATAATTCTTGGTGGAGTTTTTTCCCAAAAGGGTTTCTCCACGGTACATCTCGTGTAATCTTTCTAATATCCTATCTAGTTCTTCTATCAACTTCTGTCTACATTCTACAATAGTAAAATGGATTAATCAAGATAATCAGTGGCAAAGAATATATGTAACAAAGGAAAATCTTATTTAGATTAGCAATATTAAAATTTTAAAGAGTATTAAGGTAAGAAAACACCCCATTTTTCAACAATTAACAGATTCAAATTCATAGATCACCTCTTTTATTTTCTATGCAATCATGTTATATGTAGTTCATTTTATTTCCCTTTTTCTCTCCTTTTTATATTATTCCATTTATCTATCTAAATTAGATCATGATAGATTGGGAAAAGCTTAGGATTTAAGTTACTTTTTCCCTTAGCTTCATTGGCATACATTGCTATTAGAAAATTTCTCTTTGAAGTGTAGATGCAAGAAATTAATCTAATATTAGTATCCATTAACTCATAGATATTATCCAAATTTCTATTATAATATTAATTTTGAAGGAGAATATTTATTTACTTTTAAGAAAACATAAATAATTATTAAGGGTATTATATTTCATGCATAGATGTTCAGAGATAATATTGCGAGTGTAAATAAACTTTGTCTTATTATTCAATGGATCGATTATAGGAAAGAAAAAATGATACGAGTGGCAATTTACAACAAAGAGAGAGAGAGGTGTGGAAATGATTTTGTATTATTGTTGATAATAAATGGAAATAAAGGACATACAAAGCCTAGGGAGTGGATGATTGAATAGCATAGTACTTGTATGCTTTTTCTTATTATCCAATGATATTGAGCTACTATGTCATGCACTCTGCTCAATGAATTGGTTTGTCCTTTTTCAAGCAACCATTAACAATAAGAGGTTACATTTAAATTCCAACTAGGGACACATTTCTAAGGTGACACTACACAAAATAAAAGACTACTAATCCGGGTTAATGTTATGGGCGAATATTATATCTATAAATTAATGAATTTTGATAAACTATAGCTATGAGTACTCATTTTTAATAAATTAAAATATAGCTTAGAATGAGAAACTAATTACTAATTTTAACAAAAAAGTGACAACATACCTTAGGTGGGACCTTGCTTAGTTATCAACACTCTCTTAATTCATAGGATAATTATCTCCTCACCTCTTCATGCACAGTTTGATTGGATATTTTAGATTAAAGTTTCACACTTTCTTTCCATTTAAAAGATAAAATGCAATTGTTGAAGGAAATATTATAGGGTAATTCATTATGTACATTTTTACAATACATAATAAGCTAACTCTAGATAACTAGGACTACTAGATACAACTCGTCAACTCATTACATCAAAGTAGGAAAATGACTATTTTGTAGTTAAGACACCAAATAAAATTAGGCATGAAGTCTTAATTTGATTCTACTGACAAAGATAAGGAAACTAATTTTGTAGGCATGCTAAACATATGGAAAAGGTGTTGGTGACGAGCGAAAGTTTGCTTCTTTACGAAAAAGTCCCACTAGTGGCAAAGAGTTTTAAATTTTCCAATAGCTCATGGCTAACTCGACTATAGGTTCAATCCCTATTGTTGCAAGTTCACAATCCTTCACCTATGGGTTATCAAATCTTATGGCTATAGGTCAACCAATGGTTTATTGGTTATGAATTATTGCTTCCTTCTTGCTAAATGTCAGATTATTTTTGCACACAAGGAACTTATTCACTATAATCAACATAATTCACCATAATATTTCATCATATTTTTGCAATAATCACATATACATGAAAGTATCAATCAACTTATCAAAAGTTACTTCTAATACTTTATAATTGAATATTGAGTCTTTGGGAATGCCTAAAAATGTTATGGAAGTATCATTGGAATAAATGAAATAACCGTAATTAAAATAACAATTCTACAATCCATTAGTACTCATGGAATAAAGAATGGGGCCATAGGTTTACACACATCCTCATTAATGTTCAATTTAGATTGAAAATCTGTAAGGTTCTTGTCAAGTTGGTGTACCTTACATTGAGTTGACGTACAAACGGTGGATTGCTGGTCAAAACCTCCCTTAGTATGATCATATGTGGTAGTGTTACAATATGTTAGAAACATGGGTACAGATTCATAATTTGGATAAAAAATAGATTTTAATAAATTGAGGGTCATTTGGATAGTAGTAGTTTCGTGTCTAGTGTAACAAATTCTTAAATTTTTATATTTCCTTTCATGAACATGCATTTATAGTTGATTTTAAAGAAAGGTTCATGCATTCAAGGTTTGTTTGCATCAATTGAGCTTGATATTCAACCACTTAGATTTTAAGCACACTATTTTGCATCAATGTAGAGTCAAAGATTATGACCTCATTGAAGGAATCAATTTTTATATTGTGACAAATTGATTCTACATTCTAAAAATCTACATTCGCTCAATGATTTGATAGATAAGCCATCTATTTCTCACATCTAATTTCATAGACATGCTTTCATTTTATTATCATTTCCATGTCATAACTCATTGAAGCTTAATTTGAGTTTGATTGTTTGTATATTTTTAATCAGAAAGCATTTAACATTAAGAGATTTTGCATCTCAAAGTTTTGACAAATTTTACATTCTTTAGACCCGTATAATTTTTCCTTGGAGTTTAAATCTCAATTTTCACATTTATATTTTTACACAGAAGGAATGTCCCTATTTGAGCTTCTGAAGCTCATTTTTCCTGTCATGGTTCACAAGCCTTGAGAGGCCCTACAAGGGGGTTAAATGAATCTCAACCATGCATCATTTTTCATCATTTTTTTGGCATGCCTGTCGAGCTCCTCCTTATCTTTCCCCAGAATCTCTGGGTGCTGCAACGGAGCCGCCGGTGCCCACTTGATGGTCACAAAGGATGTGTCTGTAACTACGATAATCATGTTCTAAACAACAAAAGGAAAAACTAGAACTGCAACTAAGGAAATAATCACCAACAAAGAGATTTTAGGGCCTTTCAAAATTATAATAGAAAGGGGTAAGAAATTCATACCAGGGCAATGCCCTTCACCACATCGTCTTTACTGTTAGATTGAATGTCATGGTCGTCTATTATAGATGAGAAGATCGATTAAGTCTTGATCATGCATCCCCAATTTCTCACGGTGGTTGTCGACGAGTTTCTGGATAAAGGCATCTCTTTTCTTCTATAGCTTTTTCATGGTGAATATGAGACCTTGCAGATCAAGACACTTGAGAAATGGCAGGTAGTGGCCGACTACAAATACACCATATAAATACAAAGTTTCTTCTACCATCTTCTTTAGGTAATTCCTTTCTTGGAAATCCTTGAAATCATGAGATCTCGAGACTCTCTTGCGGTCAACCATGCACACAATTATATTAGATGTGAGATCACAAAGCCTGGATTTCATGTTTACTCGCATGAATTCTCGATGGAAACTCTCAAATAGGGAACCAATGCTGGTGGAAACTTCCTATATACGCAAGTGTTTGAAGGAATCGATTATGTTTGTAGAGAAGATCTTGATGGTGCACATATTTCGAAGGTCTCACAACTGTGAATTGTAGGGTAGGAGTGAAAACATTTTGTAGTCATAGCCCAAAAGCTTTCTTGTAGCCATCTGTCAGCATGATGCCGAGGCTCTGTCATTTGTTTTAAGCCATTTTTTTGTGTGCTTTGAGCAAGTAACAACCAAGACTACGCGGAAACCAAGGCGAAGACGCATGATGGGCCCATACCGTTTGGAAAGAGAGGCCAAAAATATGGTGAATGGAATTCTTCTTTCCCAGTAGATGTAGATGCTCGATTGTTGGCCACGATGGAGGATGTGGTTTGAAATCTACTACTATTACGCAAACAATAAACAACCGAACAAAGAAAAACAATCCTTGATACACAAACTATTTGAAAGTAAAATCATTATCCCATGTTGCATCTTTTAAAACTAAAATGAGTAAAATAAGTAAATGTGGTAAAATCAACCTAATAGTGTGTGTGTGTTCTAATGAAAACATTTTGACCATAAAAGGGTTTGAAGGACTGAAATTACCCAATTGTGTGGTGTGCAAAAGTAGACAACCCACTCGAATCTATAAAACTTCTAGTTTCATGCCGATATATATAGAGGGGAAGTAGAAATAGCTCCCTAGCTGATCCTTCACTTGAAACTGATATGTGAAGTTCCTGTCGGGTGGGATAGGGTAAAATTGATTCCCAACAAACCATCTTGCCATGAGTTTCTTCTATGTTGCACACCATGTGTGAACCATGATAGAACATTCATGCTTGCAAAGAAATACCAACAAAAAGGGACTGCATAAAGAGTACATAACACAAAATTACCATGACAACAAGAAAGGTTCATCCAAGCTATTGTAGACATTTATCGTCAAATTTTCATTCATCACATAATCAACTTGAGCTCTAGAAACTGACCATTGAGAAGAATCCCCTGCCCAATACAAAACCAAGAATAGCATTTTTCATAAGAAAACAACCCCAGGCTGATATAGTCCCTTGCAATGTACTAATTTTTGCTTCTCCCTTGACCAATAAATTGTGGCAACATTCTAATCTCATAAATTAAGGTAGCATGTTACATGCATGTACAAAAATGGTAGCTTTCGAACAGAGTATGGACATTTATCAGGTTACGCGTCAGCTCAAATACCATCATCAAAGTTAATATTTGTTACTTGGCTGAGGGAAAATGAAATGGGCATTAGTGGAAAGGAAATGAATATTTGCTTAGAAAACATACACTGAGTGTTGATATGATGTGAAAAGTTCTCTAGTGGAATGGTGATGATCTGTATGACTATGCTTGATCCATTATCCTAGCAGATCTGCATGGGGTAATACAACTGGGAGAGTAAAATGGCACCGCTTCTTGATAACAAAATCCCATGGCTACGTCATAGCATTTGATTGATTTTGTAGGTTGCAAATGGTTAGGTGGGTGCTGTCACTGTTATTTAGATTCCTCAAATTAATTCTATTTGAAGAAATTAAGAGTTGAAGACATGTGGCAAACCCAGAAAGCTTTCATCTATTTATATATTAAACTACCTAAAATGTTGGCAATCTATTGCAACTGTTGACAGCTCGCAATGTTTTCGATGACATGAGAGGAGGAGAATGAGAGAGCTTATCATGGAATGTGGTGATTGCAGCGTACTGAAGAGATGGAGATCCCTAGGAAGCATTGACGTTATTTCACCATATGAAATTGCCACGATTCTCCCAGACTGTGCCAAAATACGAGCTTTGGAATATGGTATTCACATCCATCGAAGCATCATGTAGAGGGGATTTATTTCTGATGTTGTTGTTGCCAATGCCCTACTAGACATGTACTCAAAATGTGCAAACATATCTAAAGCTCGTGATCATATCTAATTAGGCTACAGTATCCTAGTGGTGATGTATGTTCCCAATGTCTTGATTCTTGGGACTTAATGGTTATAGGAGTCATCTTTCACGTGTCTTAGGAAGTACACGATTTAGGTAAAAGTTAAGTGATCCTCTATGGAACATGTTAAAGAGGTGACACTAAATGACACTCAATCTTGTTGGTGTTATTTATTTTATAAAATTTTGGATTTAGTTTCACAATAAAAGATTTTTTTTTCTTATATTAATGGTATGTTATTTTAAAATTAATTATGTTTAAGAAAGTTATTTAATTAATTAAATTAAGCAGAGAATTTAATATTAATGTTTTGATTATTAGATTCTATTTTTGTATTTGGTACAACTTATGTCAATATTGTAGGGTATGTAATGATGCATTTAGACATTACACAAACACATTAATTTGATGAAAATGGTCTATATATTCATAGACTATCTAACAATAAATTTGAAGTCTAAACAAGATCAATTATCTTTGTGATAAAAAGGAAATTTTGCTTAAAATTGTAGGGGTATTAAAGGCCTTTGGATTGTACAGTTCTATTGCGTCTAAGAATCTAAGAATTAAGCAATTGATTCTATGTAGGGTATAACGGATACAACATTTTCCATATCACTTTTATATGGACAAGTCATAACCACTGATGCAATATACTTTTTGAAATTATTTGTATAGAGAAAAAAACATAATCTAGTGTTGGCCATCGAAACATATTTTATATGTTATGGTTAAAGAAAGATTAGGGTAGTGAATTGACAAAAATGTAGGCAATACACTATGGCACAAGTAAGCTCTTGAAGGCCAATAATAGAAGGAAAAAATAGATCCCAATGCCAACTAAATTTAGGGTTCAAATACCATATTTGAATTGACTTGCAAAGATTAGTCGTGTAAGCAAGGTTTGTTTGATAATTAAATTTCAATGATACTTTTTGAAGTAGTCAAGAATATGATAATTAATCTCTTCAAGTTAGGATTCGGTGAATTTTTTTTAAAACAAACACATGCTTCTCTGTTATCTTAATTTGGTTTTATTATCTCAATTCATAGTCTTAATAAGTAACTCTCACACTTTTCAAATTGATGCAAAATATTAGCATAAAAAGGATTCTTTATGCCAACTTTTAAAATAGAGTAGATTTTTACACAATTTTGATTGAGATACTTTTCTCATTTTATAATAAATTAGAACTTTATATAAAAACCTCTCCATACTAGAGTTAAAATGATTTTCTAAATGGTCTAACAATTGATCTTATTTACTGTACAAATGTGTGCAAAAAGTAAACCAGATTTTTCCTAATTGACCTTTCACACCTCTTCGGCATACCCATTGCACAAGGTGTGATAACTAGTTTGGTTCCATTTTCTTAAAAAATATTATATTGCATTCATTGAGAGAGATGAGAGAGAGTGTATATCAAAATCATGTGATCATTGAAAGGATGGATTATACAGGGAAAAATTGATACACTTCACTTATTTAGGAGTGGTAATAGACAAGGCGTAGAAGGCCTTTTGTATTATTGGTGATAATAAGTAGAAATGAACGACGTAGAAAGCCTAGGGAGTGAAGTTGACGGGATAGACGGGATTTTTATTGGGATAGAAGAGGCCAAAATGGCGCTCGATCTCTGGTCTGCGCTTCAAATTCTCGTTGAACAAGGCAAAAACGTAGGTGTGGATGGGCTTTCCAGGTCTCCTAGGCGTTCCCTCGTGGGACAGTACATGCCTGATGAGGTTGTTAGTGTACACCCTCGCGTTCTCCACGGTGGCCACCCCATCATCTCCCGCAAATGGCCACCCACTCTCTGTAATGAGCAGCGCTAGGTCTGGATGTCCCGCTCTCTCACACGCGGCAATGAGAGAGTCCACAATGGCGTCGAACAAGTTCCTATATTCACGACCTCTGTTGTGGACAACTGGGGCAGAAGGCTTGAAGAGCGCGTAGTCTAAGGATATCTGGGCCTTGTTGCCCACATAACTGAAATAAGGGTACACATTCGCCATGAATGGAGACCTGTTCTCTACCAAGAAGCTCAGCAGAGGGTGAAGCGTGTCCTTGAGATCGTTGTGGAACTCTCCCTGCGAAGGCGGATAAGAATTCTCGAGCATAGATGAGGTGTGGGTGGTGGACACCTTTATATGCTTGTGCAGATTGGCACTGCGGACTACGGTCTGAATGTTCCACATTGCAGGGACGAGATATGAGACATATTTCTCGTTTCCGTAATGCAACACCTCGTTTCCCACTGAAATGTATTTGATGTTTTCTACCGGGAAGAAGGCACGAACGTTATCGTTCACCCACCCGTTGGCTGCTCCCTGGTTGCCTGCTATCTTCTCAAGCTCCTCGTTGCTCACCCCCACTATTACTTCAATGCCCGTGTTTTCCAGGGCTCTCAGAGCTTCGTGATGTGCCTCAAAAATCCTCACTTTTCTGATGTTGTGGCGCTTCAACAAGTCTACCACCTCGCGTGGGCTCGGTAGATTCCCTAGCATTCCATAACACACTCCAACTGCAGGGAATTTAAATTTAACGTTAAAAATCACAATCACAATCACAAATATGCAGCCAGTCTTTCAATAACAATTCTAACAATGATTGAAATATATATGGATACATACCTCTCGCCGCCATGGATCTTGAACTGGTTGCGTGTAGTTCCAACAAACTCACTTCTTTGAAAAGCTCAATCACTTGTTTGATTGTAAGATGAAATACTTGTGAAAGTACTCATTAATGAAAATCGCAAGGCACGATTAGGTATTTATAGTTCGCAATTGAATCGGTCATTGCAGGGCCCTATCCTAGAAACCATTTCTAAGGTGACTTTGCCACTAAATGATAAGGAAAATCCAAACTACTAAACCTTGAAGTCGCGCTTAGATAGCGACCCAGAGGGTCTAGCGCTTCTTTCATCAAATTCATGCCCCCTTATCGTAACAACATGACTGCATTCAATTTCATTTGTTGGATAACTTGCTCACGGTTCTAGAAGGATAATGCCTATCTTCACAAATAGAATTCAAGAGATTGGATTTTCTATATAAGTTAAAAAAGATTATATTACTTTGTCCATCGAAGTACAGTCGACATAATTATCCTGCCCCGCATCTATTAAGAATAACATGCCACATGCAACTGTTTTACCCGTTTGACCTGCAACTCAGATGCAAATTTGAACTTCAACCTACCGCAACCTCCACAGCATTAGATTTTGTATGGCCGAATTAGAGATATAGATGACCTACTTGCCATAGCATTAGAGTTTGTATATTTCTAGTTGCCGCGTGCGGTAGAAGACTTTCAGGTAATTTCTATCTCAAGTGTGTTTACAATGTTGATAGATTAGTTTGAATATTGGGAAAGCAACAACTATTTGTTTCAAACACTTCCTCTAGATTGATAGATTTCGATTCGCAATGAAAAGACACTTGGGACTGTCACTCGGTATTATTAACACATCATTTCAAGTGGCGTAGTAAACTTTGAAGGCTAGTTTAGGAAAACAAAATAAGGGTAAATAAATGAGATAGACGATAAAAGATGAATTAGGTTGATGGCACTCAATTATAAATTACCACTTTCTCATCTAAAATCATATTTTGTTATCAAGATGGGAGGATGGAATTGTTTCTAGGCTCCCGAGTTTTGAGATGGTATGGTGTTTACATGACACCACATTGTTGTATAAAAACTACATTAAATAGGGGAGAGAATTTGGTAGTTGAGCACCCTAACTTTGCGCTTCTTAAAATCCTACCTGAATATTTCAAAAAATTCTATTTTTTTTTACAATAGTTTACTTAGCAACACCCCTAGTTAGAACTGAGGTTTCAGGGCCACATCATCAAATATGATGCCACATCAGCCTGCTTTTTGTCGAGGTGTCTGAAAAGGTCCAAAAACAAGTGGGACCGATACTTGTGCACTAAATCAATTTTTATCAGTGTGCTGATGTAGCATCACACGATTTGTTGCTTTTTAGATCTAAGGAATACATATTATTCAATTATTGGTGATGAGCCTAAAATATGCTCATAATTTGATGTTATGATAAACTTTTAAATGACTTTACTTTTGTTATTTCATGGCTGTTTAAACTTTGTTGAAACCTTTTGTTGGGATATCCTGTAGCAAGATACTTTTATACTCCTGCAGCTTATTGTGTTGACTTGATTGCATTTATTTCCCTGTTGACTCCCAAAAATGACTGGTATATCGTATACAGTTTTTGAATGATGAAATAGATTTAAAATGTGTGATTAATGAATAGATATTGTGTATGTGCCATATGCCTTTTCTTGCGCATTTTCTACCTTTTTTTCGTAGGTTGTTGAAGAATGATCGAGTCGAGCGCAGCCGATCTCGGCCTTGCAGTAAAGTCCATTTCTTGCACGACTTTGAGGAAGCTCCGGCAAAGACTCTTTAACCAGAACCGTTGGGAGAGATTTTTAATGGCAAGTCAATCTGGAAAGAGTGGAGTGCTAGATTCTCTCTGAATCGGGTTGAATGCATAAATTCATTATGAAGTTTGTTCCTTGATTCGGGGATATACTTTACTTCCATGTCTTTCTTTGATAGGATTAGTTAGTTAGTTGTTCTCCTATTTTTTAAATAAGATACTCCTTCTGCGTGAGTGAGTAGAGGAGAATAGAGAGAAGAGACAAGATAGATGATAAAGTAAGATAGAAACAGAGTAGTAGATATCATGTAAGAATCAATATGATAATGAAAGACATAATCTGTTTGATCAGAAACAGAGTTTGTTGTTAGTCTTTATATCAACAAAACAATGTATATCATTCTGTTTTCATGAATAAAGTTCAATGAAGTTCTGAGTTCAGCATCTGCGTAATCAGTAGATGCTTGCTAAGGGGGCCCACTTAGTAAGTATCTGTAGCTAGTTAGTTAGTTATTCTTTTATGTTGATCTTCAGTTAGCTTTCATCTTTGAAGCTTTCCTACAAACTCAGTCTTATAGTGCTCCTATAGCATAGAGAGTCCATCCCTGTGACTATTCCTGCAGCATAAGGCCAGTTCATAGTTTGTGTTTCAGTCGTAGTTGTTAAGGTTTTTATCATAGTTGAGTTAAAGTATTTCACGTTACCATTCTGTGGCTTAGATAGAATTTCTTTCTAGTATGTATTTCTGTTAAGATCTGACTGAAACAAGTTCCTAGTGCATATATTTTTCCACGCCATTTAAATTCTACGTCCCTTGGTTTGACAAATAAAATGAACATCCACAGAGAGATATTAGTCACCTGTCAGAATGTCCAATTCCCATAAAAGTTTTACTGTGATATCATATCCTTTTGTGAGTGCAAGCCATTTTTGGCGCCGTTGTCAGGGATAGCGTCTAGCTAGGAGTTTATCAGAGGTCATTTTTAGTATTAGTTTAGCCTATTAGTAAAATTTTCTAGATCCTTTAAGCCAATATTCACCGTTTTTCATGCATAGAAGAATAAGAGACACAATGGGAAGGTTCCTCCCTGAAAATCTGTTTATTGAAATACCATTTGACCTAGCTGACAACGAACCTGAGAAAAATCCATTCGCTCTGTTATTCTAGCAACCAAACATTGCAAATAATCCACCTAATAATCCACCTCCTGCATTTGAGTTTCCCATTGTTCCCCAACGAGATACTGACAATCTTAAAAATATTCGCTCTTCCTTGCTTCCAAAGTTTAATGGCTTGGTTACGGAGGACCCATAAATTTTTCTATTTGAATTTGATGTTCTCTGCCGCAGTTATGACTACAACACAGACTCTCATAAACTGAAGTTATTTCCTTCCACCTTGAAGGAGGGAGCTCTCAGATGGTTCATGAGTCTGGGAAGAGGTGTCGTTGATAGTTGGGCGGCCATGCCAACGAAATTCCTTGAAAAATATAAGGAATATTGTAAGAGTGCAAACAAAGGTGATGACATATTTCAAATTCAGCAAAGGGATGATGAAAGCCTGGAAGATTATATTTCCATATTTTTGTTCACACTAAAGAGGAACTCAAACCATACTCTCAATGAGGACTCTCATAAACTACTCTTTTTAAGAGGAATTAGTGATGTCTGTATAGATGCCTTGGATCTGACGGGAGGAGGTGATATAACCCAGCTGCTTTGGGATGATATAAAGAAAATATGTCTTAACTATTCTCGAGCAATAGTTAAGAAAGGTCGAGGTCATTAGGCTACAATGGGGAAGTCTTCTTCTGGTGGAGTTTCCCAAATGGAGATAACAAATTTTCTATCTGATTTTAAGCAGGACATCATTAATAATATGGCTACACAACTGGACACCATGCAAGCTCAGAAGAAACATGAAGAGGCTGAGGCAGTTTTGACTAAGTTTTGCCCATACTATAGACAGAAGAAGCGTGACTGCAGATGCAAGATGGTCGCTAATCTGGAAGAGCTAGGCAACTACCTACTGACTTCAAGCCCGTAGAAGGTGATGATGATCAAGTGTTCTTTGTCGCACAAAGGAGACCATGGGCCCAGAGACAAGGTATGCCTCAAGATCCTTTAACTTTTGGTAATCCTTATTCTGGCTATAATAACCAATGGAAAAATGCATATGGACCACCACCACCCTGGAATCCACCTCAACCAAGTTGGCCTAATTATCAGAACCCGTAATGGAAATCTCCTCAAGGAGGTTGGCAGCAGCCACAAGGGAAATGGACCCCACCTTCAGGAAATTGGCAGCAAAATCCTTAATGGAGAGGCCCTCAACAATGGCAAAACTAGTCCTTTGGATTCTTGCAGCTTCCACAGCCACAACCATAGGCCCTTATGCCGCCTCCTGCAGCAACTGCCACAAATCCTGGACCTCCAAAGCAAACGCCTATGCCTACCCAGCCGTTGCCAAATCCCAATAATAAGCAACAACAGTAGCCACAGCCACCTGTATATCTTGTCGAGGCAAACCAATATCAAGCTTATGCCTTAAATGTTAATGACATCCATTTGAGGTATGGAACTACTTTACCTGCTCCAAAACTACCTTTGATTATTGAAATACCAGATTCTCCCCATGACAAATCTACCGCACCTGTTGTTCCTGCTAAGCACATGCCCATAACTGATATGGTTTTTAAGGAGCCTATTTTGCAAAGCCAAGACAACCCACCTTTTTCGCAAAGGTTGCAAAGTACTGTATCTAAATCTATGGAAGAACCCACTTTGACATTCTGGATCAACTCAAGAATGTGCAGATTCAAATCCCTTTATTTCAGGCTATTAAAGATATTCCCATTTTTGGAAAAGCTATTAAAGAAGCCTGTTTGAAGAAGCCTGGATGAAAGAAAAAGGATCCTCAAACAATTCATGTCTTAAGAAAATTGGCTAATATAATTTTGGAAAATGTAGTTATTCCAAAGTATATTGACCCTGGAAGTCCTGTAGTGCAGATACATATAAATGGCCAAGTTGTAAAAAATATTTTGATTGACTTAAGTGCTGCCATTAATGTCATGACAAAGCATACTATGGATTCCCTGAACATTTCAGATATTAGGTCTACACCCACAGTTCTGCAGCTTGCAGACAACTCCATAGTTATACCTGATGGAATAGTAGAAGATGTAATTGTCATTCTTGAATCTTGGGAGTATCCTGTTGATTTCACAATATTATCAGTTAAGGAAACTTTAGGAGGGTATCTAGTTATCCTTGGTAGACCATGGTTAGCAACTGCTGATGCTTTTATAGGATGTCGTTCTAGAGATATGACCATTTCTAATGGACATTCCACAAAGAAGTTGGCTCTGTATCCGCCTGCTAGACCTTAACTAGATTTGTCCCAACCTGTTTGGCCAGATGAGGAAGAAGAAATTGAAGAAGCCAATTCTTTAGCTCAATTAATGATGATTCAAAATGATCCATTCTTACAACTTTAGAGTGAGGATGCTTTATTGTTCCAAATTCTGCAATACAATGCTGATACGAGTAGTTCATCTGATCCAAATGGTACTCATTTACAATGTTTCCTGCAACAACCAGATTCTGAAAGCTCACTCCCTAAATTTCTAGCAATTTTTCATAATTTACCTCCACAAGAGGTACAAACATCACCTGTAGATTTTATGAGTAATCTCACGAAAAAGATAGAATTGTCTCAAGGTCATTGTTTGAATATTAATAGCAAGCTGTCACAGTCTCAACAGGCTGGCTTGTTAAAAATGCTACAAGAATAGCATAAAGCTTTTGCATGGGAATATGGGGATATGCAAGGAATAGATCCTCGACTTTGTACTCATAGAATATATATCAAAGAAGATTGTTCACCGGTCCGACAACCTCAAAGAAGAGTAAATCCAGCACTTAGAGAAATAGTTAAAAATGAGCTTCAAAAGTTGTTTGACGCTGGTTTTATTTATCCAATCTCTGACAGTCAATGGGTTTCCCCATTAGTCATTGTTCCCAAAAAAGGTGGAAAATGGAGAGTGTGTGTAGATTACAGAGAATTGAACAGTGCCACTAAAAAAGATCACTTTCCATTACCCTTTGTAGACCAGGTACTAGACTCATTGTCTGGCAAAAGATATTTTTCCTTTTTGGATAGTTACAGTGGGTATAACCAGATAAAGATTGCCCCTAAAGATCAAGACAAGACCACTTTTACCTGTCCATGGGGAATATTTTCTTATTCATTTTTACCTTTTGGCTTATGCAATGCACCAGCAACATTTCAGAGAGCAGTCATTAGTATTTTTGCTGATATATCTCATGAATGTATGGAGATTTATATGGATGATTTTACTACCTACATGGAGACATTTGAAGAAGCACTGGTCAATTTAGAAAAAAGTATTGAAAAGGTGTGAGAGAAAAATTTGTCTCTAAACAGCGAGAAGTGCTTTCTAATGATGGAAGAAGGTATTGTTCTAGGTCATCATGTTTCAAAGAATGGAATTTAGGTTGACCTTACTAAAATTGAAGTTATTCAAAATCTATCAACTCCTGCAAAACAAAAAGATGTCAGAAGTTTTCTTGGTCATGCAGGATATTATAGAAGGTTCATAAAAGACTTCAGTAAAATTGCTAGTCCACTTTATGCCTTGCTAACAAAGGATTCCCAATTTGAGTGGACAGAGGCCTGTGAAAAATCCTTCCTACAACTAAAGGGCTTGCTTACTAAAGCCCCTGTTCTTCAAGGACCAAAATGAAATTTACCTTTTCACATACATGTCGATGCTTCTGATTTTGGCATAGGAGCAGTTCTGAGTCAAAAAGAAAATTCAATTGAACATGCTATTTACTTTATCAGCAAGAACCTTCAAGGTCCTAAGCTTAACTATACTGTCACAGAAAAGGAGTTGCTTGCAGTAGTGTATGCTTTGAATAAATTTAGGCATTATGTCACAGGTTATCAGATATTCATCCATACTGACCATGCAGCAATAAAGTATCTGATGAACAAACCTGCCATCTCTGGTAGGTTGGCATGATGGCTCTTGTTGTTACAAGAATTTGATATCACAATCATTGACAAACCAGGGAGAGCTAATGTTGTAGCTAAATTTTTATCGCGACTTCAATCAGCTGCACCTGTTGAACATGAGATTATTGATGATAAGTTCCCAGATGAACATTTGTTTTCCATTACTGCACATACACCTTGGTATGTAGACATTGCTAATTATCTAGTAGCAAACAAGATACCGGCCCACTTTTCTCCAAAAGAAAAAAAGTCGTTAATAGAGAAATTTTTTAATTTTTCATGGATTGCAAATTGTCTGTTTTATACTGGTCTTGATCAAGTAATGCGAAGATGTGTAAGAGAAGATAAAACTTATGACATATTGCATGCTTGCCATGATGAACCATGTGGAGGACATTTTGCATCAAAAAGAATAGCAATGAAGGTTCTTACAACAGGGTACTACTGGCCAACACTACACAAGGACGTTGTGGCATATACAAGGAAGTGTGACAGATGCCAGCGTATGGGAAGACCAACTAAGTCAGATGAAATGCCACTATATCCGCAGGTTATAGTCACCCCTTTTGATAAATGGGGGATGGATTTTGTGAGGCCAATTGATCCACCATCAAATGGAAAATCATACATTCTGGTTTGCACAGACTATGTAACAAAATGGGTCGAGGTAAAAGCTATGACTCATGCCCGAGATAACAAAGTAGCTGAATTTCTGTATGAACAAATCTTCATAAGATTTGGAGTTCCCAGAGATCTTGTAACTGATCAAGGAGCTCAATTTACGTCAAATCTGATCACTGCACTAATGAATGACTATAAAATCAAACATAGGAAGTCCAGCCCCTATCACCCTCAAGTCAATGGTCAGGCGGAGGTAACAAATAGAAAAAATGAGGCGATCCTCACAAAGATAGTGCAGATACATAAGAAAGACTGGAGCAATAGACTTCCTGAAGTAGTTTGGGCTTACAAAACTACATGGAAGACAACAACTGGGTTTACACCTTTTGAGCTGCTTTATGGGAAAACAGCTATGTTACCCATAGAATTTGAGCACAAAACTTTGAGAACACCTCTTAAACTAAACATGGACATATCTGAAGCACAGAAAGACTGTCTCCTACAGTTAAATGCTTTGGATGAAATGAGAAAAGTCGCCCTGCAGCAAACAAAATCAATCCAACAACAAAGGAAGAAATGGCATGATCAGCACATCAAAACCAAAAAATTTTCTGCTAGAGATTGGGCCCTATTATATGACTCCAGATATCAAGAAAACTAGGGTAAGCTCACAACACGCTGGCTTGGCCCCTATCAAGTTGAAAATGTGTTCAACAATGGACCTATACAGCTGGTGACAATTGATCCAGTCTATTTCAAATTACTAGTCAATGGCCACCGACTCCAACTGTACCATAAGTCAGTTTCAAAGGAAGAATTCATGTAGTAGTTCATTCAGGTTCCTCCCACTACTCTTCCTACAGCCAAAGGCTTTAGCCTTTCTCTTGCAGCGTTACCGTAATTTTTAAAAAAAACATGCTCATAATAAAGGTTTTCTTTTTTTAAAAAAGGAAACCCCTTTTTCTCCATTTTTCATTTATCGCCCCATCTCACTTCTTTATCTTCCATCCATCCATCCCATCCATCCATTCCATCCACTTCATCTCATCCACCCACGTCACCCATCCACTTTATCCGTCCGCATCAACCTTAATTAAGATATCTTTCTCACTTGTCAATTCATGCAGCGCCGTCATCTTTCTTGACACATACATGCGATTGTAAAAGGTACGCCATATCTTTTCTTATCGCATATTTGATTTATTTCATTCTATTCATTTACTACTATGCATGTACCGGTCATAATTACCCGAATCTCTACCTGTTCTTTAGTACATGTGAGGACACATGTCATACTTTAAGTAGGGGGCGAGGTAATCCATCCTTTTAAGCCTGTCTTTTCGCCGCTGCCATAACTGCTCAAATAATCTTTCTTTAATAATTTTCTGGTACTTTCCAAAAATGATCGCATGACCTTCTTTATTGCATGTTTTTTTTGTAAACTACGATTAAGACTGCTTGTTTAAAAAGTTCATTTTTGGAAAAAGAAAGAAATGTTACAGCATGACAGAAGAAAAACCAAAGCAGAAGGGGAAATAGAGAATTTGAATCTTTAGTAAGGTATTGAGTTTAGTTAAAGAAGAACTGCAAACATGGGTGGTCAGTTGGTGTGACATGAGCCTATAGCTCATGAATTGTTACTACAAAATCCCCAAATAGTCCACACATTCAGCCTTTGTGGATGGCTAAATTATTTCCTGAGCTTGAATGATTTTGATGAGGAGGCTGCTGGAGAATTTTTGAGAACCCTTTCTGAAGGAGAAGCCACCGTATGGGGTCTAACGGTTGTTGCAACCGAAGACAGAATTGCTGAAGTAACCGAGCTTCCAGCCATTGGGGAAAACTTTTCTTCAGACACTGCAGCTGCAAGGGCTGAGTTTTCAATGCCTGTTGATGGACCTCTGGAAGTCTCCAAGCAGGGATGCAAGCGTGTGTCATTGCCTCCTTCATATTCAAAGTATGCTACTTATATAATGAGGTATTTAACTTGTGAAGACCGATTTTCCTACCTGCATTCTCATCATTTTAAATTATTAAGCCATATGAGGCATGGGTTAGTTATAAATGTTCTAAATTTCTTGTTAAATTTTTTAGAACAAAGTGCACATGGAACTCGACAAGGAAAGACAATTCTGTCACTCATCATGGCCTTATTAAATTACTGATTGAGCACTCTTTGAGAGACGTCTCACCTCTCTCCTAGCAACAATTTGTTGCCCAAAAGAGTTTGCAAATACCACAACCCCCTAGGGTACTTACCCCACGGCCTTAAAGAAAGAAGAAAGAAATTGCATCTACTAGTGGAATAGGGAAAGGGTCGTCTACTCCTGTAGCACTCGGTCCTGCATCTAAATCCTCTGCTAGGGTACAAACTAGGTCTGCCACTAGGAGAGAGAAATGAAAAACAAAGGTAGAAGGGTCCCTAGAATCTAACCCTCATTCTCAGAAAAGGCAATGTTCCTCTCCTGCAGCACCTTCCCCTACAACCGTTTCTCCTACAGCAACACCTATTGCTATTACCAGTTCACCATCATCCTCTAGTAAGGCAGAGCCCTCTGAACAAATAAGAAAAAGAAAAGCTACCAGAACACCTCTTGCAGTAGCATCTGTGCCATGAAGGGTTTCCACAAGGAAACAATCTAAGACCTCCCCTGCTTCACTGCAACCTGAGGTGATTATAATTTTAGAAGGGTCTGTTGAATCTAAATTTAATGTTTCTCAGAATGAGTCTAAGAATGCTGCTCAGAGTTCGTCCGTTCTTGAAGAGGAACAAGTTGAGGAAAAAGAAACAGGGCACAATGAGCAAGGGTTACCAAATCTTGATGATTTGGCTACTATTGCCATGCAATTTTCAGAGGAAGCGCAGACTTCTCCATCGCAGTAACAAGAAGAATTTATATTGTAGCAAGAGCAAGAACAGACCGAACAACTGAATGTGCCTAGTGAAACTGTATTTCACTCTACAATTTGTAAAGCCATTTTTGTGTATAAGAGGAAATTTTTAATTGGGTTTCTGGAATATGTTAAAGATAATTGGGAAGCAGTTACATTGCAAACCCTGACTTTCTAGGTCTCCTGGGCATTCCCTCATGGGACAGTACGTGCCTGATGAGGTTGTTATTGTACACCCTCGCGTTCTCCATGGTGGCCACCCCATCATCTCCCGCAGATGGCCACCCACTCTTTGTAATGAGCAGCGCTAGGTCTGGATGTCCCACTCTCTTACACACGGCAATAAGAGAGTCCACAATGGCGTTGAACAAGTTCCTGTATTCACGACCTACGTCATGGACGACCGGGGTAGAAGGCTTGAAGAGCACATAGTCTAAGGATATCTGGGCCTTGTTGCCCACATAACTGAAATAAGGGTACACATTCGCCATGAATGGAGACCCGTTCTCTACCAAGAAGCTCAGTAGAGGGCGGAGCGTGTCCTTAAGATCATTGTAGAACTCTCCCTACGAAGGCAGATAAGAATTCCCAAGCATAGATGAGGCGTGGGTGGTGGACACCTTTATATGCTTGTGTAGATTGGTGCTGTAGACTGCAGTCTGAATGTTCCACATTGCAGGGATGAGATATGAGACATATTTCTCATTTTCGTAATGCAACACCTCATTTCCCACTGAAATGTATTTGATGTTTGCCGTTGGGTAGAAGGCCTGAACGTTGTCGTTCACCCACCCATTGGCTGCCACCTGGTCGCCTGCTATCTTCTCAAGCTCCTCGTTGCTCACCTCCACTATTACTTCAATGCCCGTGTTTTCCACGGCTCTCAGAGCTTCGTGATGTGCCTCAAAAATCCTCACTTTTCTGATGTTGTGGCGCTTCAACAACTCTACCACCTCGCGCAGGCTCGGTAGATTCCCTAGCATTCCATAACACACTCCAACTGCAGGGCATTTAAATTTAACGTTAAAAATCACAATCACAATCACAAATACGTAGCCAGTCTTTCAATAACAATTCTAATAATGATTGCAATATATATGTATACATACCTCTCGCCACCATGGATCTTGAACTGGTTGCCTGTAGTTCCAACAAACTCACTTCTTTGAAAAGCTCAATCACTTGTTTGGTTGTAAGATGAAATACTTGTGAAAGTACTCGTTAATGAAAATCACAAGGCACAATCGGGTATTTATAGTTCGCAATTGAATCGGTCATTGTGGGGCCTTGTCCTAGAAACCATTTCTAAGGCGACTTTGCCACTAAATGATAAGGAAAATTCAAACTGCTAAACCTCGAAGTCGCGCTTAGATAGCGACCCAGAGGGTCTAGTGCTTCTTTCATCAAATTCATGCCCCCTTATCGTAACAACACGACTGCATTCAATTTCATTTGTTGGATAACTTGCTCACGGTTCTAGAAGGATAATTCCTATCTTCACAAATCGAATTCAAGAGATTGGAGTTTCTGTATAAGTTAAAAAAGATTATATTACTTTTTCCATCGAAGTACAGTCGACATAATTATCCTGCCTCGCATCTATTAAGAATAGCACGCCACATGCAACTATTTTACCCGTTTGACCTGCAACTTGGATGCAAATTTGAACTTCAACCTACCGCAACCTCCACAACATTAGAGTTTGTATGGCTGAATTAGAGATATAGATGACCTACTTGCCACAACATTAGAGTTTGTATATTTCTAGTTGCCACATGCGGTAGAAGACTTTCAGGCAATTTCTATCTCAAGTGCATTTGCAATGTTGATAGATTAGTTTGAATACTGGGAAAGCAACAACTATTTGTTTCAAACACTTCCTCTAGATTGATAGATTTCGATTTGCAACGAAAAGACACTTGGGACTATCACTCGGTATTATTAACACATCATTTCAAGTGGCGCAGTAAACTTTAAAGGCTAGTTCAGGAAAATAAAATAAGGGTAAATAAATGAGATAGACGATAAAAGATGAATTAGGTTGATGGCACTCAATTATAAATTACCACTTTCTCATCTAAAATCATATTTTATTTTGCTATGAAGATGGGAGGATGGAATTGTTTCTAGGCTCCTAAGTTTTGAGATGGTATGGTGTTTACATGACACCACATTGTTGTATAAAAACTACATTAAATAGGGGAGAGAATTTGGTAGTTGAGCACCCAAACTTTGTGCTTCTTAAAATCCTACCTGAATATTTCAAAAAATTCTAATTTCTTTTACAACAGTTTACTTGGCAACACCCCTACTTAGAACTGAGGTTTTAGGGCCACATCATCAAATATGATGCCACATCAACATGCTTTTTGTCGAGGTGTCTGAAAAGGTCCAAAAACAAGTGGGACCAATACTTGTGCACTAAATCAAGTTTTATCAGTGTGCTGATGTAGCATCACATGATTTATTGCTTTTTAGATCTAAGGAATACATATTATTCAATTATTGGTGATGAGCCTAAAATATGCTCATAATTTGATGTTATGATAAAATTTTAAATGACTTTACTTTTGTTATTTCATGGCTGTTTAAACTTTGTTGAAACCTTTTGTTGGGATATCCTGTAGCAAGATACTTTTATACTCCTGCAACTTATTGTGTTGATTTGATTGCATTTATTGCCCTGTTGACTCCTAAAAATGACTGGTATATCGTATACAGTTTTTGAATAATGAAATAGATTTAAAATGTGTGATTAATGAATAGATATTGTGTATGTGCCATACGCCTTTTCTTGCGCATTTGCTACCTTTTGTTTCGCAGGTTGTTGAAGAATGATCGAGTCGAGCACAACCGATCTTGGCCTTGCAGTAAAGTCCATTTCCGGCATGACTTCGAGGAAGCTCCGACGAAGACTCTTTGACCGAAACCGTTGGGAGAGATTTTTAATGGCAAGTCAATCTGGAAAGAGTGGAGCACTAGATTCTCTCTGAATCGGGTTGAACGCATAAATTCATTATGAAGTTTGTTCCTTGATTCGGGGATATACTTTACTTCCACGTCTTTCTTTGATAGGATTAGTTAGTTAGTTGTTCTCCTATTTTTTAAATAATATACTCCTCCTGCGCGAGTGAGTAGAGGAGAATAGAGAGAAGAGACAAGATAGATGATAGTTAGAGTAAGATAGAAATAGAGTAGCAGATATCATGTAAGAATCAATATGATAATGAAAGACATAATCTGTTTGACCAGAAACAGAGTTTGTTGTTAGTCTTTATATCAATAAAACAATGTATATCATTCTATTTTCATGAATAAAGTTCAATGAAGTTCTGAGTTCAACATCTATGTAATCAGTAGATGCTTGCTAAGGGGGCCCACTTAGTAAGTATTTGTAGCTAGTTAGTTAGTTGTTCTTTTCTATTGATCTTCAATTAGCTTTTATCTTTGAAGCTTTCGTACAAACTCAGTCTTATAGTGCTCCTGTAGCATAGAGAGTCCATCCCTGTGACTGTTCCTGCAGCATAAGGCTAGTTCATAGTTTGTGTTTCAGTCGTAGTTGTTATAGTTTTTATCATAGTTGAGTTAAAGAATTTCACGTTACCGTTCTGTGGCTTAGATAGAATTTCTTTCCAGTATGTATTTTTGCGAAGATCTGACCGAAACAAGTTCCTAGTGCATATATTTTGCCTCACCATTTAAAGGCTGCGTCCCCTAGTTTGACAAGTAAAATGAACGTCCACAGAGAGATATTAGTCACCTGTCAAAATGTCCAATTCCCAGGAAATTTTTACTCTGATATCATATCCTTTTGTGAGTGCGAGCTAATTGGTAGTTATCGTTAACACTAACAACTTTAAAGTCACAACTATTGGTTCAATATTATTAAAAATATTGGCCATTAAATCAACAAATCCTATAGACACTATAGGAAAATGCTCAACCACTGGGTCCTTTCCCTTAGAACATGGTCTGTCCTCAAAAAATTGTGTGATTTTGTAGAGTTGAAATTTACATATCCATGCCATTTTGCACTTAGGTTTTGGTCTATTATGAGGAAAATGCTTTAGTACATTGACATATTCACAAATGGCATAAAAGTTGGATTTCTTGCCCTATGCCACCTACCTATTCATTACATATATTTCCATACATTTATCCCTCACCCTATTTACATGCTTAGGCATTCCAATAATTTTTTCCTATTTATTGCACCAATGCATACTAGGAACCATTAGATATAATGAAAGAGAAGAATCGATAAAGATTATCTAGGCAACAAAAAGTGTATAGTTTTGCATTGCATAGGGTCGATGTTCGATATTCTGCAAAGGAAACCATTCTTTAGCCATAGAGCTAACAATTCTCTTCTCGCATTGACTTTCTTAAAGTATATGCTTCGATGGTCTAATTTATCAATCCCAACCATCACTATTTAATATAGTTTAATTTATGCTTATATGTGAATGCATTCTATATGATTATCCTAGATTACACATGAAGAATGTTTATTTTCCTTTGCATCTTTTGTGAACTTGGTCAATCGTACATTACCTAGATATCTTTCTAGGGCTCCTCATTACATTAGGTTTTTTTAGATCTATAATTTTCTAAGTTCATACTCTACCTTAAGGTCTAAATGTGATTTTTAGCTCTTGTGTTTGATTTGGCATGTGGGTGATAACATCAAGCTTTGTCACCTTTTGATTAGATTTTTAAATACTAAATTTAAACATTTTCAACTTAAAACTCATTTTCAATGCAAATGCAAATTAAAAAATATTTCTTACATTAGTATGTGATGAGAGATAATGCAGAGAGACACAAATGTAATAATTTCATAGAATAAATAACACATGTAGTAACTTGATTGGCATACAAATGACACTAGAAGACATGTAACTAAAAAAGTAGTTGACCTACTATTATTGTGAAGAAACCCTTTTGAGAGAAACCTAGTCTCCAAGTAGAGCCAATTATATCATTAGCAATTACAGAGTTCACAATATAACTCCAAGCTCTACAATTCATAGGAGAACATACAACTCAATAAACTATCAAATAAGAATTGGTAGTGTAATCGTACTGATAAAAAAATTGCATAACACCTTCAACCTAAGAAGACAATAAACGAGAATGATAAAAGCTATGAATGTTCAAAAATACTAGCCAATTAAGGCATTCTTATCCATGCAAAAATTTCATTGTTAAATTAAAGATTTTTCAACTGGTAAAAAAATTTAAATATCCACTACAAAAGTTTGGTCCAACACTCAAGTAGTCTTATTATGAATTTTTCATAACTACTCCATAATTTTTTCCAAGTCCACAATTAACTTTCTTATCATGTTCTTTCTTTTTCGATAACTCTTACACACCTTACAACATGTCATGGCTTTAATTTACTCCATAGCCCTCCCCATTTCCCCTATATTGTGGGTCCACTTTGATTAGAGCAACATTAAGAAATAATAAATGTACAAATAACACATTTTTTAATTGAGTGTGATCACACAATTTGACCTTGTTGAATCTTATTTAAACTCTTAGTTAGGTACCAATATCTATCTCTAGTTTTATCCCTTCCTTACCCAAGGTAGATCTATGATTGTGATTCAATTGATCTTGATCACTTATGCACTTGTGGAAATTATCCATTTTCTTTTATATTTCAAATAAAATTGATAATCATGCAATTAGTGTTATCCTAGAATTTCTACAACGTTTCCCTCAAAAATACCATTTTTATAAGCATATTTAATAATAATAGAATAGTCTATAGAGGAAAAAAATATCAATTATAATTTAAATGTAACCTATTGGCTAGTATAAATTTAAAATTCAATTATTTTATATTACATTTTTAAACTATGTCAAAATTCGTAATTCATATATATTAAAAATCACTCACATCTTTCAAGAAATTATTATTTTTAAACATGAAAGTTGCTTCACACTCTAAGATACTTTGGTTGTCATTTTTTTTATTATAATTATTTTCTTTTCACCAACTAGGCTAGTGAGAAAATAGTTTTTCAATATTTTTAAAAGTGGCATTAAAAATTTAATACACAATTTAATTATTTACATAAAAAATAATAAAAATGTGTGTCACATTCAAGCACGTTTTCTTTACTTGTACATATTATTTGATGAAAA
>VDFB02075321.1:1010101-1032898 GCA_007258455.2 Sequoia sempervirens
AAAAGCTTATGCAAAGTCACTCTTCATTGAAGAACTGATTTTGCCCATCCATCATCTTGATCATCAACATATCATATCATGGAGCTTAATCAAGGGTTGGGAAATGGCTACTTTTCACATCAAAGTAGCACCAATCCACTATGAGATAAGTGTGCATTATGTATTCTTCATGCTTTCAGTTTAGTTTGTTTTGTTATCATGTTAGGAAGCATTTTGCATTATTTCATAGGAGTATTTTGATGAATTTGTGTAAGTCATTAACCCATGTTTGAGGTTTACATTTGCAGATTTTAAAAAGGTGACTCACACTAATAATGATATAATTGGCTCTACTTGGAGACTAGGTTTCTCTAAAAAGGGTTTCTTCACAATAATAGTAGGTCAACTACTTCTTTTTTAGTTACATGTCTTCTAGTGTCATTTGTATGCCAATGCAAGTTACTACATGTGTTATTTATTCTATGAAATTATTACATTTATGTTTCTCTTCATTATCTCTCATCACATACTAATGTAAGAAATATTTTTTAATTTGCATTTGCATTGAAAATGAGTTTTAAGTTGAAAATGTTTAAATTTAGTATTTAAAAATCTAATCAAAAGGTGACAAATCTTGATGTTATCACCCACATGCCAAATCAAACACAAGAGCTAAAAATCACATTTAGACCTTAAGGTAGAGTATGGACTTAGAAAATTATAGATCTAAAAAAACCTAATGTAATGAGGAGCCCTAGAAAGATATCTAGGTAATGTACGATTGACCAAGTTCACAAAAGATGCAAAAGGAAAATAAACATTCTTCATGTGTAATCTAGGATAATCATATAGAATGCATTCACATGTAAGCATAAATTAAACTATATTAAATAGTGATGGTTGGGATTGATAAATTAGACCATCGAAGCATATACTTTAAGAAAGTCAATGCGAGAAGAGAATTGTTAGCTTTATGGCTAAAGAATGGTTTCCTTTGAAAAATATCGAACATCGACCCTATGCAATGCAAAACTATACACTTTTTGTTGCCTAGATAATCTTTATCGATTCTTCTCTATCATTATATCTAATGGTTCCTAGCATGCATTGGTGCAATAAATAGGAAAA
This sequence comes from Sequoia sempervirens, assembly GCA_007258455.2. Lineage (NCBI taxonomy): Eukaryota > Viridiplantae > Streptophyta > Pinopsida > Cupressales > Cupressaceae > Sequoia > Sequoia sempervirens. Next base: position 1,011,209 of record VDFB02075321.1, read on the forward strand.
AATTATTGGAATGCCTAAGCATGTAAATAGGGTGAGGGATAAATGTATGGAAATATATGTAATGAATAGGTAGGTGGCATAGGGCAAGAAACCCAACTTTTATGCCATTTGTGAATATGTCAACGTACTAAAGCATTTTCCTCATAATAGACCAAAACCTAAGTGCAAAATGGCATAGATATGTAAATTTCAACTCTACAAAATCACACAATTTTTTGAGGACAGACCATGTTCTAAGGGAAAGGACCCAGTGGTTGAGCATTTTCCAATAGTTGCTATAGCATTTGTTGATTTAATGGCCAATATTTTTAAAAATATTGAACCAATAGTTGTGACTTTAAAGTTGTTAGTGTTGACGATAACTACCAATAATTGAATAATATGTATTCCTTAGATCTAAAAAGCAACAAATCATGCGATGCTACATCAACACACTGATAAAACTTGATTTAGTGCACAAGTATCGATCCCACTTGTTTTTGGACCTTTTTGGACACCTCGACAAAAAGCATGCTGATGTGGCATCATATTTGATGATGTGGCCCTGAAACCGCAGTTCTAAGTAGGGGTGTTGCCAAGTAAACTGTTGTAAAAAAAATTAGAATTTTTTGAAATATTCAGGTAGGATTTTAAGAAGCGCAAAGTTAGGGTGCTCAACTACCAGATTCTCTCCCCTATTTAATGTAGTTTTTATACAACAATGTGGTGTCATGTAAACACCATACCATCTCAAAACTCAGGAGCCTAGAAACAATTCCATCCTCCCATCTTGATAACAAAATAAAATATGATTTTAGATGAGAAAGTGGTAATTTATAATTGAGTACCATCAACTAACTCATCTTTTATCGTCTATCTCATTTATTTTAATTTTTATTTTATTTTCCTAAAGTAGCCTTCAAAGTTTACTGCGCCACTTGAAATGATGTGTTAATAATACCGAGTGACAGTCCCAAGTGTCTTTTCGTTGCGAATCAAAATCTATCAATCTAGAGGTAGTGTTTGAAACAAATAGTCGTTGCTTTCCCAGTATTCAAACTAATCTATCAACATTGCAAACGCACTTGAGATAGAAATTACCTGAAAGTCTTCTACCGCACGCGGCAACTAGAAATATACAAACTCTAATGCTGTGGCAAGTAGGTCATCTATATCTCTAATTCGCCCATACAAACTCTAATGCTGTGGAGGTTGCGGTAGGTTGAAGTTCAAATTTGCATCCGAGTTGCAGGTCAAACGGGTAAAACAGTTGCATGTGGCGCGCTATTCTTAATAGATGCGGGGCGGCATAATTATGTCGACTGTACGTTCGATGGACAAAGTAATATAATCTTTTTTCACTTATACAGAAACTCCAATCTCTTGAATTCTATTTGTGAAGATAGGCATTATCCTTCTAGAACCGTGAGCAAGTTATCCAACAAATGAAATTGAATGCAGTCGTGTTGTTACGATAAGGGGGCATGAATTTGATGAAAGAAGCGCTGGACCATCTGGGTCGCTATCTAAGCGCGACTTCGAGGTTCAGCAGTTCGGATTTTCCTTATCATTTAGTGGCAAAGTCGCCTTAGAAATGGTTTCTAGGACAGGGCCCCGCAATGACCGATTCAATTGCGAAGTATAAATACCCGATCGTGCCTTGTGATTTTCATTAACGAGTACTTTCACAAGTATTCCATCTTACAACCAAACAAGTGATTGAGCTTTTCAAAGAAGTGAGTTTGTTGGAACTACAGGCAACCAGTTCAAGATCCATGGCGGCGAGAGGTATGTATACAGATATATTGCAATCATTGTTAGAATTGTTATTGAAAGACTGGCTGCGTATTTGTGATTATGATTGTGATTTTTAACGTTAAATTTAAATGCCCTACAGTTGGAGTGTGTTATGGAATGCTAGGGAATCTACCGAGCCCGCGCGAGGTGGTAGAGTTGTTGAAGCGCCAGAACATCGGAAAAGTGAGGATTTTTGAGGCACATCACGAAGCTCTGAGAGCCCTGGAAAACACGGGCATTGAAGTAATAGTGGGGGTGAGCAACGAGGAGCTTGAGAAGATAGCAGGCAACCAGGTGGCAGCCAACGGGTGGGTGAACGACAACGTCCGCGCCTTCTACCCGGCGGCAAACATCAAATACATTTCAGTGGGAAACGAGGTGTTGCATTACGGAAATGAGAAATATGTCTCATATCTCGTCCCTGCAATGCGGAACATTCAGACCGCAGTCTGCAGCGCCAATCTGCACAAGCATATAAAGGTGTCCACCACCCACGCCTCATTTGTGCTCGGGAATTCTTATCCGCCTTCGCAGGGAGAGTTCCGCAACGATCTCAAGGACACGCTCCGCCCTCTGCTGAGCTTCTTGGCAGAGAACGGGTCTCCATTCATGGTGAATGTGTACCCTTATTTCAGTTATGTGGGCAACAAGGCCCAGATATCCTTAGACTACGCGCTCTTCAAGCCTTCTGCCCCGGTCGTCCACGACGGAGGTCGTGAATACAGGAACTTGTTCGACGCCATTGTGGACTCTCTCATTGCGGCGTGTGAGAGAGCGGGACATCCAGACCTACTGCTGCTCATTACAGAGAGTGGGTGGCCGTCTGCGGAAGATGATGGGGTGGCCACCGTGGAGAACGCGAGGGTGTACAATAACAACCTCATCAGGCACGTACTGTCCCACGAGGGAACGCCTAGGAGACCTGGAAAGCCCATCCACACCTACGTTTTCGCCTTGTTCAACGAGAATCTGAAGCGCGGACCAGAGATCGAGCGCCATTTTGGCCTCTTCTATCCCAATAAAAATCCCGTCTACCCCGTCAACTTCACTCCCTAGGCTTTCTACGTCCTTTATTTCTACTTATTAGCACCAATAATACAAAAGGCCTTCTACGCCTTGTCTATTACCACTCCTAAATAAGTGAAGTGTATCGATTTTTCCCTATATAATCCATCCTTTCAATGATCACATGAATTTGATATACACTCTCTCTCATCTCTCTCAATGAATTCAATATAATATTTTTTAAGAAAACGGAACCAAACTAGTTATCACACCTTGTGCAATGGGTATGCCGAAGAGGTGTGAAAGGTCAATTAGGAAAAATCTGGTTTACTTTTTGCACACATTTGTATAGTAAATAAGATCAATTGTTAGACCATTTAGAAAATCATTTTAACTCTAGTATGGAGAGTTTTTTATATAAAGTTCTAATTTATTATAAAATGAGAAAAGTATCTCAATCAAAATTGTTAAAAATCTACTCTATTTTAAAAGTTGGCATAAAAAATCCTTTTTATGCTCATATTTTGCATCAATTTGAACAGTGTGAGAGTTACTTATTAAGAGTATGAATTGAGATAATAAAACCAAATTAAGATAACAGAGAAGGATGTGTTTGTTTTAAAAAAAAATCACTGAATCCTAACTTGAAGAGCTTGATTATCATATTCTTGACTACTTCAAAAAGTATCATTGAAATTTAATTATCAAACAAACCTTGCTTACATGACTAATCTTTGCAAGTCAATTCAAATATGGCATTTGAACCCTAAATTTAGTTGGCATTGGGATCTATTTTTTCCTTCTATTATTGGCCTTCAAGAGCTACTTGTGCCATAGTGTATTGCCTACATTTTTTGTCAATTCACTACCCTAATCTTTCTTTAACCATAACATATAAAATATGTTTCGATGGCCAACACTAGATTAAGTTTTTTCTCTATACAAATAATTTCAAAAAGTATATTGCATCAGTGGTTATGACTTGTCCATATAAAAGTGATATGGAAAATGTTGTATCCGTTATACCCTACATAGAATCAATTGCCTAATTCTTAGATTCTTAGACGCAAGAGAACTGTACAATGCAAAGGCCTTTAATACCCCTACAATTTTAAGCAAAATTTCATTTTTATCACAAAGATAATTGATCTTGTTTAGACTTTAAATTTTTGTTAGATAGTCTATGAATATATAGACCATTTTGATCAAATTAATGTGTTTGTGTAATGTCTAAATGCATCATTACATACCCTACAATATCGACATAAGTTGTACCAAATACAAAAATAGAATGTAATAATCAAAACATTAATATTAAATTCTCTGCTTAATTTAATTAATTAAATAACTTTCTTAAACATAATTAATTTTAAAATAACATACTATTAATATAAGAAAAAAATCTTTTATTGTGAAACTAAATCCAAAATTTTATAAAATAAATAACACCAACAAGATTGAGTGTCATTTAGTTTCACCTCTTTAACATGTTCCATAGAGGATCACTTAACTTTTACCTAAATCGTGTACTTCCTAAGACACGTGAAAGATGACTCCTATAACCATTAAGTCCCAAGAATCAAGACATTGGGAACATACATTACCACTAGGATTCTGTAGCCTAATTAGATATGTTCACGAGCTTTAGATATGTTTGCACATTTTGAGTACATGTCCAGTAGGGCATTGGCGACAACAACATCAGAAAGAAATCCACTCTACATGATGCTTCGATGGATGTGAATACCCTATTCCAAAGCTCGTGTTTTGGCATAGGGTGGGAGAATGGTGGCAATTGCATATGGTGAAATAACGTCAATGCTTCCTAGGGATCTCCATCTCTTCAGTACACTGCAATCATCACATTCCATGATAAGCAGTCTCATTCTCCTCCTCTCATGTCATCGAAAACTTTGCGAGCTGTCAACAGTTGCAATAGATTGCCAACATTTTAGGTAGTTTAATATATAAATAGATGAAAGCTTTCTGGGTTTTCCACATGTCTTAAAATCTTAATTTCTTCAAATAGAATTAATTTGAGGAATCTAAATAATGGTGACAGTACCCACCTAACCATTTGCAATCTACAAAATCAATCAAATGCTACTACATAGCCATGGGATTTTGTTGTCAAGAAGCGGTTCCATTTTACTCTCCCAGTTGTATTACCTCATGCAGATCTGCTAGGATAATGGATCAAGCAAAGTCATACAGACCACCATTCCACTAGAGAACTTTTCACATCATATCAACACTCAGTGTATGTTTTCTAAACAAATATTTATTTCCCTTCTACTAATGCCCATTTCATTTTCCCTCAGCCAAGTAACAAATCTTAAATTTGATGATATTTTTTGAGCTAACGCATAACCTGATAAATGTCCATACTCTATTCGAAAGCTACCAGTTTTGTAAATGCATGTGACATGCTACCTTAATTTATGAGATTATAATGTTGCCACAATTTATTGGTCAAGGCACAAGCATAAATTAGTACATTGCCCAGGACTATATCAGCCTGGGGTTGTTTTCTTATGAAAAATGCTATTCTTGGTTTTGTATTGGGCAAGGGATTCTTCTCAATGGTCAGTTTCTAGAGCTCAAGTTGATTATGTGATGAATGAAAATTTGACGATAAATGTCTACAATAGCTTGGATGAACCTTTTTTGTTGTCATGGTAATTTTCTTCTCCATACTCTTTACGCGGTCCTTTTTTGTTTGTATTTCTTTGCAAGCAGGAATGTTCTATCATGGTTCACATATGGTGTGCAACATAGAAGAAACTCATGGCAAGATGGTTTGTTGGGAATCAATTTTACCCTATCCCACCTAGCAGGAACTTCACATATCAGTTTCAAGTGAAGGATCAGCTAGGGAGCTATTTCTACTTCCCTTCTATATATATGGGCATGAAACTAGAAGTTTTATAGATTCGAGTGGGTTCTCTGCTTTTGCACACCACACAATTGGGTAATTTCTGTGCTTCAAACCCTTTTATGGTCAAATTTTTTTCATTAGAAGACACACACACTATTAGGTTGATTTTCTCCCATTTACTCATTTTAAGAAATTTTAGTTTTAAAAGATGCAACATGGGATAATGATTTTACTTTCAAATAGTTTTTGTATCAAGGATAGCTTTTCTTTGTTCGGTTGTTTATTGTTTTCGTAATAGCAGTGGATTTCAAACCACATCCTCCATCATGGCCAATAATTGAGCATCTGCATCTACTGAGAAAGAAGAATTCCATTCACCATATTTTTGGCCTCTCTTTCCAAACGTTATGGGCCCATCATGCACCTTCGCCTTTGTTTCCACCTAGTCTTGGTTGTCACCTCATCAGAGCACGCAAAACAATGGCTTACAACAAATGACAGATGCTTGGCATCACACCGACAGACGGTTGCAAGAAAGCTTTTGGGCTATGACTACAAAATGTTTTCGCTCCTGCCCTACAATTCACAGTTACGAGACCTTCAAAATATGTACACCATAATGATCTTCTCTAAAAACATAATCGATTCCTTCAAACACTTGACTATACAGGAAGTTTCCACCAGCATTGGTTCCCTATTTGAGAGATTCCATTGAGAAGTCGTGCCAGTAAACATGAAATCTAGGCTTTTTGATCTCACATCTAATATAATTGTGTGCATGGTTGATAGCAAGAGAGTCTTGAGATCTCATGATTTCGAGGATTTCCAAGAAGGGCATTACCTAAAGAAGATGGTAGAAGAAAATTTCTATTTATATGGTGTATTTTCAGTTAGCCACTACCTGCTATTTCTCAAGTTGCTTGATCTGCAGGGTCTCATATTTACCATGAAAAAGCTACAGAAGAAAAGAGATTCCTTTATCTAGAAATTCGTTGACAAGCACTGTGAGAAATTGGGGATGCATGATCAAGACTTAATCGATCTTCTCATCTAAAATAGATGACCATGACATTCAATCTGAGAGTAAAGACGATGTGGTGAAGGCCACTGCCTTGGTATGCTTTTCTTACCCCTTTCTATTATAATTTTTAATGTCCCTAAAATCTCTCTGTTGGTGATTCTTTCCTTTGTTGCAGTTCCAGTTTTTCCTTTTGTTGTGTACAACATGATTACCATAGGTACAGACACATCCTCTATGACCATCAAGTGGGCACTGGCGGCTCCGTTGTAGCACCTAGAGATTCTGGGGAAAGATCGGGGGGAGCTCGACAGGCATGCCAAAAAAATGATGAAAAATGATGCATGGTTGAGATTCATTTAACCCCCTTGTAGGGCCTCTCATGGCTTGTGAACCATGACGGGAAAATTAAGCTTAAGAAGCTCAAATTGGGACATGCCTTCTGCATAAAAATATAAATGTGAAAATTGAAATTTAAACTCTAAGGAAAAATTATACGGGTCTAAAGAATGTCAAATTTTTCAAAACTTCAAGATGAAAAATCTCATAATGTTAAATACTTTCTAATTAAAAATATACAAACAATCAAACTCAAATCAAGCTTCAATGAGTTATGACATGGAAATGATAATAAAATGAAAGCATGTCTATGATATTAGATGTGAGAAATAGATTGCTTATCTCTCAAATCATTGAGCAAATGTACATTTTCATAATGTAGAATCAATTTCTCACAATATAAAAATTGATTCCTTTGATGAGGTCATAATCTTTGACTCTACATTGATGCAAAATAGTGTGCCTAAAATCTAAGTGGTTGAATATCAAGCTCAATTGATGCAAACAAACCTTGAATGCATGAACCTTTCTTTAAAATCAAATATAAATGCGTGTTCATGATAGGAAATATAAAATTTTAAGAATTTGTTAAACTAGACACGAAACTACTACTATCCAAATGACCCTCAGTTTATTAAAATCTATTTTTTATCCAAATGATGAATCTATACCTATGTTTCTAACATCTTGTAACACTACTACATACTATCATACTAAGGGAGGTTTTGACCACCAATCCACCGTCTGTACGTCAACTCAACATAAGGTACACCAACTTGACAAGAACCTTACATATTTTTAATCTAAATTGAACACTAATAAGGATGTGTGTAAAACCTATGGCCCCATTCTTTATGCCATGAGTACTAATGGGTTGTAGAATTTTTATTTTAATTACGGTTATTTCATTTATTCCAATGATACTTCCATAACATTTTTAGGCATTCCCAAATATTCAATATTCAATTATAAAGTATTAGAAGTAACTGCCAATCAGCTGATTGATACTTTCATGTGTATGTGATTATTGCAAAAATATGATGAAATATTATGGTGAATTATGTTGATTATAATGAATAGGTTCCTCGTGTGCAAAAATAATCTGACATTTAGCGAGAAGGAAGCAATAATTCATAACCAATAAACCATTGTTGACATATAGCCATAAGATTTGATAACCCATAGGCGAAGTATTGTGAACCTGCAATAATAGGGATTGAACCTATAGTCGAGTTAGCCACGAGCTATTGGAAAATTTAAAACTCTTTGCCACTAGTGGGACTTTTTCGTAAAGAAGCAAACTCTTTCGCTCATCACCAACACCTTTTCCATATGTTTAGCATGCCTACAAAATTAGTTTCCTTATCTTTGTTTGTAGAATCAAATTAGGACTTCATGTCTAATTTTATTTGGTTTCTTAACTATAAAATAGTCATTTTCCTACTTTGATGTAATGAGTTGACAAGTTGTATCTAGCAGTCCTAGTTATCTAGAGTTAGCTTATTATGTATTGTAAAAATGTACATAATGAATTACCCTATAATATTTCCTTCAACAATTGCATTTTATCTTTTAAATGGAAAGAAAGTGTGAATCTTTTATCTAAAATATTCAATCAAATTGTGCATGAAGAGTTGAGGAGATAATTATCTTACGAATTAAGAGAGTGTTGATACCTAAGCAAGGTCCCACCTAAGGTATGTTGTCACTTTTTTGTTAAAATTAGTAATTAGTTTCTCATTCTAAACTATATTTTAATTTATTAAAAATGAGTACTCATAGCTATAGTTTATCAAAATTCATTAATTTATAGATATAATATTCACCCATAACATTAACCTAGATTAGTAGTCTTTTATTTTGTGTAGTGTCACCTTAGAAATGTGTCCCTAGTTGGCATTTAAATGTAACCTCTTATTGTTGGTTGCTTGAAAAAGGATAAACCAATTCATCGAGCAGAGTGCATGACGTAGTAGCTCAATATCATTGTATAATAAGAAAAAGCATACGAGTACTATGCTATTCAATCATCCACTCCCTAGGCTTTGTATGTCCTTTATTTCCATTTATTATCACCAATAATACAAAATTCTTTCCACACCTCTCTCTCTCTTTGTTGTAAATTGCCACTCGTGTCATTTTTTCTTTCCTATAATCAATCCATTGAATAATAAGACAAAGTTTATTTACACTCGCAATATTATCTCTGAACATCTATGGATGAAATATAATACCCTTAATAATTATTTATGTTTTGTTAAAAGTCAATAAATATTCTCATTCAAAATTAATATTATAATAAAAATTTGGATAATATCTATGAGTTAATGGATACTAATATTAGATTAATTTCTTGCATCTACACTTCAAAGAGAAATTTTCTAATAGCAATGTATGCCAATGAAGCTAAGGGAAAAAATAACTTAAATCCTAAGCTTTTCCCAATCTATCATGATCTAATTTAGATAGATAAATGGAATAATATAAAAAGGAGAGAAAAGGGGAAATAAAATGAAGTACATATAACATGATTGCATAGAAAATAAAAGAGGGGATCTATGAATTTGAATCAGTTAATTGTTGAAAAATGGGGTGTTTTCTTAGCTTAATACTCTTTAAAACTTTAATATTTCTAATCTAAATAAGCTTTTCCTTTGTTACATATATTATTTGCGGCTAATTATCTTGATTAATCCATTTTACTGTTGTAGAATGTAGACAGAAGTTGATAGAAGAACTAGATAGGATATTAGAAATATTACACAAGATGTACCGTGGAGAAACGGTTTCGGGAAAAAACTCCACCAAGAATTATTCTATTATTCAATCTCTGAAATACAATATATCCAATCTTGATTGAGAATGCTTCTTCTGTCTTCACCAATCTTCTTCACAACATGCAATAAAACTATGATAACTCTATTCAACTTGCTTGGTATAAATAGGCTTTGATTTACTTTGTAAACTCCAACATGAGTTACAATTACAATGCTCAAGCCCTATCCCTAAAAGTTGCGCCATATCTCATGCAAATGGGGTTATCCCATGAAGAACAATGCTAAAATATGTGCTTCATCCATTTGGGCGTCCCAAACTAAAGTCACAACTCAACCTTCATTCTATTGATAATTCCAAAGCTCCTCCTCAAAGTTGGCACCCAAAAGTAATCCCACTTAACTGAGCCTTCAAAAATATCTCAATATGCAAAAGAGGTAATTCCAAGAAAGCATCTTGGGTGCCCAAGTTGGATCCAAGTGATTTCTTGTTAACTGAAACATTACTCAACACCATTCATGCAAGAATGGTCATCCCCTATTAACTGGAGGTAGTCCCTGTTATCTGTCATACAACTCAAGTCATTAGACATGCATTCCAACTTAACTGAAGTATCATACTAGTGGTAGTAGAGAGTTGGTTGAATATAGGAATATATTATTTCTTATTAATCCAAGATTTATGAAAGGTATTAATCTTTTGAAAATTTTATGGGCATTAATATGTGGAAGAGGAACAAGTGGAAACATACATAATTCCCTAACAGAACCTACTTGGCTCCTAAAAAATATATTCCTCCTTAAAACAATAATATGTGTATTTTATTTTTTGTTGAATTATTGTACCATTCACTTGGATTTCCATAAGGCGGGCCTTATTTTTCTTCAACCCTTTCATCTTTTTCACCTGAAAGTGAGGTAAAACCCTCATAAGATATGCATACTTCTTCATCTTCTCAAGCTTATCCTTCATGCTCTTTTTACCATCTCCATTCTCATATCTCTATGCATACTTGCTAAAGGCCTTCTTCTTCGCCTTGTACTATTTCCTTTAGAATGACTTCCTTAACTCTATGTTGAATTGTTGAGCCCACACAATGTTCAACATACGAAGACCACGAGCGGTCTTGGTTTAGGACTCCATAATAATAATCACTGCACGTGGACTCTCCACAATTGTTATCATCTCACAGATCTCCTTATTATGAATATTGGATCTAAGCTTCTTGACCTCTCTAGCCATATGGGTCATCACTACCTTGTATTTCATGAACAATTTGTCAAGGGACATGAGAGTTTTTCCAAACATATTGCCACAATAATTCTAAAACTTACTCACCATGAGAAACTTGAACTTTGGGTTATGAATAATGTCAATAGGGCCTACTCTTATTCACTTCTCTGGTGAAGTTCTATCAACATGTGAGATATCAATAGAAAGTGAAATCCACATATTTTTGTAGCTATTTTTGAACTTTAGCCACAACATTACTCATAATTCTCCAAGCTTTCCTTAGCCTTCAGATTTGTAGCCTTAAAATCTTTTATTATTTTGCAATTTGATAACCCTTTACCTTTTGCAAATTAATATCAACCATTTCTCCGTGAACATATGTGTGAGTAATAGAAAAATCCTACATAGTGATGTTTCTCACTCTAGTCAATATCATCTATTGTCGGCATCTATAAGTGCTACCATTTATTGAATTATTCTCCAGTATATTTCTAACTACTCAAATCAATGATCAAGTCGCCTAGATTATCATGTGATGTTGCATTCAACACCACATTAGGGGTTGCATTTGTATTATGTATAGATATCCAAAGAAAACTACTAGGCATAGAATTCAATGCCCTCATCAACTATATGCATGCCCTTCCTAGATCTTCATTATCAAGTAAAACCAATAACGACAAGGGTCATTTCCATGGCTCAAAAATTTTGGATAGAGATCACCGTCACAAGCGCAAGATTATACTATTTGGATTCAAAGTTGGAGTGGCTCTAATACCATATGAAGAGGGTAAACACTTGATAATAATACTCAATGATCTACAAAAGTCTTTATACTAAGAGGAAAAAGTTTGAGGAAATGGTTCTATAATCAAACCTCAATAATTGAGCAATGAAATATAGTCCTAAAGTAAATGGCTACACCAACAAGTAACTTCACATACTAAATCACAAAAATTCACTTCAAATTTCAAAGAAATTTCATAATAAAAGTTAGAGGGTATTCAATGTAGTTTGAGTACTCCTTTTTTAAATATTTTAAAAGAAAAAATAATATTTTTCATCAAATAATATGTACAAGCAAAGAAAACGTGCTTGAATGTGACACACATTTTTATTATTTTTTATGTAAATAATTAAACTGTGTATTAAATTTTTAATGCCACTTTTAAAAATATTGAAAAACTATTTTCTCACTAGCCTAGCTGGTGAAGAGAAAATAATTATAATAAAAAAATGATATCCAAAGTATCTTAGAGTGTGAAGCAACTTTCATGTTTAAAAATAATAATTTCTTGAAAGATGTGAGTGATTTTTAATATATATGAATTACGAATTTTGACATAGTTTAAAAATATAATATAAAATAATTGAATTTTAAATTTATACTGGCCAATAGGTTACATTTAAATTATAATTGATATTTTTTTCCTCTATAGACTATTCTTTATTATTAAATATGTTTATAAAAATAGTATTTTTGAGGGAAAAGTTGTAGAAATTCTAGGATAACACTAATTGCATGATTATCAATTTTATTTGAAATATAAAAGAAAATGGATCATTTCCACAAGTGCATAAGTGATCAAGATCAATTGAATCACAATCATAGATCTACCTTGGGTAAGGAAGGGATAAAACTAGAGATAGATATTGGTACCTAACTAAGAGTATAAATAAGATTCAACAAGGTCAAATTGTGTGATCACACTCAATTAAAAAATGTGTTATTTGTACATTTATTATTTCTTAATGTTGCTCTAATCAAAGTGGACCCACAATATAGGGGAAATGGGGAGGGCTATGGAGTAAATTAAAGCCATGACATGTTGTAAGGTGTGTAAGAGTTATCGAAAAAGAAAGAACATGATGAGAAAGTTAATTGTGGACTTGGAAAAAATTATGGAGTAGTTATGAAAAATTCATAATAAGACTACTTGAGTGTTGGACCAAACTTTTGTAGTGGATATTTTAATTTTTTTACCAGTTGAAAAATCTTGAATTTAGCAATGAAATTTTTGCATGGATAAGGATGCCTTAATTGGCTAGTATTTTTGAACATTCATAGCTTTTATCATTCTCGTTTATTGTCTTCTTAGGTTGAAGGTGTTATGCAATTTTTTTATCAATACGATTACACTGTAATTTTTATTTAGTGGTTTAGCAGCATGTTCTCCCCATGGTGTAGATCTTGGAGTTATATTGCGAACTATGCAATTGCTAATTGTAGACACATCAAATTAGCATTATGCATATTCATCCGCTCATTGAATTGATCAAACGCAACAAATCTGTTCATCAGGTAAATCGGTTCAATCCAAAGGTTTAATCAAATAATACCTTTTCGTCTCTCATAAATCATTCAACCTTCATCTTGCATCATCCATTTAATTAAATAAATCAGGACTTTATTTAATTCAAATCCAAATCATACTTCATCCTTTTTTGAATTAAATAAATCAAATATTTAAGTCATAAAAGTCAAAGCATCATAATCATCATCCTAGCTAATTAATCCTTATTAAATCTAAGCTAATGCATGTCACATCCTAACCACTTGCATTCTCTAGATTTGGCCACTTGCACATGAAATTGCATTTAATTGATTTATCAAAATCTTTATTTTCAACTTGGCATAAAGGGAGAATATTCTCCAAGTTTGAATCCCCACTTGACATGTACAACAGTATGAAGGGCCTTACATGTCTTATGTGTCCTTCAAAGATCAAACTCAACTTCATTGCACAAATTTGAATTCAAGTTTCCCCTCTTGAGCACATTTCTAAAATCTTGCACGGCCATCAACCACTCACATGATGACAAGTGATACTGCTAACAATTGGTCAATCTTGGTCCACATTGATTACAATATTGCTGGCATTTTGGGGAGGAATTCATTAAATAGGTGCTTCATCTTTGAGCAAATCCTCCATAATTTCATCCAAAAAGCTAATGCAAAGTCACACTCTTCATTTGAGAACTGATTTTGTCCACAACTCCACAAATCTCCACAATTTCATCCAAAAAGCTTATGCAAAGTCACTCTTCATTGAAGAATTGATTTTTCCCATCCATCATCTTGATCATCAACATATCAGATCATGGAGCTTAATCAAGGGTTGGGAAAGGGCTACTTTTCACATCAAAGTAGCACCAATCCACTATGAGATAGGGGTGCATTATGTATTCTTCATGCTTTTAGTTTAGTTTGTTTTGTTATCATGTTAGGAAGCATTTTGCATTATTTCATAGGAGTATTTTGATGAATTTGTAAGTCATTAACCTATGTTTGAGGTTTATTATTTGCAGATTTTAAAAGGTACTCACACTAATAATATAATTGGCTCTACTTGGAGACTAGGTTTCTCTCAAAAGGGTTTCTTCACAATAATAGTATGTCAACTACTTCTTTTTTAGTTGCATTTCTTCTAGTGTCATTTGTATGCCAATGCAAGTTACTACATGTGTTATTTATTCTATGAAATTATTACATTTGTGTCTCTCTGCATTATCTCTCATCACATACTAATGTAAGAAATATTTTTTAATTTGCATTTGCATTGAAAATGAGTTTTAAGTTGAAAATGTTTAAATTTAGTATTCAAAAATCTAATCAAAAGGTGACAAAGCTTGATGTTATCACCCACATGCCAAATCAAACACAAGAGCTAAAAATCACATTTAGACCTTAAGGTAGAGTATGGACTTAGAAAATTATAGATCTAAAAAAACCTAATGTAATGAGGAGCCCTAGAAAGATATCTAGGTAATGTACGATTGACCAAGTTCACAAAAGATGCAAAGGAAAATAATCATTCTTCATGTGTAATCTAGGATAATCATATAGAATGCATTCACACATAAGCATAAATTAAACTATATTAAATAGTGATGGTTGGTATTGATAAATTAGACCATCGAAGCATATACTTTAAGAAAGTCAATGCGAGAAGACAATTGTTAGCTCTATGGCTAAAGAATGGTTTCCTTTGCAGAATATCGAACATTGACCCTGTGCAATGCAAAACTATACACTTTTTGTTGCCTAGATAATCTTTATCGATTCTTCTCTTTCATTATATCTAATGGTTCCTAGTATGCATTGGTGCAATAAATAGGAAAAAATTATTGGAATGTCTAAGCACGTAAATAGGGTGAGGGATAAATGTATGGAAATATATGTAATGAATAGGTAGGTGGCATAGGGCAAGAAACCCAACTTTCATGCCGTTTGTGAATATGTCAACGTACTAAAGCATTTTCCTCATAATAGACCAAAACCTAAGTGCAAAATGGCATGGATATGTAAATTTCAACATTACAAAATCACACAATTATTTGAGGACAGACCATGTTCTAAGGGAAAGGACACAGTGGTTGAGCATTTTCCAATAGTTGCTATAGCATTTGTTGATTTAATGCCCAATATTTTTAATAATATTGAACCAATAGTTGTGACTTTAAAGTTGTTAGTGTTGACGATAACTACCAATAATTGAATAATTTGTATTCCTTAGATCTAAAAAGCAACAAATCATGTGATGCTACATCAGCACACCGATAAAACTTGATTTAGTGCACAAGTATCGGTCCCACTTGTTTTTGGACCTTTTCGGACACCTCGACAAAAAGCATGCTGATGTGGCCCTGAAACCTTAGTTATAAGTAGGGGTGTTGCCAAGTAAGCTGTTGTAAAAAAATTCAGAATTTTTTGAAATATTCAGGTAGGATTTTAAGAAGCGCAAAGTTAGGGTGCTCAACTACCAGATTCTCTCCCCTATTTAATGTAGTTTTTATACAACAATGTGGTGTCATGTAAACACCATATCATCTCAAAACTGAGGAGCCTAGAAACAATTCCATCCTCCCACCTTGATAACAAAATATGATTTTAGATGAGAAAGTGGTAATTTATAATTGAGTACCATCAACCTAATTCATCTTTTATCGTCTATCTCATTTATTTACCCTTATTTTATTTTCCTAAAGTAGCCTTCAAAGTTTACTGCGCCACTTGAAATGATGTGTTAATAATACCGAGTGACAGTCCCAAGTGTCTTTTCGTTGCGAATCAAAATCTATCAATCTAGAGGTAGTGTTTGAAACAAATAGTCGTTGCTTTCCCAGTATTCAAACTAATCTATCAACATTGCAAACGCACTTGAGATAGAAATTACCTGAAAGTCTTCTACCGCACGCGGCAACTAGAAATATACAAACTCTAATGCTGTGGCAAGTAGGTCATCTATATCTCTAATTCGCCCATACAAACTCTAATGCTGTGGAGGTTGCGGTAGGTTGAAGTTCAAATTTGCATCCGAGTTGCAGGTCAAACGGGTAAAACAGTTGCATGTGGCGCGCTATTCTTAATAGATGCGGGGCGGCATAATTATGTCGACTGTACGTTCGATGGACAAAGTAATATAATCTTTTTTCACTTATACAGAAACTCCAATCTCTTGAATTCTATTTGTGAAGATAGGCATTATCCTTCTAGAACCGTGAGCAAGTTATCCAACAAATGAAATTGAATGCAGTCGTGTTGTTACGATAAGGGGGCATGAATTTGATGAAAGAAGCGCTGGACCATCTGGGTCGCTATCTAAGCGCGACTTCGAGGTTCAGCAGTTCGGATTTTCCTTATCATTTAGTGGCAAAGTCGCCTTAGAAATGGTTTCTAGGACAGGGCCCCGCAATGACCGATTCAATTGCGAACTATAAATACCCGATCGTGCCTTGTGATTTTCATTAACGAGTACTTTCACAAGTATTTCATCTTACAACCAAACAAGTGATTGAGCTTTTCAAAGAGGTGAGTTTGTTGGAATTACAGGCAACCAGTTCAAGATCCATGGCGGCGAGAGGTATGTATACATATATATTGCAATCATTGTTAGAATTGTTATTGAAAGACTGGCTGCGTATTTGTGATTGTGATTGTGATTTTTAACGTTAAATTTAAATGCCCTGCAGTTGGAGTGTGTTATGGAATGTTAGGGAATCTACCGAGCCCGCGCGAGGTGGTAGAGTTGTTGAAGCGCTACAACATCGGAAAAGTGAGGATTTTTGAGGCACATCACGAAGCTCTGAGAGCCCTGGAAAACACGGGCATTGAAGTAATAGTGGGGGTGAGCAACGAGGAGCTTGAGAAGATAGCAGGCAACCAGGCGGCAGCCAACGGGTGGGTGAACGACAACGTTCGCGCCTTCTACCCGGCGGCAAACATCAAATACATTTCAGTGGGAAACGAGGTGTTGCATTACGGAAACGAGAAATACGTCTCATATCTCGTCCCTGCAATGCGGAACATTCAGACCGCAGTCCGCAGCGCCAATCTGCACAAGCATATAAAGGTGTCCACCACCCACGCCTCATCTGTGCTCGGGAATTCTTATCCGCCTTCGCAGGGAGAGTTCCGCAACGATCTCAAGGACACGCTCCGCCCTCTGCTGAGCTTCTTGGCAGAGAACGGGTCTCCATTCATGGCGAATGTGTACCCTTATTTCAGTTATGTGGGCAACAAGGCCCAGATATCCTTAGACTACGCGCTCTTCAAGCCTTCTGCCCCGGTCGTCCACGACGGAGGTCGTGAATACAGGAACTTGTTCGACGCCATTGTGGACTCTCTCATTGCCGCGTGTGAGAGAGCGGGACATCCAGACCTAGCGCTGCTCATTACAGAGAGTGGGTGGCCGTCTGCGGGAGATGATGGGGTGGCCACCGTGGACAACGCGAGGGTGTACAATAACAACCTCATCAGGCACGTACTGTCCCACGAGGGAACGCCCAGGAGACCTGGAAAGCCCATCCACACCTACGTTTTCGCCTTGTTCAACGAGAATCTGAAGCGCGGACCAGAGATCGAGCGCCATTTTGGCCTCTTCTATCCCAATAAAAATCCCGTCTACCCCGTCAACTTCACTCCCTAGGCTTTCTACGTCCTTTATTTCTACTTATTATCACCAATAATACGAAAGGCCTTCTACGCCTTGTCTATTACCACTCCTAAATAAGTGAAGTGTATCGATTTTTCCTTGTATAATCCATCCTTTCAATGATCACATGAATTTGATATACACTCTCTCTCATCTCTCTCAATGAATGCAATATAATATTTTTTAAGAAAACGGAACCAAACTAGTTATCACACCTTGTGCAATGGGTATGCCGAAGAGGTGTGAAAGGTCAATTAGGAAAAATCTGGTTTACTTTTTGCACACATTTGTATAGTAAATAAGATCAATTGTTAGACCATTTAGAAAATCATTTTAACTCTAGTATGGAGAGTTTTTTATATAAAGTTCTAATTTATTATAAAATGAGAAAAGTATCTCAATCAAAATTGTGTAAAAATCTACTCTATTTTAAAAGTTGGCATAAAGAATCCTTTTTATGCTCATATTTTGCATCAATTTGAAAAGTGTAAGAGTTACTTATTAAGAGTATGAATTGAGATAATAAAACCAAATTAAGATAACAGAGAAGGATGTGTTTGTTTTAAAAATAAATCACTGAATCCTAACTTGAAGAGCTTGATTATCATATTCTTGACTACTTCAAAAAGTATCATTGAAATTTAATTATCAAACAAACCTTGCTTACATGACTAATCTTTGCAAGTCAATTCAAATATGGCATTTGAACCCTAAATTTAGTTGGCATTGGGATCTATTTTTTCCTTCTATTATTGGCCTTCAAGAGCTACTTGTGCCATAGTGTATTGCCTACATTTTTTGTCAATTCACTACCCTAATCTTTCTTTAACCATAACATATAAAATATGTTTCGATGGCCAACACTAGATTAAGTTTTTTCTCTATACAAATAATTTCAAAAAGTATATTGCATCAGTGGTTATGACTTGTCCATATAAAAGTGATATGGAAAATGTTGTATCCGTTATACCCTACATAGAATCAATTGCCTAATTCTTAGATTCTTAGACGCAAGAGAACTGTACAATGCAAAGGCCTTTAATACCCCTACAATTTTAAGCAAAATTTCATTTTTATCACAAAGATAATTGATCTTGTTTAGACTTTAAATTTTTGTTAGAAAGTCTGAATATATAGACCATTTTGATCAAATTAATGTGTTTGTGTAATGTCTAAATGCATCATTACATACCCTACAATATCGACATAAGTTGTACCAAATACAAAAATAGAATGTAATAATCAAAACATTAATATTAAATTCTCTGCTTAATTTAATTAATTAAATAACTTTCTTAAACATAATTAATTTTAAAATAACATACTATTAATATAAGAAAAAAATCTTTTATTGTGAAACTAAATCCAAAATTTTATAAAATAAATAACACCAACAAGATTGAGTGTCATTTAGTTTCACCTCTTTAACATGTTCCATAGAGGATCACTTAACTTTTACCTAAATCGTGTACTTCCTAAGACACGTGAAAGATGACTCCTATAACCATTAAGTCCCAAGAATCAAGAAATTGGGAACATACATTACCACTAGGATTCTGTAGCCTAATTAGATATGTTCACGAGCTTTAGATATGTTTGCACATTTTGAGTACATGTCTAGTAGGGCATTGGCGACAACAACATCAGAAAGAAATCCCCTCTACATGATGCTTCGATGGATGTGAATACACTATTCCAAAGCTCGTATTTTGGCACAGGTTGGGAGAATGGTGGCAATTGCATATGGTGAAATAACGTCAATGCTTCCTAGGGATCTCCATCTCTTCAGTACGCTGCAATCATCACATTCCATGATAAGCTCTCTCATTCTCCTCCTCTCATGTCATCGAAAACTTTGTGAGCTGTCAACAGTTGCAATAGATTGCCAACATTTTAGGAAGTTTAATATATAAATAGATGAAAGCTTTCTGTGTTTTCCACATGTCTTCAACTGTTAATTTCTTCAAAAAGAATTAATTTGAGGAATATAAATAACAGTGACAGCACCCACCTAACCATTTGCAATCTACAAAATCAATCAAATGCTACGACGTAGCCATGGGATTTTGTTGTCAAGAAGCAGATCCATTTTACGCTCCCAATTGTATTACCTCATGCAGATCTGCTAGGATAATGGATCTAGCACAGTCATACAGATCACCATTCCACTAGAGAACTTTTCACATCATATCAACACTCAGTGTATGTTTTCTAAACAAATATCTATTTCCCCTCCACTAATGCCCATTTCATTTTCCCTCAGCCAAGTAACAAATCTTAACTTTGATGATGGTATTTGAGCTGACGCGTAACCTGATAAATGTCCATACTCTGTTTGAAAGCTACCATTTTTGTACACCCATGTAACATGCTACCTTAATTTATGAGATTAGAATGTTGCCACAATTTATTGGTCAAGGCAGAAGCATAAATTAGTACATTGCAAGGGACTATATCGACCTGGGGTTGTTTTCTTATGAAAACTGCTATTCTTGGTTTTGTATTGGGTAGGGGATTCTTCTCAATTGTCAGTTTCTAGAGCTCAAGTTGATTATGTGATGAATGGAAATTTGACGATAAATGTCTACAATAGCTTGGATGAACCTTTCTTGTTGTCATGGTAATTTTCTGTTCCGTACTCTTTACGCAGTCCTTTTTTGTTGGTATTTCTTTGCAAGCAGGAATGTTCTATCATGGTTCCCATATGGTGTGCAACATAGAAGAAACTCATGGCAAGATGGTTTGTTGGGAATCAATTTTACCCTATCCCACCTAGCAGGAACTTCACATATCAGTTTCAAGTGAAGGATCAGCTAGGGAGCTATTTCTACTTCCCTTCTATATGTATCGGCATGAAACTAGAAGTTTTATAGATTTGAGTGGGTTCTCTACTTTTGCACACCACGCAATTGGGTAATTTCAGTGCTTCAAACCCTTTTATGGTCAAAATGTTTTCGTTAGAACACACACACACTATTAGGTTGATTTTCCCCCATTTACTCATTTTAAGAAATTTTATTTTTAAAAGATGCAAAATGGGATAATGATTTTACTCTCAAATAGTTTGTGTATCAAGGATAGTTTTTCTTTGTTCGGTTGTTTATTGTTTTCGTAATAGCAGTGGATTTCAAACCACATCCTCCATCGTGGCCAATAATCGAGCATCTGCATCTACTGAGAAAGAAGAATGCCATTCACCATATTTTTGGCCTCTCTTTCCAAACCTTATGGGCCCATCATGCATCTTTGCATTGGTTTCCGCCTACTCTTGGTCATCACCTCCTGAGAGCATGCAAAACAATGGCTTACAGCAAATGATAGAGCCTTGGCATCACGCCGACAGATGGCTACAAGAAAGCTTTTGGGCTATGACTACAAAATGTTTTCGCTCCTGCCCTACAATTCACAGTTGCGAGACCTTCAAAATACGTGCACCATCGAGATCTTCTCTACAAACATAATCAATTCCTTCAAACACTTGCGTATACAGGAAGTTTCCACCAGCATTGGTTCCCTATTTGAGAGTTTCCATCGAGAAGTCGTGGCAGTAAACATGAAATCCAAGCTTTCTGATCTCACATCTAATATAATTGTGTGCATGGTTGATAGTAAGAGAGTCTCGAGATCTCATGATTTTGAGGATTTCCAAGAAGGGAATTACCTAAAGAAGATGGTAGAAGAAACTTTCTATTTATATGGTGTATTTGTAGTCGGCCACTACCTGCCATTTC
>VDFB02075321.1:1032998-1217400 GCA_007258455.2 Sequoia sempervirens
CCCATCTTTCAACCCTTCTTTCATCATATTCCTTTGCCAATAGCAATTCTAAATACTCCTGTCCCCAAGGGATGGAGATTTTGAAGTTTGAAAAATATTGTGGTAAAGGAGATCTACAAATGCATGTTTTTGCATTCAATACCATGTGTACAGATTTCTCCTACCATGATGTATTAATGGATAAGTTGTTTCCCAGATTTCTTAAGGATACATCCCTCAAATGGAATTGTTCCTTGCTTGACAATTCCATATTTTTGTTTGATCAGCTCATGAATCAGTTTCTAAGATAGTTCCAAGAAAACATCGGATTGAAGATGGCCTTCTCATATCTCATCTGGTGTAAGCAGGGAGAAAATGAAAATATAATTGATTTCATAGCTCGTTACCAATCGTTATTTTCACATATTTCTTACCCTTTTCCCAATTCAGATGTCAGAAGGTTTTCATCGAGAAGTTGTAGAGATCTTGGCAGGAGAAATTTTCCCTAATGAAATATCCTTCTATCACACATCTATGTGTTGCATTACGTGAGTATCAGTAAATGGTTGCTTAGTTCGGGGGATTCTCCTCACGCTCCCATTCTGAGGGTAGGTCTATAGTGTCAATCTCTAGCAAAAGCAATACTATTGTGAATGTGGTATCTTTGACTGACGACAAGGGATTCAAACACAATAGGTACTTTACAAAACTATTTGAATCATATTCTTCTATCTTAAGGAAATTATCAAAAGATAAATTCTTGACTTTTCTAGATCCTCGACCTCTTACTAAGCCCTACCGTAATTGGTATGATGAGCACACATTTTCCTAATACCATCGAGTCCATGGACATGATACTGAAAGATGCATGTGCCTGCATCATGAGATTCAAGATTACATCAATGACAATACCATCCATCTTGATGGGAGAAAGAAAAATGCTAACAAGTTTGTGGCAAAGGAAAATAGTGAATTACAAATATACACCAATCCATTTCCATTTCATTATGTGAACTTAGTTGTTGAACCTTCAGGTTATATTGAGTTTTTTTTGTCAAAGTACATAAATATGGATTCATTTACATGCATTTCTCCCACCTAGCCTGCAAATGGATCACCAAACATATCTTTCACATTGCAAGATCTACCTATGAACAAAGAGCCTTGCCCCTTGTACATTCCTGCTCACATCAATGGGAATATCATAACTGGTGTATTGGTTGACCTCGCAAGTTGAGTGAATGTTATAATGGAGGAGACTTTCCAAATAAAATTTTTGCATAAGGAGGAATATGAGAAGTTGAAGACCACCATATGTACACATGATGGACTCTCGGTCCCTCGTCTTGGTTCTATCACCCTTTTAGTCTTGGTAGGGCCTGTTGCAACTATCAAAATCTGATGATTTTTGCATATTTTCATGCCCCCTAGGTCTCCATATGAGTCTTTCCTTATGCATATTTCCTGCATTTCATTATTATTTTCTCACATTTTGGCTCGTGTTTGTCCCCTCGATCATCTATCTATGCATTTTCCGCCTTTTGGTCTCCATCGGCATAAGTCCCCCTCTGTCTCCCCGACCCACTATGTTTTTCTGCTAATTCTTTATGTTTCAGGTGTGTTAGCGTGACAGGTGTGGGGTCTCCCCGATCCGTTTTTCTCTTGGAAAACGTCTGTTGCCTATCGGCAAGACGTTTCTCTTGTTTCGGGGATTGGAGTTTTCTTCTGCTAGCGGTTATCGGCATATGTCTTGGCGGTCGGGCTAGCGTCTTGTCGAATTCTGGATGTCTCAGTGACAGGTATGATCCTCGGTGGAAGCTCTCAGCGATTTCATCTTGTCTTGGCGACCAGGGAAACGGAGTACAGTATTGGCATAAGTTAATGTTTTCGAGGGGATTTCATGGCGATATCCATATGTCTCACCAATGGTGCAAAGGTTTTCTACCAAATGACTTTTGGCTGGAGTCTTCTTATGTCTTGGCGAAGATAATTTTAACAAGGGATGCTTCAGTATGAGTTGGGGAGATCGCCGTAAGGTCTCGGCGAGTGACCTTCGGTCTCGCCGATGGAGAACGTGAGGAGCTTTGTCATCGTAGGGGTGGCTTTGTCTTGGCGAACTGAAAAGTAACACAATGTGGGACCTTCGGCATAATAATGTATAGTCTACAAGAGGTCCCCCCGACATCGTTTTGTCTTGCTAATGGCTCGATTAGTGACCTTTTCGGTGAGAAAGCCTTGCGATCTTGGAAAATTTGAATATTATAAAGATAGCTCAGTGTGACCTATGTGTTTCAGTGTGTGGTCTTGGCAAGGAGCCTCGGGTCTTGCTGAATGGAGTGCAGTGTTGGTTTTATCGACAGGACAATTGGATGGTCACAACGACATGAAGTTATATGAAGGCCTTCGGTAAGAGATATGGTAATCGGTATTGGGTCTCCCCAATGTGTTGAGGCTATAGTGATAGTAAATCAAATGAGTACTATTCGGTGAGAGATACCCTTATGTCTCAGCGAGTGGAAGGCACATAAAGAAATGTATCTCGGTGAAACTCAAAATGGTCTATGTGACATCTTACCAACCCGGATGAGCTACCGCGAACGTGAAATACAGGGCACAGGGATAAGCATTTGGATTGCCTTCGGTGGGATGATATGTTGTGTCTGGACGACTGTTCTACTGGTAAAAATAGAATTTCAAAATCTTGTGGCCGGCATGTTGAATGCTTGGAGACCGTTGCTGGCCGACTTGAATTTGAGCCTGAATCTTGTGGAGGGCCGACATAATATTTTATTTTGATATTTTTCTCATGCTGATATATAAATAAGCATGTTGTAGTTGTTAATTGGGACCAGAAATTAGATTTTTGATATACTGCAAGTAGATACAGTAGAATAAAATTATCAAACCAGAGGCTATTATTGCATGATTTCACAATGGAGGTATTTATGAGATTCAGTTGATGTTGTTGCATTTCTCTGGTGTCAATTATCTGTTGAATTGAAATGAAAAATACTGCTAAGTTGTCTCCATGAATGATTTTTCTAGTTGTTTAAATTGACATAACAAGTTTATGTTCATTTTATTGATACACATTTGTTGTATTTGTGTGATTAATCAACTAGTTCTTTCAAGCAAAGATTAAATTATTTTATTGATCATAGTAATCAGAGAAACTCATTTTGGATTATTGAAGTAGAACTTAGTAGTCACATTATTGCATGTTTATACAAGTTGTAAACAAAACATATGCCAGATAATTTGTGTCTTCTCCAGAAAGTGTTGGTTATCTTGATCTCATCTAACTCCACATACCCAACAAGGCACTAGTCTCTGCACTTCATCATTTTGAATTCATTCAGCTTCTTTATATCTTTAAATTGAGCATTTAGGACTTAGATCAGAATATTGTCACTGTGTTCAAATTGGATTTCATTTGTTCACCTCAAATTTCCATTGTGGAAAAATTACTTTTAAGAGATAATTACGTGTCAAGACTGCATTATTCAAAGAGGTACACCCGCCTAGGTTTTGCAGCACCTAAAGAGTAGAAGGTTGAATTCTTTCAACCTTGTCTATTACCCTAAAGCGTATCAAGAGATTGGCCTCTTGAGGTATCTTTCCTTCATTTTTGAGAGCTAACAAATTGGCGACTCTACTAGGGAATACATTCAGAATCAAGACCTTGATCATAGAGTCAGAAATCTTGCACAAACTCCGCTGGGAACTAGAAGTATCAAACATTTTTCTCATTTTTGATAAAAGTGAGTGGCGACTCTGACATAATTTTTACAGTTGTTCATCATGAATGGAAGAAGATCTCACTACAAGGGAGGTCATACTAGAGCTTCTGCTGGTAGCAGTAAATGGGCACACAAGGATTATAGAGCTGATAAGGGAAAAAGAATAAATGAGGACATGTGCATAACAAACAAAGGTAAAGCACCAAGATCACATTGTGAAACAGATAATTGCTTTGATACATGGAGAGATGATTCAAGCACAAAGCCTTGTACCCCTGAAGATCGAAGAAATCCTTTCCCTCATGTTGATCCTCAGAGACAGGCTGAGTTTGAAGCTAAGAAATGGGTTGAGATTGAAGCTGAATTGGAGGCTGAACGAATCAGAATTCAACATGAATATGATCAAAGGATGGAGGGTAATCACGAAACTCCTAAAGAGCTCTCAATTTCTGATGAAGTAAAAACACAGTTGGAACAGCAAGAGAGGAAGATAAAGGAGTTGGAGGCTAAATTGCAAAAAGCCCAGATTGCTGATCTGACAACTAGTGGCCCAAAGTATGTCCCACCTCACAAGCAGGGTGATCATGGTGCAGCATCCTCCAATCAACAAGATGCTCCTCACAATCAGATAGGGAATCACTACAAGCAGCCAAATCGTCCACCTCACATTCCCACACAACAAACAGGAATGTATCCACCTCCTGGTCAGCATTATATCCCACACCATAATGCACAGTATAATAATCACATGCCTCAGTATCAGCATCCGCCTATTCCTCCCCCTCACCAGCATGCAACCATGATCAGACAATTTGATTTAGTTGGTTTTCAGTTGTATCCTTACCCTATGGATTGCAGTTGGAGGAATATGGTGCCCAAATCTACAGGGAGTAATGCAATCACAACTGAAGAGCATTTAAGAAGTTTTAATGTTTTCATCCAAGACATAGATGTGCCATATGAAGATTTACACATGAAGCTATTCATGATGTCACTTCTTGAAGATACCAGGGATTGGTTCAACAGCCTGCCAGCATTTTTAATTAATTCTCTCCAAGCATTTCATGACAAATTCTTAGAGCAATATGGGAATCAAAATGCTCCAGATGCAACTCTTCATGAATTAATGAGAATTCAAAAAAATCATAATGATTCAATTTATGATTTCAACCGAAAGTTCAACAAGTTGCATACTAAAGTACCTCCTGGATCAAGGTTGCCAGATTCTATTGCATTAAGTGTTTATTTAAATGCATTTGATCCTAAGATAGGGTATGAACTGAGGAGTAGATCCCCAAGAGATTTGGCTGAAGCGCAGAAGATTGCATTAACAATTGAAAACAATAGGAAGGCTGCTGGTATAACTAATAAAAGAGACAACCCAAGGCCTCCTCAGCAAAACAATAATTATCAGTACAGACAAGAGAATACATACAAGAATGAAAACAAAAATGAAAGGCCGATACTGCATAACATGCCTTACAATACAGACTAGAAAGATGGGAAACCTGTATCAGCTAGGCCCAGAAATAAAGAAACTCTAGATCCATTGAGCAAGAAAGGGACTTACATGGTGAGTAATAATTACTTTTGTGAAGTTTGTAATCAGCCACATTCTCCAGACTATTGTGTTGTAGCTCAAAGGATGCATGAAGAGGGAATGTTGATGGAGAATGATGGAGAAGATCACAAGGTGTATTTGACTTCAAATTTTTTTCACCATGTTGAGGAAAGAAATTCATCTTCAGAGGATGAAGGTTGTGAATATGATGTTTCAAATCAGAAATATAATGTCCATATGGCTTAACAGCAGATCTTTTATGATTCTGATGAAGATTACACAGAGCCACATTCTGTTGAGGCACCTGTTCAGTGTAGTGTTAGAAGACTAACTAAAGATGAAATAGAAAGGATCACTGTTGCTGCAGTTGAGAAAGCTAAAAGTCAATACTGGTTGAGAAACAGAAAAGTAAATGAGCAAGATGGGGTTCCTGGGGGAATTTTTATAAAAGATCAAAAGGCAACACAGGAAACTGTAAAGAAACCAAAAAACAAACAGCATTATAAAATTGAACAGAAACCAAGCCAAAAGGAGGAAGTAAAGGAATTAAATAAAGAAATACAGATGCCTGACCAGTCCAATAAAAAAGAGAAAGAAGAAAACAAAAGAGAAGTGCCATAATTAAAAAAGACTGTCAAGGTAGAGAGCTCCTCTTTTGATTTGACTCAGGCGTTATCCCAAGTAAAGATGTTTGTTCCACTACTTGAATTGATGAAAATTAAGGAGTACAGAGATAATGTTGTTCAATTGATTACAAATGGGAATGAAAAACATATGAATTATGTAGAAGTCAATAGGCAGGAGAACATAAATAATTCAGAAGTATGTTTGGGTGATGTTTTAACAACTTCTCCACAAGTGGATCCTTTCTTCACCACATTGCTTATAAATAATAAATTGCTGAGGAACTGCATGATAGATTCTGGTGCTGCTATAAACATTATGCCAGTTAGAGTAATGAAGCAGCTTGGCATGTGGGTTGATACCACTGGAGGCAAGTTTTATGCAATGGATAACAGGCCTGTTCCTGTGGTTGGTATCATGAAAGATGTTGAAGTCAAATTGGCTACATATCTACAGGTAACATACAATATAGATATAACAGTCATTGATACTCCTCCTCAATTTGGAATGCTTATGTCAAGGCAGTGGACTGCAGCTATAGGTGGAAATGTTCAATTTGATTTATCTTATGCTACAATACCAGTGAATGGTCAGGAAGTTAAGTTATACAGAGAGCCAAGAATGAGCTAGCTTGTTGAATGTGTGCCACAAGATCAAATTAATTATTTTTGTGATGTTGATCTGGGGAGTTTTAAAATAGAACCAGCTCAGCCAGAATTAATTAATAGTGATCCAATTGAAAAACATGTTGTACAAAATTGCAATGGTGTATGGAAGATGTACTTTGATGGAGCCTGCAGTCAAGAAGGTAATGGAGCTGGGATTGTATTTGTTTCGCCTGAAGGTATTACTTTTAAATATTCTTTTCTATTAGCATTTGAATGTACAAACAATGTAGCAGAGTATGAAGCTTTATTGACAGGCTTAAACATAGCTATGAAACACAAGATTAAGTTGCTGGCTATTTTGGGCGATTCTGAGTTGGTTGTTTCACAAATTAAATCAAAATATGCAGAAAAAAAAAAGATTAAAACAATACAGGAATGTTGTATGGGATACAATTGAATTATTTGATGCATTTTCATTTGAGTTTATTGACAGATCAAAGAACATAATGGCTAATTTTTTAGCAAATGTGGTGCTAAAAAGAGATGATATCACATTGGCTGGGGTATCACAGATTGAGTTCAAGACAAGGCCTGCTATTCCTGATAACGTTTATAGCTGGCAAGTTTTCAATGATGATACTAACCTTTTGAAATTCCTCAATTGTATAGATCAATATGAGGCCCAGGAAATTGATTTCAATGCCTTTGTTGAAGAAGTGGATGGGAAGAAAACTGTGTTTGGCAAGGAAATATTGCAGCTCAAAACAAATAAATTTCCCAAAGGGTCTGGTGGCATTGGAGAGGCTGTATGATGGAAATGATAGATCTTTTATGAAATAGACTCTGGTCAAAAGAGAATATGTTGAAGAAATTAACTTGGGGACTGAAATAGCACCAAGAAAGGTATACATTGGGAAGATGATCAACCCGGCAATCAGAAGAATGTTGTTTGAGTTATTGAGAAAGTACAAGCATGTTTTTGCTTGGTTTTATGAAGATTTGAAAGCATACAGGGAGAATTTATTTCAGCATGAAATACCTTTGAAGCCAGGTGCCAAGCCTTTTAGACAGAAGAAAAGGCCTATCAACCCAACACTGGAGCCTAAGATGCAGGAAGAATTGACAAAGCTCAAGGATGGAGGAATTATCAAACCAATCAGACATTTAACGTGGGTTTCAAATCTGGTTCCTGTGAGAAAGAAGAATGGTGATATCAGATTATGTGTGGACTTTAGAAATCTAAACATGGCATCTCTCAAGGATAATTATCCTCTACCCAACATGGAAGCAATATTGCATAAGGTGACAGGTTGTGAGCTGTTATCTATGATGGATGGGTTTTCTGGATATAATCAGGTTAAAGTCAAGGAATCTGAGCAATACAAGATAGCATTTACAACTCCTTGGGGAACATATGTATACATAAGAATGCCATTTGGTCTTACCAATGCTGGAGCGACTTTCCAAAGAGCCATGGATGTAGCATTTACTGATTTGATTAATGTTATCATGGTGGTGTACCAAGATGATTTGACTGCTTATTCGAAGAAGGATGAAGATCATGTGCAACATCTTGAACAGGTATTTATTAAAGCTCTTGAATATGGTATTAGTTTTAATCCAAAGAAGTTTTATTTTGCAATCATAGAGGGTAAGCTCTTGGGGCATATTGTTTCAAAAGAGGGAATTAGAATAGATCCTGAGAGGGTGGAAGCTATTGATAAAATTCCTATCCCCAAAACTGTCAAAGCAATACAATCATTCTTTGGACAAATTAATTTTGTCAGAAGATTTGTCTTTAATTTTGCTGAGATCATTAAGCCCATATCAAAAATGTTGAAGAAAGGACAAAAAATGGACTGGAATGTTGAAGCTTTAGATGCTTTTATGTCTATCAAAAGGGCTATCAAAGAGGCTCATGTTCTTAAGTCTCCAGATTTTACAAAGCCTTTTCAGATTTTTTCACTTGCCTCAATGCATACTATTGCTGTTGTTATGCTATAGAAAAATGAAGGTGGTTATGAACAGCCTATGTCTTTCTTTAGTAAATCATTACAAGGGTCTGAATTGAAGTATGACATTATGGAAAAGCAGGCATTTGCACTAGTGAAAGCTATTAAGGCATTCAGACCATATCTTGTTGGAGCAAAAGTAGTTGCTTTTGTCCCTCATGCTGCTGTCAAAGACATTTTAACGTAGTCTGAATTCACAGGGAAAAGATGCAGATGGATTAACAAGATTCAAGAATTTGACATGGAAATACAAATTACTAAGTTGGTAAGAGGCCAAGGCTTGGCTAAGCTAATGGCAGAAACTAATATTGAGGTAAATCAGATCTGCAATGTTGAAGAAGGGGCTGCAATTGCAAGCATTGAACACACTCCTTGGTATACTGATGTCATGCATTATCTTAAATACATGAAATGTCCAAATGGATTGAGTGATAGACAGAGGAGAACTTTGAAGTTGCAGGCATCCAAATATGTTTTTATGGATGGTGATCTGTTTTGGAAAAACAAGGATGGCATATTGTTGTTATGTTTGGACGAGTCACAGGCCAGGCATGTTTTGAAGGAAATGCATGAAGGAGTTTGTGGAGGTCATTATTCAACAAAGACAATTGCACACAAAATTCTTAGGGATGGGTATTTTTGGCCAAAGGTTTTTAATGATTCTTTTACACATGTGAGAAGATGTGAGGCCTGCCAAAAGTTTTCTGGAAAGTTGAAGTACCAGGGTGCTCTGCCACTTCGACCCTTGTAGGTTGATACCCTTTCCATCAATGGGGAATTGATTTCATTGGAGAGATACAAGAGAAATCGAGTGGAGGACATAGATGGATACTAGTTGCCACTGATTATTTTACAAAGTGGGTGGAGGTAGTCCCAACCAAGCAGGCTACAAGTAAGGTAGTGACTAATTTTTTGATGGACAACATTATCACCAAATTTGGTACACCATTGAGGATAATCACAGATAACGGGATGTGTTTCAGAATAGATGAATTCAAAAGCTTTTGTGATAAGTATGGCATTACTATTTCTTATGCAGCTCCTTATCATCCACAAGCCAATGGTCAAGCAGAATCTAGTAATAAGAGTCTTTTGAAGATTATAAGGAGGATGTTGGGACAGAACAAGAAGGCTTGAGATTCAAAGTTAAAACTGGTTGTGTGGGCTGATAGGATCACTGTGAAGAAGAAAATTGGAAAATCCCTATTTGAATTAGTGTATGGAGCACAAGCTAGGATGCCTTTGCAGAATTTGTTACCAGTAGACAAGTTTGTTTTACAGGAAGATTTGGAAGTTCCTGAGCTTATGGAGGACAGAATGGAGCAATTGGTTGAACTTGATGAAGTAAGAAGAGAGGCCCAAAGTCAAAACATGAAGCTACAGGCACAGATGAAGTATCTATTTGATAAGAAGGCAAAGGATAGAAAGTTTGAAGAGAATGACTTAGTGTTGATGTGGAATGCAAGGTGTCAGGAGAAGGGAAAGCATGGTAAATTTGAAGCTTTGTGGCTGGGACCTTTTGTTGTTGTTGGAAAAAAGGGTAAATATTCCTACTATCTACAGAACATGGCTGGTGAAGATTAGGAATTGCCTGTTAATGGGAAATTCTTGAAGCCATTTTTCTCTTAAGAAACATAGAGGATTGAGGGTTGCCAGTGCATGGACAGCTCTTGTGTATCCTCTTTAAAATTATTTTCCATGCACAGTAGTTTAGGTTTTCATTCATCTCCATTTCACTATCATTTTCCATTCGCTTCCACTTTGCATTCATTTCCGTTGCCATTCATTCCATTTCTGCTCACTGGTTCAATGTTTCTGTGTCTGGTCTGCTCACCCAAGATTCTGGATCTTTGCAATGATCTTACTATCATTCATCCCCAGATAGAGCCACTGTTGGAACTATCAAAATCTGATGATTTTTGCATATTTTCATGCCCCCTAGGTCTCCATATGAGTCTTTCCTTATGTATATTTCCTGCATTTCATTATTATTTGCTCAAATTTTGGCTCGTGTTTGTCCCCTCGATCATCTATCTATGCATTTTCTGCCTTTTGGTCTCCATCGGCATAAGTCCCCCTCTGTCTCCCTAACCCACTATGTTTTTCTGCTAATTCTTTCTATTTCAGGTGTGTCAGCATGACAAGTGTGAGGTCTCCCTGATCCATTTTTCTCTTGGCAAACGTTTGTTTCCTATCGGTAAGACGTTTCTCTTGTTTTGGCGATTGGAGTTTTCTTCTGCTGGCGGTTATCAGCATATGTCTTGGCAGTCGGGCTAGCATCTTGCCAAATTCTGGATGTCTCAGCGACAAGTATGATCCTCGGTGGAAGCTCTCAGCGATTTCATCTTGTCTTGGCGACCGAGGAAATGGAGTATAGTATCGGAATAAGTTAATGTTTTTGAGGGGATGTCATGGCGATATCCATATGTCTCACCGACGATGCAAAGGTTTTCTACCAAATGAATTTTGGCTAGAGTCTTCTTATGTCTTGGCGAAGATAATTTTAACAAGGGATGCTTCGGTATGAGTTGGGGCAATCATCGTAAGGTCTCGGCGAGTGACCTTCGATCTCGCTGATGGAGAACGTGAGGATCTTTGTCATCGTAGGGGTGGCTTTGTCTTGGCGAACTGAAAAGTAACACATTGTGGGACCTTCGGCATAATAATGTATAGTCTACAAGAGGTCCCCTCGACATCGTTTTTTCTTGCTGATGGCTCGATTAGTGACCTTTTTGGTGAGAAAGCCTTGCGGTCTTGGCGAAGTTGAATATTATAAAGATATCTTGGTGTGACCTATGTCTTTCGGTGTGTGGTCTTGGCGAGGAGCCTCGGGTCTTGCCGAATGGAGTGCAGTGTTGGTTTTATCGGCAAGACAATTGGGTGGTCACAACGACATGAAGTTATATGAAGGCCTTCGGTGAGAGATATGGTAATTGGTATTGGGTCTCCCTGATGTGTTGAGGCTATAGCGACAGTAAATCAAATGAGTACTATTCAGTGAGAGATACCCCTACGTCTCAGCGAGTGGAAGGCACATAAAGAAATGTATCTCGGTGAAACTCAAAATGGTCTATGTGACATCTTACCGACCCAGATGAGCTACGGCGAATGCGAAATACAAGGCGTAGGGATAAGCGTTTGAATTGCCTTCGGCAAGACGATATGTTGTGTCTGGCCGACTGTTCTACTGGTAAAAATAGAATTTCAAAATCTTGTGGCCGGCATGTTGAATGCTTGGAGACCGTTGTTGGCCGACTTGAATTTGAGCCTGAATCTTGTGGAGGGCCGACATAATATTTTATTTTGATGTTTTTCTCATGTTGATGTATAAATAAGCATGTTGTAGTTGTTAATTGGGACCAGAAATTAGATTTTCGATATACTACAAGTAGATACAGTAGAATAAAATTATCAGACCAGAGGTTATTATTGCATGATTTCACAATGGAGGTATTTATGAGATTCAGTTGATGTTGCTGCATTTCTCTGGTGTCAATTATCTGTTGAATTGAAATGAAAAATACTGCTAAGTTGTCTCCATGAATGATTTTTCTAGTTGTTTAAATTGGCATAACAAGTTTATGTTCATTTTATTGATACACATTTGTTGTATTTGTGTGATTAATCAACTGGTTCTTTCAAGCAAAGATTAAATTCTTTTATTGATCATAGTAATCAAAGAAACTCATTTTGGATTATTGAAGTAGAACTTAGTAGTCACATTATTGCATGTTTATACAAGTTGTAAACAAAACATATGCCAAATAATTTGTGTCTTCTCCAAAAAGTGTTGCTTATCTTGATCTCATCTGACTTCGCATACCCAACAAGGCACTAGTCTCTGCACTTCATCATTTTGAATTCATTCAGCTTCTTTATATCTTTAAATTGAGCATTTAGGACTTAGATCATAATATTGTCACTGTGTTCAAATTGGATTTCATTTGTTCACCTCAAATTGCCATTGTGGACAAATTACTTTTAAGAGATAATTACATGTCAAGAATGCATTATTCATAGAGGTACACCCGCTCAGGTTTTGTAGCACCTAAAGAGTAGAAGGTTGAATTCTTTCAACCTTGTCTGTTACCCTAAAGCGTATCAAGAGATTGGCCTCTTGAGGTATCTTGCCTGCGTTTTTGAGTGCTAGCAGGGCCTAGGGCTGTAGAGTTGTAGATACCTCTTTTGATATCATCTCAGAGTCAAATTTATTCAGGGTCAAACTAGACATTTTGTGGCTAGTTTCCATGAATGGGATAGCTTCAGTTATTCATAAATGTCATAAGTTTTCTCATGAGGGCTTTGTGCACGTTGTGCATGACACTGGATACAAACCTCTGGAGTTGTACACGAGCTACTTGTTAGATCACTTTTGGCTTGCTCTGGTCCATCTACTTCCCCGAGAATGGAATTGTTGTATTGTTCCTATGTCAAATATAAAACTGGGGGCACAACATTGAAGGTGATCTATCAAGCTTCTCCCTAAGCCATATTTGTCAAAGATTGCATGATCGCATAGTAGCTAGTTGCCTCCTCCTCTCAACAAAAGGTGAAAGGGAAGCTTTCTCATGCACAAGAGCCTTCATCTTCTTCTTCTACTCCATCCATTTTCTCTTCTCACCCTATTGTGTCACCTTTTTCTCCTACTCACATGTCTCGCATGGGAAGCTCGATGGTGCTCGCTTGGTGAAAATCCAAGTGTCAAGTTTTCAAGCTTCTCGTCATGCCCATGATGCATAGACGCATTGTTTATGGTAATGGGAAGGGTCCTTGTGTAATTTTCCCTGTTTCTTGGCCTCCATGACCTCCTACCACTCCTTCCTCTCAAGAAAAAAATTGGAAGAGGTCTATTGTTGAGGCACCGATGTCTGCTTCTCCACCTATTGTCATTTTTGCTCCTGCACTTCTTGCTCCTACTCCTATCCAGGGGGTTGCCCTTTCATTGGAAATAGTTGTGGAGGACACTCTTATGGCTAAACGAGAGCCTCATGTCCCTTCTCAAGCAGCGACTTCTAGTTCCCGGATCTAATGAAACCAGCTTGCGCATGAGCATAAGTGTTGAAGAAAGGCTATTATTTTTTAACAAGCTTCCTTGCAGAAGGAAAAAGAGGAGCCAGTAGCTCCTATTTCAGCACCTCCTATCGTGCCTCCCTCTTCTGCTCCTTCTGCTTTAGTTCCACTCGCCTTGGTTTTTCTTCCATCTCTCCTAGTGAATGTTGATGACCCTCACCCCAAAATGGTGTAGGTGTTCATTTCCCCCTTGGTATAGCCCCCTTTTGATGCTCCTTCTAGAAATCCCTCCATTTTTATGGCTCATGGACATGTTGAACACCACTATGGTGCTCATTGCAACTCTTTCCTCCTCCTCGCCTTTCACTTCTTCTATTGGGATTATGCATCCTTCATTGAAGAGTAATTTGGAGGATGACCTCTCTTCTAATGGAGGTTGGAAGAAGGGATCACCTTCTTCGAAAGGGAGTTATGCTTTGACTTGCACCATCCTGGTGACAAAGGTGGCCCCAACGTCACCTATGTTTTTCACTATCCCTCTTGACTAGGTTAATGGTGTATCTCAGGCACCTCCTTCCTCTCTCACTTGGTTAACACATGGCACTATTATTAAGTGCATGTTTAACTCAGTTGATGATGTCCCAACTCTATTAATGATCTTTGTGAGATCAATGACTTTCACCTCACAAGATCTCAGTGAAGAAGACCTTGAGGGGCCTTCTTCCTTAGACCTTTTCATAGGAGATCAAAGGGTTCTCCCCTCGCTATCCAACCCTTGTAGGATCATCTACCCTCCCCCAATAGTGATCTATATTAGGAGAACAATGACCTCCTAGTTGATGAGCACTTGGGGAGTACCTCTTCTTTATCTATATATTAGATTTGTGTGTGTGTTGTATTTCCCTTATGCTTTTTTTTATGTGTTCATGGAGGACCCTTGTCACCCTTGTAGGTTCTTGGCTACAAGAGTGAAATTATATCGTGAAATTCCTCTATATGTTGTAAATTTTATTTTTGACAATTGGGGACAATTAGGGCCTCTTCCATGTTGACCCAATTTTTTATTTTCATTTTTTCTTCATGTGCTCTTCTTCAAATTTGGGAACTTTTGGGATTGATTATCTTTCATTCACATACATCACGGGTTACCTATAAGAACTGATCTGACCACAAACTCCTAGATCCCCATGTCTCTTGATTTCTTCATCTTTTCTTGTCTCTTATTTTCTTTGTCTTTGCTTGCCTATCTTTTTTCTTGCCTTGTGATTTTGTGGTGCTTATGTGTTGTCCCTCGTGTGTGCAACAAAATTTCCATGTTCACATCTCGCTATTTCTCATGGACCACAACATCATTGCCTCTTCTTTCTTTCCTTAGGATGTCACGTGCTCCTTTTGTTTTCATGCACCATCCTAAGGGTGGCTACTAATTCTCTGATTTTCAATAAGGTGAATTTAGTGGCCAACAAATCCCTTACTAAATATTTTTGCATTTTTTAAAAATCATATCCTTCAACAAGGATCCCCCTTAGTGAGATTTTTCTTTCAAAAGAAAATTATTTTTATCGAATTTCTTGATGAAAGATATTTTTCAAAAGGATTCCTTGATGACAGAATCATTTGTGAAAAATCTTGTTCTTTTCAATTGGAGTGTCCCTATGCATGGACCCCTTGCTATATTGAAGGGTTCATGAGGGACCCCTTTGAAAGATCTTCCTTTAATTGCTTGTTTTGTGATATGCATGCCTATATGTGTGACTTTTTCTATCTAACATGTTTTATCTGTAGCATAATATGTTGCTTTACAGGACCAAGCACTTGTGAAGCCGCTATTACAACCAATCTTGGAGGACCAAGTACCTGTAAGGGAATTTCCATCAAACTCTTCAGGATCGAGTACCTAGGGAGTCCTTTCACATCAGGCCTTGTAGAACCGATAACTTGTGGTGCCCCCTTTGTACAACCGAGAACCTATGAAGTGCTTTCTCTCTACAAGACCAATCACCTATAGAGCCTATGTTCATCTTCTCCAAGATCAAGCACCCATGGAGCCAATTTTGTAGGATCGAGCACCTGTAGATCCTTTGATCACTTTTTGTAGGACTAAGTACCTATGGAGCCATCTCTCTCTCTCTTTCGCATCAAGATTTCCTTAGAGGACCGAGAACCTATAGATCTACCTCTTGCATGTCTAGGTGTACCAAATCAAAGATCTGCTTCCTCAATAATTTAGGTATATTATTTTTAACCTCTTTCTACTTTACCTTGCATTTGCACCAACATGCATGCTCACTAAAGTGAGGGAAAAATGTAATGGAGAAAATTTGTACCCTAGGAAAATTCCCCATTTACATCACCCCTACCTTAGAAAATGAAAATTTGATGATACAATTCCACATCCACCACCTTTCTCCATCCACTTGGCGGCTCATTTTGGCGTTGGTGGAGGAACCCCTATACGAGACACGCATGCGTCGTGCAAACTATGTTGTCATCCTGATAGGATTCTTGCCTCTAGAATCCACAAAGTCGTTACATTTCTCCATTGGTGACGAAGTGTAATGTATTTTCCTCACTTGACTAACAAGAAATGGGTCTTTTACCTCCTTTTGCAAGTTCAAATGGTCTACCTCTCATTCTTTCACTTCTTTCTCACACTTCTTGATTCTAATACACTCTTAGCTTTATTCTCACACTCTCAAGCTTCTACATTACTCATTTGTGGTTGCAAGTTGTTGGTTCTTGGCTCCCACACTCTATTTTTTGTGACAGTATTGTTGTTGGAGAACTTGCAAGCTCTCTCCTTATACTACTTGCCTTGAGTGTCTATGGGTGTGGAGGTGATATCATTCATTTCCATTGTTATTTGCATCACTTTGTGTATTGTTTTAGCATACATGTTGTTGTTGGTTCCTCTTAGCATTATTTCCTTTCTATTTCTACATCATTTTTTATATATTATTGCTACCTGGTTGTCCATGGAGGTGGAAGCACCGAAGCGGGGGACTAACTAAGGTAGTCCTCTAAAAATAGCCCTAACATTTTTCTTATTCTTGTGTGTAGGTGTCTTCATATGGAGCTCTTCAAAGAATTGACTCTTGGGTAGAAAGGTTTTCTTTCCTCACCTTCTCTTTTTCAATTATATCTTAGCTTAGATGTAGTATTCTTCTTGTTGTACTTCAATTCTACACCTTCCAAATATTTTTCCATAGTATAAAACCTTAGCAATCAAGAAGTTAGTTGATTTTTTGGTGTTTTAATCTATTCCTAAGACCTGTTTGTACGGATGCCAATGCACATCTGAGATGCTAGTGCATTGTGCTGGTGTCTATAGTTCATGTTGTCATCCTTAGATAGTGAGTTGTTTGGGCAGTGGATTAAACCCTCAAAATCATCTCTCTTAACCCCATGAAAC
Organism: Sequoia sempervirens; assembly: GCA_007258455.2. Classification (NCBI taxonomy): domain Eukaryota; kingdom Viridiplantae; phylum Streptophyta; class Pinopsida; order Cupressales; family Cupressaceae; genus Sequoia; species Sequoia sempervirens. The sequence goes on from VDFB02075321.1 coordinate 1,049,945, forward strand.
ATTCAATTTAGCAGAAGGATAGTAGCACCTAGATTGTTCTTTTGTTTCAATCTCAACGTCTTAAACTTGTCAATTCTATCAAAGCTTGAGGTAGTTTAGGGAAGCATGTTGTTTAGGACTCTCCCATGACCTAGAGTCCCAAAGTAGTCAGTCCTCCTCTACAATTTCAAACTTAAAGACAAACTTGTGTGTAAATATTATGCTCATTATAAAGATATGACTAAGTAAAAAAAGAAAACTAGGATTTGCACTTCAAATAGATATAAGTTTGGTTTTATAATTTTTAAATAAACTACTAATTCACCTAAGCATAAAAATTTGATAATTTTTTAATAATTCTTAAAGATCACATGCATTACATATATTATGATGATAATTTTCCTTAAGAAAATATTATTAAATGATTTCATAATCTCTATCAAGATCAACTTATTGATATTCAAATTAGTACTTTCATACACCTCTATACCAACATGGAAAATCTTGCAATGTGAGACACAATCTAAAATATAACCTCTATTGTGATATTTAATGGATCTTTAATCTAATTTTAAGAGGAAAAATGGAAGAATTTTTTTTTAATGAAATACTTATTGCAAGGTGTGTGCCCTTAGTCTCCTTGTGTTGTGAAGTGCAATGCTTAGGTTCATGACATGGTTTAACCACCTCTTGTGGATTCATTAACTCTAGCAGTTGTATTAGGCATTATAAGGTCAATCTTTCGGTGCAACAACTGTCTATGCAAAAATTGGTATCAAAGCTTGGGTCACAAGTTTGAACCCCTCACTCGCACTAGGGGGATTGTTGCAAGGTTTGTTTCCTTGGTCTCCTTGTGTTGTGTAGCGTAGTGCTAGGGTTTGTGACATGGTTTAACCACCTCCCATGGATTCATTAACTTCAACAATTGTATCAGGCATTAACAAGTTGATATTTTGGTGCAATGGCAACTGTCTATGCAACAATACTATATTACAAGAAAAAAAAAACCATATGATTTTACTTCTACCATTTAAGCATTTTCACATAACATTTAAAACTAACAATTCTTAGTGAAAAAGGGCACAATTATATAATATTTCAATATCATCTATAAATTGTAGAAGTTTGCATGAACAAGCTAATGCTCTTAATGAGACAACAATTGAACAATAAAAAAATCCATAAGTAGGAATAGTGAGGAAAGACGATTTTATATATCATTGTTTTACATAAAGTACGAAAGAATAACTTGCATAGTTGCACAAGTAATTCAATGAATTGAATATGAAGAATAATCTCTTACCTTGAAGGCTTGAATATCATAAAGATAAGTATTTTTCTCCTCTATTAAAATCCTTTTATAGAATACAAGATACATATTTATACTATTTTCCTTTAAATAAAAATGTTGAAAGATCTAAAAAAATGGAAGAATACATGTAATAAATCCATGTAATTGAGCTAAAGTTGGATTTCTAGATGATAATCAAGAAAAAAATCTAGCATGTGTTTCATTCTTCAATTTCTTTTTATTTCACTTCTAGTTGCATTTTACTTTTAATATATTGAAAAAAATCAATTGGTTCACATACCTTGTACTATATACATGTGTTAGTTTTGGTAAAATTTTTGGGAGCTACTAATGTGCCACATGTTCACTACATGATAATTTTTTAAGATCCTTTCATGTTCAACATGAGATCCACCATTTGTTGATGTGTTCACATTAAGCCAATAGTGTAGTAGAAAAAAATTGTTAGAATAATGCTCTTGAAATGGTGCACATATTCTTGATTATGAGAAAAAGCAATGGTTTTGTTGTCTTGTGACTTTAGCTGATACCTTTTGATTTCTATCAAAAATAAGACCCATTTTTTTCATAATGTCATATCTTAGAAAATGGGGCTATTAGAAAATTGCATCAATCTAACCATAGGTTTATTGAGCTTTGGGAAAACACATATCTAGTAGTATAGGTCCCTTTACCTTTTTCCTTTACTCTTTGCAAAAGTTATAAATAATATTGGGGCCACATGCTCAGTCAACTCACCAAGCCCTTATCCAATAGCATAACAATTTTGAAATGTCAGATTGATAACTGTAGGAACTTCTTCCAACCATCGGGCTGGTTATACTTCTTTAAAATGTTTCTTTATATAAAATTCACTATTATAGGGCCCACCTAAGACATTGTGTCAACTTTTAACAAATAGTGCAATGGAGAATATATTTCAAATAAATAACATGTTCCCATTGAACCAATTGTTGATTTGTAAATCAAGTAATAGTGTGGACTTGTGCTAACGTCGTGATCCAAAAATAAACTTGTAGAGATGCTAATAAATTCTATATTTTTTTCAAAATAGAATGCAAATGAATTGTAAAACATATGTAATATTATCTGTTAATATCACCCTAAAATGAAAAATGGAGAGCATAGCTCTACAACACTAGCAACCTCATAGGGGAGCCTTTCTTGAAGGGAAGAACATAGCTCTTGTCTTATGAAGGATTATTTCAAATCAAGTTTTCAAGTTCAAAAATTGAGTACTCCTATGAGAGTGAATACTTATAACTTTTCTAAGGAAGCTTGGAGTGAGGCCCATTCTATATCAATTCTATATCAATTGGGTAGCCTTTTCAAGCTAGAAATCTTGAAAATATTTGTCTAAATATGTTATGTCGTTGTGTGATATTTTCTTGAGTTTCTTCATAGTGGCTTTGTCTTTAAAATACAACTATGTTAGAGGATAAAGAACTACCTCTAATTTTGCAAAATTTAGTGTAATATGAATCAATCCCTCTCTTTCTATACCTCTCCCCATATCTTTCTATCCCTCTCCCCCTCTCTATCTATTTAGCTATCTCTCCCTCTCTCCCCTCTCCTACTCTCTCTCTCCCTCTTAACCTATCTCTATCCCTTTCTCTAACTCTATATCTCTATCTCCCCCTTTTTCTATCCCCCCCTCTCTATCTCTCTATCTCTACCTCTCTCTCTCTTTCTCTTCCTATCTCTCTCTCCCTCTCCCTCTCTCCCTCTCTAGGTATTTATCTATATCTCCCTCTCTCTCCCTCTCCTTCTCACTCTCCCTATCTACCTATATCTCTCCCTTTCTCTTACTATATATATATCCTTTCTCCCTTTCTCTTCCCTCCTCTATCTTCCCCAAGATAGATCTATCTCTAGATATCTCTCCCTCTTTCTATTCCTATCTCTCCCTCTCTCTCCTCTCTATCTCTCTCTCTATTGTTTTTGGCGTTTTCATAGTCATGTTTAGAACCCATTTCATTTTGGGGGGATGAAGGGGGAGTTTTACCTCCCCCTTCAAGATCCAAGGGACCATCTGTTGGAAAGGGTTCAGAGGTAGCACCCCCAATGCCAAATTTTAGATACATATTTAAATCGTAAATTTTTCTTTATATATTGTTGTACGATCCTATTCCTAGCATTAGAGGAGGGAGAGGGAGACTTGTATTTTTTCTTCTTATAAATTCAAACGCATTATAGCGCACTCATGTTCTACCCTAGATGAACCAAAAATTGGTTGTGGCTACTTTTTGGTCCCCTGTCTTTATGCACTCACCCATGGGGAGGGACCTCCAAGCTAGTGTAGAAGTATAAACCCAATGATAAAACTCAAGGTGGTGTAGGATTTGAAAGGTGGAAATACACTAAGGAAAAAATGTAGATATTAGAAATACACTATGTAGTGTAGGATCTGAAAGGTGGAAATATAAATATAGAGGTCTAAGAAGAGGGAGAGGTATCTAGAGATAGAGACAAAGAGTGGAAGATAGAGGTAGAAATGAAGATAGAGGGAGAGGGAGAGATAGATAGAGAGATAGAGAGAAGGAGAGGGAGAGATAAATATAGAGAGATAGGGAAGGGGTGTTGGTAACAAAGCCTAATTATCTTCCTCATTTACAAGTTTCATTTCAACTATCTTTGGATCCTAGTTCCTGATGGTGGGTGTGGGGAGCTTTCCTTGTAAAACAGAATAATGACTATGAAGAGTGTTGGTAATGGAGCCAGTTTTGGATACCATTTCATTTTGGGTGGGTAAAGGGGGAGGTTTACCCCTCCCCCCTTCAAGATCCAGGGAGACCATCACCTTGATGGGGATTCAAAAGCAACACTCATGAAGCCAAACTTTAGATATATATTTAAATAGTAATTATAGATTTATATATTTCTTTGCATCTTATTCCTAATAGTAGAGGAGAGAGGAGACTTGTATTTTTTCTTCTTATAAATCTATAGTGTGCTTTTTTTTTTCCCTAGATGGAGCAAAAGGTGGTTATGGCCACTTTTGGTTCCCCATCTTTCTATACTTACTCATGGGGAGGAAGGATTATCTAAGCTAGTGTAGAAATATAAATCCAATGGTAAAATTGTAGGTGGTGTAGGATTTGAAAGGTGGAAATTTTTGGCCAACAATTGTCGTTGCACTAAAAGATCAACATGTTAATGCCTGATACAACTACAAGATTTAATGGATCCACAGGAGGCGGTTAGTCCATGTCACGAATCCCTAGGGGAGTGATGACTAGCTGCCAACAATCTCCCCCTTAGCGTTACCTGAGGGGATTTGAACCCGACACCTTTGGCTCTAATACCAATTGTTGGCCCACAATTGTCGTTCCATCAAAAGATTGACCTGTTAATGCCTGATACAACTATGAGATTTAATGGATCCATGAAAGGTAGTTAGTCCATGTCACAAATCCCGAGGGGAATGCTAACCAGCTACCAACAGAAATACATTAAGGAAAAAATCCCTAAGTAAATCACAAAGTGTACAAGAACCAACTAAATCTAGAAAATAAGAGAAATCATATCTGAAACTCAAAAATTAAAAGATGAAAACCTTTAATTCTAGATGTGTAAGTTACAAGTTCATCAGTTTATGTAGAGGAAACTAACACACCCTTTACATAAATTACATAAAAGGGGGGTTAAATTAAATGTGTTATAACCAAAGTTAGATATTTTAAGAGTTGAATAATATAAGTGGATTGATTTAATGATCATTGTTATGGATCTTACTATAAAAACATGTTTTGAAATTGTCTAATAAGAAGAATATGGGTTTTTCCTACCTTTTCGTGTGAACTTTACCTTGTGACATGCTAGGACAAAAGACTATTGATTGAGATATGGTAGTAAATTATGGATCTAAAGTGTAAGATGATTAAATATTCAATAGTTGAGTGTTTGGAAAAAAATTATACTAGAAATGTCAACTTTGAGATCTTCGATCACATTCCAAATCTATGATTTTTTTCATTAAAACTCTAATATTTTCTAGAGGAAAGTGGGTCTTCAATACCTGTAAAGAATTTTTGTGGGGTGGTACATGAAGCAAGTAAATAAGGGATACTTCTTAGACCACCATGGAGCATGTGAAGAAAGGATTATAGCTTTGCACTTCCTTATGTCTTAGCCATGACTTGAGACTAAATTAATGATAAAATATAGATAGATAATGGGATGAAAATGAATTTTGATATGAGAATGGAAATTAATGTTGGTGATTTGATGATTGATTGTTGATTCTATCCACTGTGTGAATGAGTTGTCAAAGGTTGTACCTTGGAAAAAATTGCTTGATGTTGAGAAATAGAGTGTTCATTGATGTATGATAGAGAATATTTGATGCACTTGATGTGCATACAAAACATTAGGAGAAGGGTAAGTGCATGGATCTGTGACACAATTTTGGCTCTTAAGATGCCACTTTTTTTCTGAAATCAGCAAAATCTGATTTGCACGAGAAATTGAAGATAGTTATGCTCAAAATTTCAAGATGCGAAAAGAACAAAAATTGAAGTGCTCCGAGTCTAGTTTCTAAGATATTAATTTTTTTTTAAATTAATGAAGATTAAGGGTCTCAAAAAGGGGGGGGCCAAAATAGGTCCTTTTTTTATTAAAAAAAATAGCATAGTACCTAAGGGCTCCCACCTTTTTGATTTACTTTTTTTTTTAATTTCAAAAATTCCAATGGTGAGAAATTAGCTAACACCATGTAGTTTATCCTCATTCTTTTGGGTAATTTTTTTAATGAATATATAATATTTTATGAATATTCAAAGTGGAAACATCCTAAAAAGTTGAAATTTGAGCGTGCTCCCCCCTAAATTTTTTGAAAACTAATCACAAATTGATTATTTTTTTCATCATGTGTAGAATGGAGTTTAGTTTCAAAAAATGTAATTTGTTTCAAGTTTCGATAAATGAGTAAAAATCTATCCTAAAACTAGCACATGTTGGTTTTTGACCAAAAACGGAGGCATTTACAATAGAAGCCACAGATCAAAACCTTAACTAAATCAAAATGAAAAAATAATTATATATTTAGATAGCTAAGAGAGAGGTCAATGCTATCACGGTTTTTTTTATAAACTTGCATTGAAAGATGTGAAAATGAGATGGGGAGCACGCACAAAAATATGAGGAAATTTGGAAAATCCTGTCAATTAACACGTCCAAAGCAGGCGATTTGGCGTGCACCAAATGTAATGTGTCATTTGGAGAGCGCCAAATTTGGCACTCGCCAAATGACCTACTTTGAACAAAACTTGAATTTCCCCTCTCTTTGGTCGACAACTTTGATAATGCTTAGAGTGCATAGTTTATGATCGTAGATGGATAGTTGAGGTTTTACCTTTCATATGCTCTCTAACTCGTTACCCTAACTGGATAACTCTCTATCCCTCTGAAGTCTCTCTCTCAGGTCTCACTCCCTCCCTAACGACCTAGACTACTCTCTCTCAGTCCAATCCCCTCTCTCAAGTCTCTTTCCCTCCCACCTAAGTACTTAAATGAATCTATCTCACTCCAACCCCCTTTCTCACTCTCCCTCTCTCTCTCCCTCTTTCTCTTTTTGTCTCACTCTCATCTCCCTCTCTTAGGTCTTATCTTTCTCTCTTTGTCTCTCTCTCTCAAGTCTCTCTCCCTCCCCTCTCCCCTCTTAGGTCTCTCACTCCCTCTATCTCTCTCCCACTCCCTCTCTCTCACTCACTCTATCTCTCTCACATAGACACACTCCTCTCTCTCCCACTCCCTATCTCTCTCCCACTCCCTCTCTCTCACCCACTCTATCTCTCTCACATAGACACACTCCTCTCTCTCCCACTCTCTCTCCCTCTCCCAAGTCTCTCTCTCCCACTCTCTCCCCCTCCCGGTCTCTCCCTGCCACCCCCTTTCCCCACCCTCTCTCTCTCTCTCAAGTATCTCCATCGTACCCCCTCTCCCTCTCTCTCTTTGTCAAGTCTCCCCCTCCTACCCCATCTCCCTCTTATAGTCACTCCCTTTATTGCTCTTCCACTCCCTCCCTCTCTCACTCCCTCTATCCCTCTCCATATCCCTCCCCCTCTCTCTCAAGTATCTCCCTCCCACCATTTCTCCCTCTCTCTCATGCCCTCTATCTCTCTCCTACTCTCCCCCTATCCCTCTCTCTCAACTATCTCCCTCCCACCCCTTAAGAGTCTAAAGTCCAAAATGACTTCAAACTTCAGCATGACATTACTCGAACACCGTGAGGCTTACAAACTTCTCATCAAAGCCTATGGGATTGTGTTGTGCCCCTCTACAATAACCTCTTTTTTTCACTATTTCGGAGGCGTTTTCCTATGGCGGCGAGATTTCTCTTAGGGAAAAAGTTGTCAAATGCAAGTAGTGAAAAGTTGCAAAGTGATGGAACTTTTGTTCTGCAACTCGTGTGACCAAACTAACTATTCCAATGCGTTCAATTGAGTACGTTTACACTAGGTGTGGTCCTTTTTCACACCCAAATGTGGAAAATCACTCCGAGTTATGTTCAATCGACCGAATCCCTTAAGAGTTTGAAGTGCAAGATAGCTGCAAAATTCAGCATGATGTTACTCAGGCACTGTGAGGCTTAGAAACTTCTCGTTAGAGCCTATGGGATTGTGTTATGCCCCTCTACAATAACCTCTCTCATATTTCTCTATCTTGGAGGCATTTTCCTGTGGCGGCGATATTTCTCTTGGACAAAAAGTTGTCAAATGCAAGTAGTGAAAAGTTGCAAAGTGGTGCAAATTTCGTTTTGCAACTCGTGTAACCAAACTAATTGTTCCAATGTGTCTAAGTGGGTAAGTTTATGCTAGGCATGGTCCTCTTTCACACACAAACGTGTCGAATCGCTCTGAGCTACGTTTAACCAGCTGAATCCCTTAAGAGTCCAAAGTGCAAAATGGCTACAAAATTCAGCATGACATTACTCGGACACCATGAGGCTTAGAAACTTCTCGTTAGAGCCTATGGAATCATGTTGTGCCCCTCTACAATACCTTCTCTCAGTTTTCACTATCTCAGAGGTGTTTCCTATGGCGGCGAGATTTCTCTTGGGGAAAAAGTTGTCAAATGCAAGTAGTTAAAATTACAAAGTGGTGCAACTTTCGTTCTACAACTCGTGTGACCAAACTAACTATTCCAAGGCATCCAAGTGTGTATTTTTATGCTAGGTATGGTCCTCTTTTGCACCCAAATGTGTCGAATCGCTCTGACCTACGTTCAACCGATTGAATCCCTTAAGAGGCTAAAGTGCAAAATTGTTGCAAACATCAGCATGACATTACTCAAACACCGTGAGGCTTAGAAACTTTTCATCAAAGCCTATGGAATTGTGTTGTGCCCCTCTACAATAACCTCTCTTTTTTTTCACTATCTCAGAGGCATTTTCCTATGGCAGTGAGATTTCTCTTGGAGAAAAAGTTATCAAATGCAAGTAGTGAAAAGTTACAAAGTGGTGCAACTTTCGTTCCGCAACTCGTGTGACCAAACTAACTATTCCAACACATCCATGTGGGTATTTTTACGCTAGAAATGGTCCTCTTTCACACCCAAACACGCTAAATCGCTCTAAGCTACGTTCAACCGGTTGAATCCCTTAAGAGTCCAAAGTGCAAAATGGTTGCAAACTTCAGCATGACGTTACTCAGACACCATGAGGCTTAGAAACTTCTCGTTAGAGCCTATGGGATCATGTTGTACCCCTCTACAATAACCTCTCTCAGCTTTTTCTATATCAGAGATGTTTTCCTGTGGCGGCGAGATTTCTCTTGGGCAAAAAGTTGTCAAATGCAAGTAGTGAAAAGTTTCAAAGTGATGCAACTTTCGTTCTGCAACTCATGTGACCAAACTAATTGTTCCAACGCGTCTGAGTAGGTAAGTTCACACTAGGAATGGTCCTCTTTCACACCCAAACACGTCGAATCGCTCTGAGCTACGTTCAACTGGTTGAATCCCTTAAGAGTCTCAAATGCAAAATGGGCTGCAAACTTCAGCATGACGTTACTCAGACACCATGAGGCTTAGAAACTTCTCGTTAGAGCCTATGAAATTGTGATGTGACTCTCTACAATAAATTCTCTCATTTTTCGCTATCTGAGAGGCGTTTTCCTGTGGTGGCGAGATTTCTCTTAGGGAAAAAGTTGTCAAATGCTAGTAGTGAAAAGTTGCAAACTGGTGCAACTTTCGTTCTGCAAGTCATGTGGCCAAATTAATTATTCCAACGCATCTGAGTGGGTACGTTTACGCTAGGAATTTTCCTCTTTTGCACCCAAACATGCCGAATCATTCCAACTTACGTTCAACCGGTTGAATCCCTTAAGAGTCTAAAGTGCAAAATGGCTACAAACTTCAGCATGATATTACTCAGACACTGTAAGGCTTAGAAACTTCTCATCAAATCCTATGGAATCATGTTGTACCCCTCTACAATAACCTCTCTCAGTTTTTTCTATCTCAGAGGCGTTTTCCTATGGCGGCGAGATTTCTCTTGGGGAAAAAGTTGTCAAATGCAAGTAGTTAAAAGTTGCAAAGTGGTACAACTTTCATTTTGCAATTTGTGTGACCAAAATAACTATTCCAATGCATCCAAGTGGGTACATTTATGCTAAGCATGGTCCTCCTTCACACCCAAATGCAGTGAATCGCTTTGAGCTACGTTCAACCGGCTGAATCCCTTAAGAGTCCAAAGTGCAAAATGGCTACAAACTTCAACATGACGTTACTCGGACACCGTAAGGCTTAGAAACCTCTTGCAAGAGCCTATGGAATTGTGTTGTACCCCTCTACAATAACCTCTCTCATATTTTTCTATCTCAAAGACGTTTTCTTGTGGCGAAAAGATTTCTCTTGGGGAAAAAATTGTCAAATGCAAGTAGTGAAAAGTTGCAAAGTGGTGCAAATTTCGTTATGCAACTCATGTGACCAAACTAACTATTCTGAGGTGTCCAAATGGGTACATTTACGCTAGGCATGGTCCTCTTTCACACCCAAATGCACCGAATCGCTTTGAGCTACGTTCAACCGGCTGAATCCCTTAAGAGTCTAAAGTGCAAAATGGCTACAAACTTCAACATGTCATTACTCGGACACCGCGAGGCTTATAAAATTCACTTAGATTCTATTGGATTGTGTTGCACCCCTCTACAATAACCTCTCTCAGTTTTCGCTATCTCGGACGCATTTTCCTATGGCGGCAAGATTTCTCTTGGGAAAATAGTTGTCAAATGCAAGTAGTGAAAAGTTGCAAAGTGGTGCAACTTTCGTTCTACAACTCGTGTGACTAAACTAAATATTCCAATCCATCTGAGTGGGTATTTTTATGCTAGGAATGGTCTTCTTTTGCACCCAAACACACCGAATCGCTCTGACCTACATTCAACCGGTTGAATCCCTTAATAGTCTAAAGTGCAAAATGGCTGCAACCTTCAACATAATGATACTCGTATATCGTGAGGCTTAGAAACTTCTCATTAGAGTCTATGGAATCATGTTGTGCTCCTCTACAATAACCTCTCTTAGTTTTCGTTGTCTCGGAGGCGTTTTCCTATGGCGGCAAGATTTCTTTTGGGGAAAAAGTTATCAAATGCAAGTAGTGAAAAGTTGCAAAGTGGTGCAACTTTCCTTCTGCAACTCATGTGACCAAACTAACTATTCCAATGCATTTGAGTGGGTACATTTACGCTAACCATGGTCCTCTTTCACACCTAAACATGTCAAATCGCTTTGAGCTACGTTCAACCGGTTGAATCCCTTAAGAGTCCAAAGTGCAAAATGGCTACAAATTTCAACATGATGTTACTCGGACACCGTGAGGATTAGAAACATCTCATCATAGCCTATGGAATCGTGTTACACCCCTCTACAATAACCTTTCTCAATTTTTTCTATCTCGGAGGTGTTTTCCTATGGCGGCGAGATTTCTCTTAGGGAAAAAGTTGTCAAATGCAAGTAGTGAAAAGTTGCAAAATGGTGCAACTTTTTTTTTGCAACTTGTGTGACCAAATTAACTGTTCCAACGCATCTAAGTGGGTACGTTCACGCTAGGCATGGTTCTCTTTCGCACCCAAACATGTTGAATCGCTTCGAACTATCTTCAACCAGGTGAATCCCTTAAGAATCCAAAGTACAAAATGGTTGCAAACTTCAGCATGACGTTACTTGAACACCATGAGACTTAGAAACTTCTCGTCAAAGCCTATGGAATTGTGTTGTGCCCCTCTATTATAATCTCTCTCGGTTCTCACTATCTCAGAGGCATTTTCCTGTGGCAGCGAGATTTCTCTTGGGGAAAAAGTTGTCAAATGCAAGTAGTGAAAAGTTGCAAAGTGGTGTAACTTTCATTCTGCAACTCATGTGACCAAACTAACTATTCCAAGGTGTCTAAGTGGGTATTTTTATGCTAAGCATGGTCCTCTTTCACACCCAAATGCATTGAATCGCTTTGAGCTACGTTCAACTAGTTGAATCCCTTAAGAGTTTGAAGTGCAAAATGGCTGCAAACTTCAGCATGGCGTTACTCGGACACCATGAGGCTTAGAAACTTCTCATTAGAGCCTATGGGATCGTGTTGTATCCCTCTACAATAACCTATCTCAGTTTTCTCTATCTCAGAGATGTTTTCCTATGGCGGCGAGATTTCTCTTAGGGAAAAAGTTGTCAAATGCAAGTAGTGAAAAGTTGCAAAGCGGTGCAACTTTCGTTTTACAACTCATGTGACCAAACTAACTATTCCAACACGTTCAAATGGGTACGTTTACACTAGGCATAGTCCTCTTTCGCACCCAAACGCGTCGAATCGCTTTGAGCTACGTTCAATCGGCCAAATCCCTTAAGAGTCCCAAGTGCAAAATGGCTGCAAACTTCAACATGACGTTACTCGAACACTGTGAGGCTTAGAAACTTCTCGTCAGAGCCTATGGAATCATGTTGTACCCATCTACAATAACCACTCTCAGTTTTCACTATCTCGTAGGTGTTTTCCTATGGCGGCAAGATTTCACTTGAGGAAAAAGTTGTCAAATGCAAGTAGTGAAAAATTGCAAAGTGGTGCAACTTTCGTTCTACAACTCGTGTGACCAAACTAACTATTCCAGTGCGTCTAAGTGGGTACATTTACGCTAATCATGGTCCTCTTTCACACCCAAACGCGCTGAATCACTCTGAGTTACGTTCAACTGGTTGGATCCCTTAAGAGTCTAAAGTGCAAAATGGCTACAAACTTCAGCATGATGTTACTCAGACACTGTGAGGCTTAGAAACTTCTCGTCAAAGCCTATGGGATCATGTTGCACCCCTCTACAATAACCTCTTTCATTTTTTTCTATCTCGAAGGTGTTTTCCTGTTGCGGAAAGATTTCTCTTGGGGAAAAAGTTGTCAAATGCCAATAGTGAAAAGTTGCAAAGTGGTGCAACTTTCGTTCTGCAACTCGTCTGACCAAACTAACTATTCCAAAGAATCTGAGTGGGTATGTTTATGCTAGGAATGGTCCTCTTTTACACCCAAATGTGTTGAAGCGCTCCGAGCTACGTTCAACTGGCTAAATCCCTTAAGAGTCTGAAGTATAAAATGGCTGCAAATTTCAACATGACATTACTCGGACACCGCGAGGCTTACAAACTTCTCATTAGAGTCTATAGGATTTTTTTGTTCCCCTCTACGATAACCTCTCTCTGTTTTCTCTATCTCAGATGCGTTTTCCTATGGCAGGGAGATTTCTCTTGGGGAAAAAGTTGTCAAATATAAGTAGTGCAAAGTTGCAAAGTGGTAAAACTTTTGTTCTGCAAATCATGTGACCAAACTAACTATTCCAATATGTCTAAGTGGGTATTTTTACGCCATGCATTTTCCTCTTTCATACCCAAATGCGTTGAATCACTTAAGGGATTCAACCGGTTTAATCCCTTAAGAGTCTGAACTGCAAAATGGCTGCAAAATTCAACATGATGATACTCAGACACCGTGCGCTTAGAAATTTCTCATCTGAGCCTATAGGATCATTTTGTTCCCCTCTACAATAACCTCTCTCAGTTTTTGCTAGGAAGGAAAATCAGCATGTCTAAGTCAAGAGCAAGTCTGCCCAATCTTGGCAAGGCATAAGCTAAGTCTGATATGCCCATGGTGAAGAAAAATGTTGAAGATGATGCAAATTCCACTTGGGAAAGAAAAGCTATGTCCAAATTGTTGTCAAGTCCGCCATTGGCTTGAATAATGCTTGTCCAAGACAAAGGTAAAGCCTACCCAACTCAAAGCATACATGGAAAAGACAATGTAAAGTTGGCCCAGCTCAAAGCATACATGGTAAAGAGAACTTAAAGTCCACCCCAAGCTGAAAATAGGAGATGGAAAACATATCTTGAAGTCCACCTTAGGCCAAGATCAAAGGGGACATCCAACACGCTGAGATGGTGCCTCGTCATCTTCCAACCAATCAAATTGTTCCAAGCTAGAATGTCTAGGTTCAATGAACCTAACACTCCATAATGCAACAACTTTTTATTGTTGGTTTATATTTAGCAGAAGGACAAGTGTCCCCAAATGTAATTTTCTCATTGTTCGAGAGGTAGTTAGTTGTGAAAAACCCTAATTAGGGTTTTATTTTGTAATCTCAGTCATTGATTCAAAATCAATCTTGGTCATTGAATTGTATTCGAGGAGCCTATAAATTGAGCTCACCCCTCATTTGTAAAACATGGGAGCATCCATTGCATACTACCAGTTCACTATCTTGTCTATGCTTTCGCTTACTATTATGCTTTGATAGATTTTTTCCAAGCATCCATCGCTTGTCCGAAAGCACTTGTTGTAGGCTCTTAGCCATAGTAGCAAGACAGTGAACTGTTTTATAAAATGCTTTGGTAGACATGTATGAAAAATGTGGTAGCATAGACAAGGTAGTAATCTATTTGAAAAAATGCCTCAAAGAAATGTGGTCTCATGGTGATGGAATGCCATGACAATCTAGGGAATTTGCTTGTAATTGAAGCATTCCAAAGGATACAAACCACCATGAATGGAGCTTATTTACACAATACGTTTTAGATGGAGCTTATTGAGCAATCGACAGTAATTAATTAAGCATTAGATGTAAACAAAATCCATGCCTACAACATTCAAGCATACGATTTACACAATATGCATGATAACATCATTCAAGAATGGCAGTAGCAAAATAATATTTTTTAATCAAAAATTCGTAAGGTATATACAATGATATATATTGATAAAATTATATAGAATATATCCAAAAAATCCATACAAACTTAGTACAAAGGAGCCATATTATGGACATTAAATGTCACGTATATATCGCTTGTACAAAACATATGTTCCAAAATGCCACATAGGCATACAACAAATGACCCTAATACAATCATTTCCCTCTAGGGGAAGGAAATAGATCTTGTGTTGCCTTCAAAATTTGGCTAGATGGAGTGACTGTTGGTTCTCTGGTCTTTCGCACACGCTTGCTAGTCCTCCTCTCTTCACTCTAGACCTTCAACTAATACCATAAAATGTAAAGATGTTAATACACAGAAATTGAATTGTGGAATGACATATAACAAAATATAATCACTTACCACATATAGATAGTCATCATTCACATTTACATCATTGCTACGTCTGCGATCTGGAGTGACAACCACCTATAGCAACCATCAAGATAAAAAGTAATCTACACAAAAGTATCATGAAAATTTTCTATAATAGATAATAAAAGAGAAAATATAATGTCAAATCGACAATCTATTGCATACCTCTCTCAATGGACCAGAACTGCCTATTGTTGCAGCAACTTCGTGGTCCATCATGCTACCAACATCACCAAGGTTGTCTGATGTCAACATCTACAAATGGTAAATGAAAGAGTAAATGGTACCTAGTGAACTATTAAATGTTAATGGGATGGGATTAGGAAGGAATAAAGGAACCAAAATTAAATTAGGAGAAGATAATGTGACACGATCAAGGAATACAAATGCAATATTTATCTTTCTCATCATTTTTTTAGATTTGTATATGCAAAATTATGAAAACTAGCTAACATTGTTTTAGAACACCATTATTGAATAAAGGCTACCTGAGTGTAAGGTCCTTGAGGAAATGAATTGCGATGTGTGGAGGTTGAAGGTCCACCAGGAAAATATTTGAAATCCAAAGCATGTTATGAGACAAACATTCAAATATAAAATTCAACTGTTCAAATGCAATAATAATATCTTTAATACTAGTTGCATACCTATGGACTCAACATCGAAAACGAATAAGGGTCTATAGGAATGGGGCATGTCTCATGAACACTTTGACCCTAAAATTTCATCAAATTGAAATTCTAATAATTTACTTATTCTTAAATTTCAAAATATAATTTAATAAACAACATTAAATTAACTTGTTGAATTTTACCTAATTGTCAATTCTGAATGTATCATTCAGCAAATCATTTGTGAAAGCCATCACCTCTACAACTAATGTAGGCTATGTAGATGCATCCTGATCACTCTGATAATCGTATGTGCAAACTGCATGACAAGCGCCACAATGGTGGGGTAGAGCTTGGGGCCTACACGTCTCCTCCACACCAGGCTCTACCAGAGGCCTCGCACACTATAAAATGGTCTGGGTGAGTGAGCCAATCGACTCCAACCTGTCCACCTCTACACTATCCTTAACAATGGAAGGAACAGCGACATGCTCCACCATGGGTTTGGCCAAGGGTCTCGATGCCAACTGTGGATTACGTCATGCAACAGGTCTATCATGTGTGGAGCCCCCACCTCTACCCTAAAATTCTAAGATGTCAAAATAATTTGGCATCTTATTGAGGATAAACTCACAATATAGTTTCCTCAAAAATTATTGTGGTACCTAATGGTTATTGCATGGAGGTTGGTCAAATACCATCTACCACTGCTCCCAAAATTTATTTTTAATTAACTCATGATGGCACCAATGGATGGGGAACCTCCTATATGTATGAGACAAAGGTGTGCATTGGTTTTCGGGTCTATAAATAGGGCACACAAGTCGGCTTTGCTAATTTTTGTTTTTTAACATCTGCATATGACAAACCTCTAGCATAATATTGTCTCATCTCATGCCTCTTATTTGACCAAAATTTTATTTTCTCGCTCATTTCTCCTACATGAGATACAATTGACTTCAATGATTCAGCAATCCCTCTCCTATAAGGGTGGGTTTCGGCATGCTCGATTAATCTTCCAATTAATTGTTCAATGTCTCTTTTATTGTTTTAGATTTGATTTAGAATATTTTCTTGTGTTCCTTGAGGATGCCTATGAATTGATGGAGGGGTTTTAGGTTGTTCTTGAATAGGAGGCTCTTCCTGAGGGGGTGACTGTGAATTCTCAAAGTTTCGAGGTGGAGATTCATTCCCTGATAATTAGAACAAAATGTTATTATAAAAACCTATTTTAATCAGTATTCTAAATCAAATTCGAAATAAATTGAATAAAAATGCATACCTCTTTGCAATCTTTGACGTATCTGACGTGTTGGTGGCATCCTCGTGAAATATAGCAAGCTAACAATGCAAATAATGGATGATATTTGACGAGCGTGAGTTGCAAACCTCCAATCCTCCAAACCAAGCCAAGAGTTGAAGACAAATGAGGGTTTGAAATATGATTTGGGATTTTTATTTTGCTTTTCCATTTGGCATGCGCCAAATGGCCAATTTCGGCCTTTTTTGTAAATTTTTACAACTTGACATGTAAATTGTGTCACAGATTGGTGCACTTACCCAAAACACGTATGATCTTGCAATGTTATGCAATGTTGTATTATCATTATGAAAATTATTTATATGTTATTAAAGGGTACACAATCTATTGAGAGGGGGGTGAATTAGTAGATCTAATCAATTCAAAACTCTTAACTTCAACTCAATATATCAAATCATGCAATGTGAATCTTCACTACTAATAATCAATCATTGAGCACACATTCACACAATTGAGCACCATATATACATGGAAACCCAAGATGGGGAAAAACCACGGTGAGAATAGTTGCACTTAGATCTACTGTCCAAATCTAGGCTCACAAAGCAAAAATATACAAGTGAATTTTACAATATGAAGTAGGCATTGTGGACACGGAAAAAGTATCCCTTGTTGCTTGCTTGATATGGGAATAATTAACGACAAATTGGACTTAATGAAGCCTTGATTTAGTGTTTTGAGGTGTTTTACACATCCACATTAGGTAGATCGGGCCCTTGCAAACTAAATAAAATGCATCTAATGATGTCTTGTAAAGGTGTTGTAAAGTTTTGTAAAAGACTTTCATACTTTTCTAGACTCTTATTAAGCATCTAAGTCTAATGGACCTATTTTTCCCTAATTCAATGTTGTAAAATGTATTTAATTGCATTCTCACATTAATCTAGAAGGCTTGTAAATTAAACCTAATTCTAATATAGTTTTTTAATGTGTTTTATACATTCACATTGGATGTTGTGCCTTTCTAGGCTATGTGGATCTCATTTTAGTGATGTAAAGTGTATTTAATCACACTTTCATATTGAACTTTGTGTCCCTATCCCTAATTACCCTTTATATCATCATTAATAGGCCCCTATGGCCCCATATTGTGCATCCCAAGGCTTAATTTGATCAAGGACCCGATGAAATCATCATAAAAACTAAAATTCTTCATTCCCCAACAATCCAGCTGGAAAAATAACCCCTGTGGGACCAAGTCACCCATCTGGGCAAATTAGTCCCATTTGGGCTATTTTCGAGGTTCGGGTGGGAAAAAATGGATTTTAAGTTTATTTTTCCTTCATGTTAGCCTTGGGGATCAAATTAATAGGAAAAATAGGTGAATTTCCTATATAAGCAAGCTTCTAAACCCTGATTCATAATCAATTCCATTATTCATCCATCATTCACCATGTTCTTAAGTCAAGCAAGCTAGGGTTTTAGCATTCTAAGTCATCAATCTAAGACATTCAAGGGAATATTCTTCATCTTTTGCTACAAAAAATAAAGATTTATCTTCATGAAAAGTCTCTAACTCCATTATTTCATGCTTCATTACATTATTTCTTCATTTTGGTTTAATTACCTAAAAAGGGGTTTGACCACTGAGGCAAACCCCCATGCCCTAGCATTCAACATTTCTCTCTCTCCTTGTGTGTTTGCAGATTTAGGTATCTTGAAGACTTGGAGATCATTAAATATTAAGTTGCAAAGTTGTTGAAGACATCTCCTAGTTGGCTAAGTCAAAATATCCACAAAAGGTCAATTATAGTGCCGAAAATTAGAGTTTCAAAACCGGACACCTGGAGGAATAGAAAGTGCAGACCAAGGGCTTCCATTTCCACTTTCAATTTTTTAGAAAAGCCAAAGTGGACTAAGTCACCATTAGTGGTGACTTAGTCCCACTACACATATTTTTTAGGGTTTTTTGTAGATTTGGATACCCATTTGGTTGAAACGGGCTCCGATGCAGTTTTCTAGATCTGGGACTAAGTCACACAGAATGGTGTAAGTGTCCCTGTTGTGCAGTTTTTTGCACACATGCCCCGCTAAAAGTAAGGACCCTCTTTTTCTTTCATTCTTGGAATTTTGGCCCTTGGATTTTGAGGATTTGGGTGCCTTGGTATGTACCTAAATGATCATCTTATTTGTACAGATGCCTCCTTTGAGGAAACACTTGGAAATTTGATGTCCTAGACTCATTTCAGGTTTTTTGTTTTCAGGAAAATTCCCTCTGCCTAGGAGGAATTCCCCAGACGCTTTCAAAACCCGGTGGCAAATTTTTTGCGTTGTTCCCCAGAAATTTTGATCCTTCGTAGAATTTTGCATGGACCGGATTTCCCCAAAGTTCTGTCACCTACTCGTTTTCCCGGATTGCATTTTTACATGTCTTGTCAACTACATTAATGCTCAATGGTACGATTCCCGAGGCACCTATTTAGTTGGTTTTTGAGGATTTCTTGTTGTCATTTGCTCTGTGTTTCCATTGAAATTGATTTTGAAGTGCTTAAGCGATTTTCTGATGTGAGTGGTTGATTCAAGGATCTGGCGACAGATTTCTTGCATTTTCATTGTGGTTGCTTGCTAGGGCATTGAAGTTTGTTTCCAGCCGTCGTTGCAACTAAATTCACCTCATCCAAGTATGTGGATTTTTCCTTGCTTGTGTTTCTTGAACATAAATGATGCTCTGGTGTCTTAGGGGGAGATCTTTGGGGTCTATATTTTGCATATTTTGGTGTGAAGCGTTTAAATTAGGGTTTGGTTTATCATTTTTAAGGATATTGATGGCCTATTCGGTGTATCCCCTTGTTGATTGATGAGTTTAGTGGTGCCTAGTATTCCCATGTTGTATTTTCTAGCTCAAACTTGGGTGTATGGTTGCCTCCATTTGGTTCAATTTAGGGTTTTCAAGCTTGTTTGATTGTTGGCCTTGAGTGAGTTCGTGAGTATGTTCTTAATTTTATCTAGGCAAAGTTCACTAGTGCCTATTTTAAACAATCCATCTTCGGGCTTAGTAAAATGGAAAATCCCAAATCTAAGCTAATCCCCCTGTGTTAATGGAAAATTTTAGGGTTTTAAGCTTAGGAGACTGATGATTAAATCTAGGGGATCACCAATCTTCACCGATTCACCTCTGATAGAGTTGAGAACTTGAAAATGAACAATAGAAAACTTGAAACAAATCAAATTTGAGCCCAGGCACTTCAATTTCATGATCTTTCGATTATTCTAGGCGAGATTAGGAGAAATAACAGTTTTTGGGATTTTGTGGCCTTCACAAAATTCCCGCACCTTCGGAATTTCCCAATTTTTCCTTTGCCTTCTCATTTTCCCAGATGTATGCAAAAGCCCGGAGTTACCCATATCTCGCGAATTTCCCTCCCTGGTAGATTTTCTCAAAATGGTTTCGTAGAATGGAGAATTCAAAAGATAATAAGTGCAATATTATGGGATTAGCCTTTGAGGTTTGATTTGAATCATTTAACAATGTTATGTACTTTTCCTCCATATTGTAATGATTGATTTTTGGGTAACCATGTTTTTTCGGAAAATCTGCTGAGTTGGGAATTTCCCGAATTTCCTCCCTAGCTGGATTTCCCCAGACGGCTCGAAATCCTGAATTGCTTAGCAATTGTACCTTATGTCAAATTTAGGAGGTTCTAATCTTAGCTTTGGGTTGATTGGTCATGATTATATAGTTTATGGTAGGCTAACCTCTATGTTGACATTATAAAGGGGGAATTTATTGTGGTTTTTCATTGGATGTAGGCTGAGTCAAGTAGAGTGATGGCTAGCAAGACAATGAGCAAGCAGATGGATCCAAGTGTTGAGGGATCTTCCATCTCTGAAGCAGAAAGAATAAAGTTGGACATAAAGAGTAAGGTTCTTGAGTCTAAGTTTTCCTCCATCTGGGATGAAGTAGGTGACACCAATGTAGGCAGATGGGATTATGAGGATTTTAAAGCAAGGATGGCAGCACAAGAACCACCATTGTTGACCAGGAGGTTAGTCGAATCAGGATTAGCTCATGTGGTTGGTTTTCCTCCTATGATTCAATGCTATGAGCTAGTGCTTGAATGTGCTAGACATTATGACAAAGGTACACAAAGAGTGATCAGTCCTCAAGGCAGGGTGTTGGAAAACTTCTATCCTATATCTGTGGCACAAGCTTTTGACATGCCTGGCAGATCTCATGCGGTGGCTCTGGACTTGGATATTGCCAAAAATTATTTTGAAGATGATTCAAGCAAGGCTTTCTAGGTGGTCAATTCTTGGTTGAAGAAACCTAAACCCCGCATCTCAAAGCTTCCAAAACAAGTATTCAATGCAAAATTCAAACCAGAGTACTATGATGCTATCACATTACTCAGCAGGGTAATAGGTTTGAAGAGTGCTGGGGTTTTTGAAAACTGGATGTTCCTTGTTATAGTGAGGATGGAACATAATACCGATTATCACTGGGCAGGCATTATAAGTGCCATGATACATGATCAACTGTGCAATTTCTTGCAAACTAAGAGCTTCACAATGACTTCTTACCTAGTCCATGCCTTGGCGAGGTTCCATCCATATAAGGGGTTGAGTAGACGAGGAACCTTTAGGTGGGATGTAATATATGAAGTCTATCCACAGCTACATTTGGGAAGCTCAAGCTATAGAACCATGTACATCACTAGGTTGCTCCAAGGTTCAAAGCATGTTAGAATATCTGATAGTGCTAAGTAGTTGATCAGAAGGTATGGGGCTTGGTTTATATAGTTTCCCACCTTTTCTTACATAAGGATAGATGGTTGCCAGAGGGCCCCTTACAGATTTCCTAGGTATCCTACCGATCACCTCATACTCCTAGAAGTCACAAGGTAGATATGTGATTTCAACACCATAGTTTAGAAGGAGAAGCAAAAAATAGGATTTGGCAACGACTTTCCCCTCAAGGTAGGCAGTAATGAGGCTTGCCCTTCCATACATACAGCACATTTCTCTCAAGAGGAGATGAGTACTCTAGGCCTATCTTTCCACTCTAAAAGGTCCAGGTTCGACAAAACTGGTGAAGCCCAAAAGAAGGCTAGTAGAGAGTACAGTCACAAGGATAACCTAGAGGATTACTGGGCTAACTGTAAAGATGAGTTTGAGATTCAAAAGAATAAATTATCTAGGTTGCCAGTCAATTTGATTAGATTGTACAATGTTAAAGTCATCCCAGATCAGATAGATGATGATGGAGATTTAATTTAGGGCCATGACTATGAGGTTGTGAAAAATAAACCAGTTGGAGAAATAGACTGGTTGGGGGAAGAGAAAATAGAATTAGAACAGATCATGACTCTAGTGATTAAATACACAAAATTGTGGCTTAAGCACAAGATTTGCGAATTGGAGAGTGAAGGTGTACAATGCACCTATGATCTGATGGGAGACTTGGAGTCTCATTCTACTTCTAAGGAATCAATTGAGTAGGATCCTAAGGTGAGCTATCCCTTTAAGATAAAGATTAAGGATGCTCAAGCAGAGGAAGGAGAGAAGCAGAGGAGGCCTATTTCCAAGAAGAGGAAACATGTTGCAAGGGAAAAGAAATCTGTAAAGGAGGAACCTGAGGAAAAGGGAGGTGAAGGTGATGCTTCTGCGCTTATGAGAAGAAGAATAGTGAGGTTGTCCCAAAAGAAAAAGGAGTCTTCCAAGGTAGAGGATGAAGCTGGCCCACCAATAGTGAATGTAGAAAATTCAGGAGATAAAACACAAGTGTACACACGGAGATCAAGAACTCCTTCTCCCAAAGATAGTGTGCCAAGGAAGGATGTACCTTTAGCTACCCTTGCTGCAAAACAACATGACAACACCCCTTCTCATGAGACTCATAGTGAACCAGGTGAATCTAAAGAGGCAGAGAGTCACCAAGATCAAGAAGAAGAAGAATTCCAAGAGGGTGAACTTTACAGCGTAGAGGCAGAAATAGACAAGATATTGTGATCCCCTCTGGTAACTTATAAGGATTCACCTACAGGAAATGAAGAGGAAATGCCAATCAAGACTCCTTTGCCAATGCATGAAGAAGAGGAGCATGATAAGAGAAGTAAGGTTAAGATTGAGGAATATGAAGGCTCTAGTGTTGTAATCGTGGGTAGATTGAGGAAAGAGGTGCAGAATAAGTAGGAATTGAAGAAGGAGAATGATAAACTTAAGAGGTTTTTGCAAGACTTGATGAAACCCCTGCAATCCATCAGCTCCTCATCATCTGCTGCAAGTTTTCTACCACAAGAAACCATAACTAAGCTGTAGAAGATGAAAACCACTACGCATGCCACAACAAGTTGGTTACAGGGAGTGCAAACTAAAGGAGATAATGCTATCAAATACATCCTTTCAACCGGTGGGGATGCTATGAGATCAATAGATTGGTTGAGGAATGTACTAGCTTAGGATAAGGAGGATGTGGACCTCTTGTTGCAGAAGACCAAAACCATCATGGAATACACTGAAGACAAATTGGTAAGTGATGGAATTCTTCCTTTATCCAAAGTTGCAGAACCCTGGGAATGGTTTGAAGTTTTGCAAATAAGGCAAAGAATTTTAAAGAAGGTACATAAGTAGGGTAAGCAAATTGAGGACACTATGACTGAGATCTACAAAAAATGCATTTCTTTCTTTGAAGTTATGACAAGAAGAAAAAGATTTGCACCAAAACATTTGAGCTTGGAGCAACTGAGAAAATGGTGGTATGATATATATTCTCCAATCAATGAGGACCCAGCCACTGAACATCAGTTACATGATGCAGCCACATACATTGTAGTAATGGATAAATATCAGACCATGAAGGTGGATTGGGATAAAGTTGTAGAACAGTCAAGAGAGGACATTAAGTCCATTGAAAGGAGAATTAAAGTTTTGTTTACTCCACCTATAGCCGACTTGGAGAAGATATTTTTGATGGTGCAAGATAGGATGGAGCGAGCTAAGGACAAAGGGGGGAGCAGTTAATACAATGCCTCATTGGAATTTGTGCTTCCCCATTATTCATTTTCCTCCTTCACATGCATTGGGCTGAGCTATGTTGGAGATCCCAGGCTGACCTAGATAAAGTGCATGCATTTAATGCATATTTGACTTTATTTTGAATTTCTCTTGGCCGACTTGTTTTAGGGGCCGATTGTTTTGTAACCCTATTTGGGCCAACATAAGATGTAATCTCTATAAATAGGTTTTGTGCCTCATTTGAAAGGGCTAGATAGTTTTTCACCTTGGATCGAATTAAGCAGTATAGTGAGAGCTAGAGTTAGGAATTCATTCTGAGCAAAGTGTTGTAACATAGAACACTAGAATTGTTGCTATTATTGGATGATTCAATACAATTGAAGACATTGTGCTTTGGTGATCTCTCTTGTGTTGACTTATCTTGCATGGTTCTTGTAGTTCTATCTTTTGAGATTGTTTGAGAAATATTGGCATAAGTTAGATTTAGAGTTAGATTCGATTTAATGGTGTTTGTGGTTTGATGCTTGAAGTGTTTGTAGCAATCCCTAGTCCATATTTTTTGTAGCTAGTTGAATGTTAGTTGCTTTGCAAAGTTAGCCTGGACTTTGTATTCAATGTGCTTAGTTCAATATTTGTTCATTTCAACTGCAATAGGGTTGTTTGGATGAATGTTCATAATATAAAAATCTCTAATTCCTTAGAAGATTGCACTATTTCTGTAAGATTGCAGATTCATCTTGGTCAAGCAGGAATTAGTTTCTGAGGGATTGGTCCATTTCAACTATTTTATCATTTGCATTGTTAATTTTAGGACTAGTGCTAAATTTAGAAATTTCTCTAAAATCTTTATCTCCTTTGCTATTTCTTTTATCATTTGGGTTAGATTTAGGATTTGAAGTATCACCATATTGCTAGAACTGATAAATTTGAATTTAGTATTTGCTTGTAGTAAGGTCCCTTTGTGATTACCAGCATTTTCACATTTATCACTGAGTTGTTTATGCATTTTCAAGACCTAACATTAGAGACCTTGGGGTTATCTCTTGAGGCTTGCTGATAGAGATTTACCTTTCAAGAGAGAGGATATTTGTATCTTGTCTGAGTTGTTGTGCAGAAAACACCATCAACAATCCCAATAGGCCAAATTTTCAGGATCAGTAGCATTTCCAGTCTCCATTCTAGTCTACAATATATTTCTAGGTGCATGCTTTTTGTTTTTCTTTCCTTTTTTGTTTTATTTGCATTTATATTCATCTTTCTAGGTGTTTTAGCATACAACATTGTGTTTTCAAACACCTTGCATTTCTTTAGTTTTGCATTAATAATCAAATATCTTTTATCAGTTTATTGCATTTAGGACATTACATTTAGGCATATTTCATTAGTATTGAGTGGGGACATTGTACATTTTGGCCTACCTCTCTCCTTTTAGGTGAAAAACCCTAGAAGTGTTAGAGAATTGTGGGTGCCAAAATATTTATCCACAGGCACCAACCTCTTGGAGACACTAATCCCCTAATTTATTTCTAGGCACCAACCTACCAAAGACACTAATCCCCTTGATATAATGAACTAAGCACCAACTCTACAAGTAGAGCACCAATCCTATTGGAATACATAGATAAAGCTTGTGGATCTACAATACAATAGAACACACCTCATACACATGTCAATGTTGCCTCAGACACTCTTTCACTCTTCATATGATCTCCTGATATTACGGTGACGTGGTGAATTTGTGCGTTTGGCGTGTAATTGGAGCTTAAAATATTGTTCATCACCACTTATTTCACTTACTCAGGCTTGGGGACCATGTGTCTATTTGTTAAAGGGGTCACTTTATATTTTGCAGTTACTATTCACTGATAAAGTGAAAAAAGAAATAACTTAAGTGAATAGTGTTTTTTTTAATGAATAGTGTTTCAAAGAGAAATTATAAAAGCAAGAAGGAAAGTTCGACCCATTCATGCTTGATGATATTTTGCTGATTGAAGTTTGGAAGTGTGGAGTTTGGGAGAGAAGGAAACTAGGGTTTCCTGATTTCTGCAGTGGGTAAGCCTGGTTTGGGGCTTGTAGTTAGGATTTTACGCATCTTGAAGGTGTGAAAGACCACCCTAAAGTGCAGATCTGAGTTTTGCTTGATTCGTGGGAGCCATATCTTGCTGTTTTCAAGTGTTAGAAGTCATCCATTGCAAGGGAAATTGCTGCTAGAGGTTCCATTCACGTTCTTGAGGTCGTGGCTTGCTTTTGAAGATTGTTGGATGCTGATTTTGACCACCTACAGCCAGCCGCCATCAAGTAAGGGTTTCAACTTCTTCAAATAAGAAAAACGCCTTCTCCTAGTTGCTGCTATCTTGTCTAAAGGGGGCGCCCTTAGTATTGGAGACATTTTCTTCAATCATTTGGCGGGAGAAAGTTGTAAGTTAATTTTTATGTGTATTATGGTGGCCGCGGGTACTGTAGCAAGCACTGTTCACAGTGCATTTTTGGCTGCAAGTTTGTATTTGTTGTAAATGATGTCTCTTTCAAAATGTATGAAGATATATATGATTTTAGCACTCATTGCAATGCAAGAAGTCTCTTAAATAGTGTTCGGAGTTACGTGGAAGTTATCCTTTATAAGTTAGTTTAATTTGAGTTCTTTTAATATGCATATGGTTGTAAGAAATTTATTACAATCATTTGGCATCAAACCACAAAAACACCAAAAACAAGAAAGTAGATTACAAACCAAAAATCAGACCTTTAACGAGCAAAAATCAAATCAGCAGTGATTTGGTTCATCATAAGTGGTGTTCGAGTATTAGCACAGTGGTAGCAGAGTGGATCACCGGAGCACGGCACATCACAGTGGAATCAAAGTAAACCTTTCCAGCCACCTTGTGTTGGTTTCAAAGTAAATTCTAGATTAAATTTGGGGGTTTTGAGTCAAATCTAGTTTGGCTCATCACAGTGGTATCAGAGCGGTTTCCTGCCATCCTGTTGGGTAGGTTTCAACTGCAGTTCGGAGGTTTCAGTGAACATGGCCACTTCCCAGAAGCAGTGGGACAAGGACATGAAAATTCTTAAACAAAGTTTGAAAGGGTTGGATGAAAATCAGAAAAGGATAGATGAATTGTTTTCAGACCCTGCAAAATTAGATAGAGTAGCGAGGCGTATGGCTTCCATTTTTAAGAG
This sequence comes from Sequoia sempervirens, assembly GCA_007258455.2. Classification (NCBI taxonomy): domain Eukaryota; kingdom Viridiplantae; phylum Streptophyta; class Pinopsida; order Cupressales; family Cupressaceae; genus Sequoia; species Sequoia sempervirens. Next base: position 1,076,892 of record VDFB02075321.1, read on the forward strand.
GTCTACATCACATAACAAAGAGAAGAAAGAACATGAGGTCACTATAGTGTCCAGAAGCCTTCATGATGAATTCTCAGCTGTTAATGACCAGCATTCAGCGGATCCCTTGGTGAGCAAAAATCAGACCTTAGAAGATCCACGTGTTGATGATAGAGTTGAAATTTCTAAGGCAGCTGTAGAGGAAAGGTACTTGAGTCCTTTGGAAGATGAAGAAGAGTTAGAACACAAGGGTGATGGACCTAAACAAGATGCTAAAAGATTGCAGGATGAACATGTCAAGGGACATACAAATGAAGACAAATCAGAACAAAGGCTTTTAGGGTTGGAAGATTTACAAGACCTTTTGGCGGTGAAGGATGATAGAATTGATCAAGCATTGACACGAGTGGATTCTACATCATCTTTTGAGACATCCTATGAGACTTATAGCAGCAGTGCCTTAGAGGATGATGTATGTGCTGATGATAGCATACATGATGATGCTAATCATGATGAGAATGAGGTTGACTCAACCTCGTACTACAGTGAAGATTGGGGTGAAGAGCAAGAGGGGATCAGGTTCAGATGGAAGTGCGAAATGATCGACAATCCATTGTTCGAGATAGATGCTTCTTGGACATATGATAACCCACTCTTCGAGATAGATGATGTTCACCCTCTTGAACCGAGTCTTGAGATGAGCACTGATTGTGGATCGGGACTTCAGACAGGGTCCACAGTGGAATTTACTGAGGCGAGCATTGTGAGGAGTGTTCAACACTTCTCTTCTAGTCCACATACAGAGGATTTGTTGGCATGTCAGTGTGGATTGGTGCAGGACGTATACCATCCCTTCTTGGATGGAGAGTTACCATCTTCGGTAGATGGAACCAGTGGTTGCAGATACCCGACTCAGTTGTTGGCGGGTGAGTGCTTGCAAGATCAGTATTTAGTCTTCCATCAGGCTGATGTGTATCCTACAAGGTTTGTTGCTTCTTTGTTTCAGAGACTACTGGTGGACACAGGGTTACAGAGGGATTATAATGTCAACAGGCTTGATGGCACAGATGGATATCAACCATAAGATTTGGGAGGTTATAAAGAGATGTTACACAGATGTTGTCAGTTGATCCTTAAACCTTTGTGAAGAAAATTGGTCAGGGGAGAATTTGGCATTACGTTTGGGTGGGTCCCATGCTTTTTCACCATTCTTGGTATGGTGGAGTTACGATCAATCTACAATCTTATGAATTACCTATTCAAGAATTATACCAGCACCCAAACACCAATCACGTGACACAGTATGAAATGAGCCACATGAGGGATTCATGATTAACCAGGAGTGATGTTACTACAAGAGGCACACATTTTACTCGAGACTCACTAATAATAGCAATTCATGATGTAGGCAAAGGCCACAGTAAGTTATGAATCAGACAATAGAAAACCAATAAAAGGTATAAATCATGTAGGGTAATATATGAAATATGTGGTTAACCATGAGAAGCAACTACCTTGGAAAGGAAGGTTTAGGAAGCACGACAAAATGATGACTCAAAATTTTGAGCTCAAAGAACATAGCCGTAGTACCCTGTTGAAATGGTGTGTAAGTTGATACACAAGAAAGTGTTAGATTAAACATTATAAATTTTTATCTTTTACAAATTCCAAATGATCAATTCAATGGAAGTGATGAGTTCAGGGTCCCATGGTTGAGGACAACTGAAATCATAAATGATAGATGATTGCCACAGCCATAATGAGCATTTTGATGCTGCTTTCTCATTTTTACGTTGGATGGGAACACTGGTTGTAGATTGGCAAATTATAATTTCTTTTTTTTCAAATTTCAGACTTCATGGGCAGTTGGAATTATGAAAAACAATTATCTACAGCTCCTTCGGAAGAGATTTCCTTCTCGAGTATTTTGCTTGTCTCAAAGCAAAAAGACAGGGTTTGATGAATACTTATTTTTTAATGATCCATTGATTTCTTGAAAGCACTCAAGGCCTTCAAGTATCACTCAAAATTGAGGATTACAAATATCTCGATTTGGCAAGTTTCACCAGCTTTGAACGGTTCATTTCCATGGAGAGTTGGAATGTTTCATATAGTTTGGGTTGAGCAGGTTGATGATGAACTAATCATCAATTTCAAGGGTTATTGTTAACAAATGGGATAAGCAAATTCTAAGTTGCGGTAAGCCCATTCAACCTCCTTATAATTTAGTCCCATAAGGTGAAAAGAACTAGGTTATGCTAGGTTTGTGAATGGTAGTTGTGCAACAGGAGTTAACATCGAACCTGCGAACTATATGTATACTAACAAAAAGATATGCAAGTAGGTCTTGATTGAATGAGATCGGAATTGTGACGATTATGTTTCCTTCTCCTAGAGCAAATATTTATTGGTAATACATGTTGATTTCGGTTGGAAAGCTAGATGGTTATATTCTAGGAGCACTTCTATGACTCGGATTGGGTGGCCTTGACCTCATGGAATGATTGCTTGTTTGAGAATAAGAGATTTGAGTTTCTGGTTGGTTTGATCTCCGGTCTCATGACTAGTTAACTAGTTCATCACTTAACAACTAATGGTTATAATATACTTCAGTCAATAAGTGAACATATGGGATATAAATGGTTCATAAATGATTTTGGGAAAGACGCTATGGGATGATTCAACATGAATGGTTCACTTTTTGATCATGAAGAATGTTCATTATTTTTGGATTGTACTTGCACGGTGAGGTTGTAACTTTATTGGTGATGACATGAAGTAATGACATTTCAACCTTGCACGTTAGGTCCTATTTACATCTTATTAATTAAAAAAGTCACCTACATTTGCATTTGGATCTCAAATTTGAAGTTATATTGATAATTATTTACACTTTGAAACTCTGTTAAATGATTCTTTAATCAAGTGAGTTAAGCTTGGCCTAATTTGGTGAAACTCAAATTTATTTTGATTTTAAGTCTCTTCACCCCTACTTTTTGAAAGACCAAAATCAATAACTTTTCAAAGTTCTCCAAGTAAAAGGCTACTGTCGTGGCAACAAGGTTCAGTGCATAAGCAAAAGCACTAATCAAAAAAAGCAAGTAACGATATCTAAGTGCTCGATTCTCAAAAGTGCTCTCTGGATACCTGTCACTAAAAAAAACAGATTGCAACTATGATGGAGTTGGACATATAGAGAATGTGCCAGAGTCCAAGAGAAATTTACTTGGAGCCTATGAATCTCTTGAATTGGTTTCCCATACACTTTAATTCAGAATCTGGGTAATGAGCACTGACACTTGTCACTATGGTTTTTAAGGTGTTCTTTTGGATCCCAATTTTTATGTAAATGATCCAAAGAACTTAATTTTGAAAATGAATAAAACAAGTTTTTATAATAAACTATAAGTCTTAAAATAGAACTATATCATTAAGGTGTCTTTAAGACCTATGCAAACTTCTTGGCAGGGAACCATGCAACAAGAGGTGGCAGGAGATTTGGTTCAATTTTATAGACTAATATGTGTAATTATTTTGGAGGTTTTATAGGACTAACTTGGGGTAAAATACTTTATAAAGGTATATTATGTAAACTTTACTAACCTAAACAAGTAGGTGTGCACCACAAAAAGGAGGAGGGAGAGAAAAGGGGATATCTGCAAGTTTTTCGTAAACATATGATAGAAATGATGCAAGGGAAAATCTAACATTCTAAAGTACTACATTGGATTTAGGATTTACTAGGGTCTCTGGAAGGGTAGGAACAAAAAAACATAGCTAAGTGTGCAAATGGGATTTTTGCGATTACCTAAAGAACAAAATGACAGTGAAATATTACTAACCTAGAATGGATGCAATCTAGCTTAGGGGAGGCCATTTAAGGTGAAAATTTACTATAAATGGGATGGAAATGGATGGATGAATGACACCAAAATTTTGTTAAAAAGTGAAACTCCATTTATAGTAAACTTGTGATAAAATTGCAACATTGAAAATATGGAAATAATCAAGACCTACTTGCAAAGAAATGGAGTGTGTGGATTACTTGAGCTTGATATAAATATATTTTCAATTTAGGTTAAATATATCTCTCATAAAGTTTTTGGAATAATTTTCTCAACTGTATTCTTGTTATAAATAGAAATTATTGATGATCTATGTAAAAAAAAACTTTTCTATATAAAAATGAGAGAATGAATGGCCTATTTATAGAAATTTTGGAGAAAAATTGGTAGTGGCTTGCTAGTTATGGGTAGGTATGGTGTTAATTAATATATCTTGAGATCTCAAAAAATTAGATAATTTGTAACATTTTATATTTACCAAGTTCTAACTAGCACTTATTGTCATGGAAGTTTCTAAATGCAACTATGGCATTTGTAAAGTTTGAAAGAGTGACTTTGGGAAAGAGCATGAAGAGAGGAAGTTAATTGTGGACTAGGAGAAAATCAAGGTGGACCTTTAATTAACTAAGATTATCATGAATTTGTTTACAAAAAACCAAATAAGACCAAAATAGAGCAACCAAATTGGAAAAAGATTCTATTTAACAATTTGTTTATTCAACTATTTTTGGGCATTAGTTTTGTGAGGGATTTAGGTGTCGAGTTTAGCCCATGGCTTTGGAAATCATTTAAGGTTTGTATATTTTGTGTTGGATATATATTTGACACTTGAGATGGAGGTTTATGAGATACCTTGTATTTGCAAGAAGGAAATGTTGTTGGATTTTCCCCACAATTGATCTCTTGTTGCATGTGGTTGTGACATTGCAATATGGCTATGGATGTATGGCTTAAATGTACTTGAATTGTTCATAGGTTGAAGAGGATGTGCTAGATATGGGAGATATGTTGTCGAATTGACTTTAAGAGCCAATGGTTGATGATATCTTCAATCTCTAAGCATAGCACTTGTAGACATGGAAAATATACCGACATACTTGATCCTAATTACTAACATCATTTCAACCTGAATCATCCTCTTAGCTTGACATCATTCTTCATCCCTTAATTAAATAAATAATCATTTATCAGATTAAGTCATTCTCTCTTGTTAATTAAATCAATCAATCTGATATATAATTAACCCTATATCTCTATTTAATTAAATAATTCATTTTATTTGATTAAATCTCTAAAGTCATCTTATTAAATTAAATAAATTAAGCCTTATTTGATTTAATCTAACATTCATCTCCTTTAATTAAATAAATCAAAAATCTTTATTTAATTAATCTTTAAATCACATTTTTCTTATCTTTTGATTTAAATCAACTCATAAATCTAAATCAATTAGTCATATCATCTAATCCCTCATGAAATTAATCAACCCTTGATTAATTTAATTCTAATCCATGTCCCATCCTCTAGTTTTTGCCACTTGCACATGAAAATATATTTAATTGATTTATTAAATCTCTATTTTCTTTCAACATGGCATAAAAGGAGAATATTCTTCCAAATTTGAAAATCCCTCCAAATGGCATTTGTCCTTCCAACAAAGCATTTAACTCCTTTTACATGTCCTTGTGCATTGAGCCAAGTGGTATTTAAGTCATTATTTTCTCCCTCCAACAAGCCAACTTTCAAATTTGAAATTCCACCTAATTGCATTTATGGGCACAATCATCAAAATGTGCACATCCTTTACCCATTCACATCTTGACAAGTGGCATTTGGCCATTGGTTGAAAGATAGTCCCATATTGCTTCATTTTGGGCATTTCTCCATCTTGTCTTTCTATAAATAAGAGGTTTCTCTCCTCATTTCATCATCCACAATTTGAGTAAACTTACTATACTCAATTTCATCTTCAAGCACATCCATCTTCATCCATTTTATCAAGTTTATAGCTAGATTATGCAGATTTTTCATCATGAAGCCCAATCGAATCAACATCAAAGTGCATCACTCATCAACATTGCATCATAGGAGTTGGGAAAGGCCCAATTTTCACATCAAATTGGTACCAATTCCCCCATGGGATCAAGAATTTGCTTGCTTAATTAGGATTTCATGGCTTTCTCATTATGTTCTTCATTTTATTTCCTAATTTGAGTTTTGCTAATGGATTTCATGGGGAATCTTGATTCTCACTTGCATATGATCTAACTATGTGTTTGTTTCTTGTGTTTTGTAGGTGATAGGATTGGGGTTCTACAGCACTAATGCTTTATGAATATAGTGTAACTATTTTGTTACAAAATAGTTCATTGCCCAGGTGCGCTTTGGAGGCTAGATTTTTTCTCAAAGGAGTTTTCCCGAGGCATATCTTGTGTTCCATGTTTTTCTTTGCTAATTATTATTTATATCTATAAATGATTGCATTATTTATTTCATCAATTTAATGTAGAAAATGTCTATCTATTTTTTGTTTTATGGGCATGGTTTCTCTTCACTTGTCAAAATTTTGTTTATGAAGTTTCATTTGGTACTAGTGATATTACAAGCTTAGTTCCTTTCACTTAAAAAATGTAATGTGTCTTATCTACCCACCTCTAAACCTATATTTGAAATGGTGATGTTGATGTACACCTTTAGGAGCTTACTATGAGAGGATCTTCTCCCTAACCAAACCCCCAGATTTGAAATAATGAGTTAAACAATGATTTAAGACACACGAAGCAACATGCAATATGCCTAGTTTGACAATGATGTTGATGCTATTCGATGATGTAATGATGTGTTATGATTCTCTTTGAATGATAGTGCAATGTTTGGACTAAGAGAGATGGATCTTAAATGCCTCAAAATGAGTTAGGGTTTATCCTTTTATACAACACCCTAGCATGCAAATCACACATTTTATTCTCAAGTCAATAAGTAGAGTCTAGTAGGAATAGAATTGGCTTGGGCCCATTATAAAGTTAGAATTAAAAGGTTCAAGGCTCAAATATGTATCATAGATCTAAACTAGGTTCATTAATGTAGGGGAAAATTTGAGTGATTTGTTTGAATGACCCCTTAAGTTATTCCATCCTAAAGAGGCCAAATCAAATTAATTCAACCCCTACCCAAATTACGTATGCAAAAACAAATACAATTTTACTTGTCCTACTATAGATTTGGGTGGGGGGAACACCCTCTTTGAGTGTGAGTGTGTGTGTGATTGTGAGTGTGTGTGAGTGTGCATGTGTGAGTGTGTGTGTGTGTGTGTGTGCTCGCGCGCGTGTGTGTGTGTGTGTGCATGTGTGTGTGCCTCTTTGACTCTAATTGTGTGAGTGTGAGTGTGAGTGTGAGTGTGAGTGTATGTGTGTGTGTGCGCACGCATGCATGTGAGTGTGAGTATGTGCGTGCGTGCGCGCATGTGTGTGCGTGTGTGCGTGCGTGCGTGCGTGCATGCGTGTGTGTGTGCACATGTGCATGCTCGTGCGTGAGTGTGTGTGTGTGTGTGTGCATGTGTGTGTGTGCATGTGTGTGTGTGTGTGTGTGTGCGCGCGTGCGTGTGTGTGTGTGTGTTTGTGTGTGTGTGTGTGTGTGTGTGTTCCCTAATAACAAACTAACTAACTAAACTACTCTTCCTAAAGTTGAGGCAAGTCTAACATGTTCCTTGGTTTTTCCATTGTTGCATGTAGGGGGCTTATTAAATTATGGAGAGGCTAGAGGAAATGAGAAGGTGACATACATATACTATGGTCAATCATCTTATATACATAGCATGATAGTAACGAATTTTTTAATGCATAAATGAGGACTTATGGTCCATACCCTTTGTATTAAGCAAATAAAAAATAAGTCTCAACACTCTGGGCATATATACATAGAACATTTTCTCCATACATTACAAAATGGAGAAAGGTAGGCTATATAGGAAAAATACTAATAAAAAATTGTCTCGGCCAATCCCTTGTCATGAAAAAAATCCAGCAAAATGAGAGATCGCTATTAATTATCAACTGCCAATCTCACCTTGCTACCAAGGATGCATAGTGTTGTTGAAGATGCCTAGTGTTGCCAATGATGTAGTTGTGTAACTTGTACTCTTGTTGAAGTAAACTAAACTGGCCCTTTGACTTTAAAGATTCATTCTTTCATCACTTATCTACAAAAATAAGCTCTTAAGATCCACATTCTTCTTCAATTTATCTTTACTGGGCATGTTGTTGTATTTGAGGTTGCCCTTTGATGCTGACAATGTGCAACATCATAAAAAAATGGGCCAACTTTAATGTCATCCCAATAAGCATTAATCATTGCTAGAATATCGAAGGACATCTATCAAAATGGTTTCATGAGTATTAGGAATAGGGACATTTTCCCATCTATCAACTAAGCCATCCCATCAATCTATGCAAGAATTGAACATGAAATTCTATAATGTGTCAATAACAAAGTTGGCAACAGAATCGACCACACCATTGACCTCTCTAGAACAATGATAGACTATATAGATATCAAAGGAATCCAAACTAGGCTAAGCTTCGCAAAGAATGTTGATTTTCAAGCATTGTAATTTGTTACGGAGAGCATGAAAGATTGACCTGTAATCTCCTTCAATTTGCAATTTGACGCCACTTAAATTTGCTAGCTCTAAACCATGGAGCAAAGCTTGAGCCTTGGCCTTCTTGTTGGAACCTGCCAGCAATTTCATAGAGGCAGCGTTGAAAAGAGACCATGATCTTGGATGATGCACCCTACTCCAAATAGACCAAGGTTACCCCGAGAGTCTAAATCATAATTCAGTTTATAAAATCCAAGAGGAATCCACATATAATTTTCCTATCAAAAGTAGAGGATTTCGCTCCAGACCACCCTTGAACAAGGGTAATAACATATTGATGTTCATAACATGATGTGCACGATTTTCAACATGTTACATATTTAGCATCTTGAACACTAGTTTGAGGACTTATTTCCCTCAATCAACTTTAGGTACCCAAGCATAAGAATGGATAAAATGTAGATCAAGTCTGAATCCTTAGAATGCAAGTAGATTCAAACATATATCTAATTATTTGTCAAACTTTATACAAAAACATACCACTTGTACATTAATAATTATATTTGAGATAAACAAATCAATATAAATAACAAACAAATAAGAAAATGTCCAAATACATTTCATCCTAATGAAAATAAGATGCTAAAAAACTAATTGGATTACAGTAAAAGTGGTTGTATTCATTTTCAAATTTGTCAAATTATTATAAATTTACTCACCCTAATTTCTATTTTTCCCATTTCCACCCCCAATATCATGTAATAGAATCCAAACACTAACATAAAAATTAAAATATAATATAAAACCTTTCCGGCCTGACTACCCTCATTCAATGTACTCAAACTAACAAACCAGGCGTATATCTTAAAAATCAAACCCTCTTTAGCAAAGGCCTGACACGAAATAAAGGATGAGGTCTTTATCACTATACAGTAATACCCAATATAGCTATCAATAAATAGCATACTTGTCAACCAGAGGTGCCTTCAGGTAAAACACGTAATCTTATTGATTAAGTCCAAATCTAACCATGCAAGGATCTTGAATACTCCAATTTCGCAGTTCAAGAATGTGTGTAAAATAGAACCAAGTGCCATTTATAATGTTATACAATAGTGAGTGTGGAGAAAGCCCATAATTGAAATTATGTCTTGCTTACCAGGGTAATGCAGCTTCAGGTCTCAAATTTGATAAAAAAACATAAAATTATGAAATATTAAGATACATTAATTATTTCAGTGATGCTCGACATTCTCTTAACCAAATAGGTAATACTGGAAATATGATCCATATGGGGACAATAAATATTCTACTGTGGCATTCAACATTCTAGTCCATAGTGCACTTTCATTCATCTATTGTAAGGAATTGCAGTGGGTTTCCTGTGCCTATTATTGTAACTTCTTTTGTAAGTTAGCAGATAAGACAGGCAATGTAAACCTTATAATTGATATGGAATATAACCTCAAGAAAATAATTACAACCTGTTCCCAATGCAGCTGAGCAGGCAAAATTTCCATTTATATTTTATATCTTCAGAGTGTAAATGTACTCAATTTTGAAAACCTCAAAATCTGTCTGTATGGTATGGCAACGTAATTATTCATAATCCTGAATAAGAAGTTTGGTTGATGGTTTCATTTCTTGCAATGGTTGCAATTGGTGACTTATCCCAATTAGTAATATAATATGAGGGACAAAGACTAGCATACCATTCGGTAAGTATATGGGGTAATAAAGGATAACTGTTATCAAAGACTATTTTTCTAATGATTAGAGCACTTCATAATCAGACACGTAGTACAAAGAAACAAGATGAAAGAAAAAGATTGCAATATCAAACAGTTTCAAGGATGAAACTTCAAAACCAGATACTTCTTAAGAGTTGAAGGGCATAGGGAACAAGAAGGATGACAATAACAACAACAATGTCAACTTATATGATTTATTGCTCAGTGAAGTCAAATACAGATTAGAATATATATTTGAATGGTACATTTTGGCAAGTCCTACAGACCAAAGATAATGTCCACTAGGAAAGCTTTTACTATAAAGATTAAAGCCTTTAAATATCATCTGTACAAATAGACAGTATCACAATCACTTTTGCTTTTTCAAAAGCTGAGTACAGCAGTAGGCTAAGGCCTACAGTTTTAAAGACTGAATGGCGAGTTTGGCAGCAATTAAAGCTTTGCTTTCTTTCACCAATTTCATGACACTCTCCAACCTCTTAACTGTGCTTCTTGACTCCATTGCATCAAGTCTTGCTTGCAACAAACCCTGTATTTCTGAGACTGTTGCACCTATTTAGACCACCACAGCAAACGTTGCTCATGTAAATAATGCTTTTGTTCTATGCACACTACGAAACTCTCATTATAATATTGTGATAATTTAAGATCAACTGATCATTATATTGTACAATATTTGTTTCACCAATGAAACTGTTGCTAGTAATTCTTAGCATAAAATTAACATTTAAACAGAAAGACAATAGTACAAGTAAATAATCAACAACAAGATGATCATTGTTTCTGTTCTTGTATCATTACAAATAAACCGACCAAGAGTTGACTTGACCATAAAATGGTGGAAAATAACACATGCATTCACATGAAAAATGAATTATAATGAAAAACAACTGAAAGAAAATAAAAGATGAAATTGGTCTCTTCTGCATTGATACACATAAAAAACTAAACACCAAACAAAAGAGCTGACACTTTTAACTAGCTAACTTCACTGAAAAGAAATGTATAGTTTATCCTCTATCTGAAGGCTGTGGGAGAGAAGGGCTTTGAGACTTCTCTACATGTAATGGGAGTCGGTAAATTATGGACTAAGATGGATGGCGTGCATTAGAAACATTAAATGCACTAATTGCAGCTATAAAATGACTTGAAGAGACTGTGTGGATGCTAGTTAAAAGAAATCTTTTGCAATAGGTATTCCACATATAACGAAAATGCAGCAAACAATTTGGAAGAGATACTAATGTTATTTAAAGGTCATGCAAAGTATCAGCTTTTGAATTCTAGCAAAACACTAGTTGGCCTATTCCTAATTTCATACAATCTTTCGTTGGTCTTATTGAGCCCTTTGTTCAGAGAAATAATATCTTCATTATATTTTGGGGCTATGCAGGAGTGAGATTACAATTTCTAAGTCTTATTGAGCTTTATGTTCATAGAAATAATGTATTCATTTTCATTTTTGGGCTATGGAAGGAATGAGAATATTTTTTCTAATACCTCTCCAACATTCTTTTACAATCTTCAAAACATAGACAAGTTAGGGTCTGATGTACATTATCACCCTAATCAAACAGGAAGTGAGGGTCTGATGTACATTATCAACCTAATCAAATGGTTTTTATATGAAAGCTGTCATTTGTTGGCACATCAGATTCTTCTTGCGATATCACAAACATGAAGATAAGACATTGTCAATTTTCTTCCCAAACTTGCCATTTCCTTAGTAACACTCTAATTTGAATACATTGCAGTGTACAGAAAAGCCTTATTTAATATGTTGGAGCACTTCAATGCAATTGAAACTTCTGAGAATCAGAGTCGTGAAAGGTATCAACTTCCATAGAATTTTTAAGTTGTTTATAGCAGAAGCTTTCACATTGATATTTTGTTTATAATGATTATTGGGATTAGTTGTAATAAACCTTGCAAATCCTAATGTTCCATTTATTATTTACTTTATATTATTTATGTACCCACATGAAAAATGGCATACCACTTGAGGTGGCAATTTATGCTATGTGTAATTTGTATTATGACACATCTAAGAATATTTTATATCATGTAAGATGTGTAAGAGCATCTATGATGCTGTAAGATGCATAAGAGATTCTATTATGCAGTAAAAATGCTATGCCTTTAATCCTATAGTGTGCATAAGGATATGAATAGCTGGCTTTTGGTTACCATAACACTTACTTGAGTTATGTGATCATTAATATAGTTTTATATAGGTAGTTAAGTTGGCCTGGGTGACATCCAAGGCATACGTAGGGTATATATAGAAGCTAGTGGTTAGTTTTTGATCATCAAATTGTGAATTGTGCTCTTCTTGGAAACTTTCAGAGGTTTACCCCTTTGAAGTGACTTAATATTCTTGAATAATATCAGGTAATAGTAGTATATTTTCTATTATATTCTTCTCTTGGGAAAGTTATTTCAATATAAGTGATATCAAATCATAATCTTGGCACCCAAAAGGCAAGAAACAAGATTTTTTTTCAATTTTGGAGATCAAATTGCTAAGTGCATATCTCTCTCGATTCAGCAATTTTTGTTCTTATTTTTTTATGTGTTATCAAGGACACATTGAAGCTACTGTAGTCCAGATTTGAGATCATTTGGGGCATATTTGAAGGAGTTATTGCGAAATTAAAGTCTCCACCACAATTGCTCCCAAGGCTGAAAATCAGCAAATCCTTTTCTAATTTTTGGAGGGTTGGTCAAGAACATATTGAAGTTGCTAAAGTTCAAATTTGAGGTCATTCGAAGCAGAATTGAAGGAGTTGTGAATTCCACCAAATTCGCTCTCAAGGCTGTAAATCAGTGAATTTCTTAGAGATTTTTCTTGAAAAGTGAGATCTAGGCCCTGGTAAGTTATTGTAAAAATTCCAAATTATTTGGATTTGTTGTATAATTTATTGCAAAATTATTTTTCCACACCACGGTAAGGGCTTCAACAAGAGGCAAAGTAAGGAATCCTATCACACTTGGAAAATATCCCAACAAGGATTATCAAATAGTTGAGAAGGGTTCCATAGATGTGGAATCTCTTTAGGATGATATTTCCTCATTAAGGGAGGAGATATCAAGGTTAACTAAGAGTGAAGAGATCTAAGCATTAATAAAAATATTTTATTCTCTTGAGAGTTATATGAACTCTTTAAGTGAGTGGATTTCATCATAAGGCTTGAGAAGATGTGTCTTCCAAGGTACATGATGCTTTTGGGATTGTCTCAGATCTAAAGATGGATCGTCATCCAAATAATTCTATGTTTAGGCACTTCACACCGAAGATGAATACCCAAAAGTTCAATGGATAGGATGCAATCAATTGGCTCTGCCAAATGCAGCAGTTTGATCTCCATCATGTTCCATGTCAACAAAAGGTTGCAATGGTATCCTTATATGTGGAACAAGACTAATTCATTTGGTATTGTTGACTATGCAACAAAAAAAGAAAAATAGGGTATGTGTTGTTGATGTTATATTCAGCTTCAGTCATATTCTTCCAGCACAGTATTTGTTCTTGATTGAATAAATTAAATTATAGCTTGAGAGCTATTTAATTTATAGAACTCATATTCTTAATTGGCACGAGTTTTTTTTTATATGTGCCGACCACCTTCTCATTGGTGGCGTCCACATGAAAAGGGATTATCTTGGCCGACTTGATAAGTAAATTATTTAATTTGTAATTATTCTCCTTGTGGCCGACCTTGTTATTGAAGAGGTGCGACCTCTTCCAAGCAATGTATAAATACAAGTTAAATTGTTCTCATTTAGATCATCAAGCAAGTTCAACATTCATTCTACATTCAAGTGTGAATTATATCTTGGGCAGATTGCAATTTTATCTAAGTGCGATTCACTTCAAGAGCAGGTTGAAATACTATCAAGTGCAGATTTTGATATATATGTTGTGCAGATTGTAATCTGTATTTGCAACTAGGATCGGTGCTATTACTTGGCCTTGAGTTTGGCCTTATTGTACAAGAAGAGTTGATTCTTGAATAATATATAAGTGAAATATTGTTGCTGGGTTTTTTCTCCCTCAAGAGGAGGGTTTTCCCAGGGTATCTGCTGTGTTATTGTGTCTGATTTTGAATTAATTTTTCTGTGCATTATATCTGATCATAAAAATAACAGTTGTCACATGGTCTATTTTCCAAGAGGAACTCACTACACATTATGGTGACAATCTTATGGATAACTACTTCAGCCAACTTACCAAATTAAAAAAAAACAAGTATAGTCAAGCACTATATTCAACAATTCCAAACTTGTCTTTTAAGAGTGGAGCATGTTATAGAGGAAAATTTGAAGGAATTACTTCTGGGGGGTTAAAGAACCACATTAAATATGAGGTACACATATTCCACTCAAATTCTATGTTCTAAGCAATGATTAGGGCAAGGTAGGTAGAGGGGAAAAAATTGGCTAATGGAAAGGAGGAACTCACTAGAAATAGAGATTAGAAGACCCCTGCATCATCAATTCTTCAACCTATGAGATTGATAGCTCAACAAATTGAAGAAAAAAGGCCCAAAAAGATTATGTTTCAACCATGATGGAAAAAACAGTAAAGGGCATAAATGTGCTGAGAAGAAATTGTTCTACATTGAGGGCACCTATGATGAAGAAAAGAATGAAGAGGCAGTAATAATTGTAGAAGACTCAAAAGATATCCAACCACCTCTTGATATGCACTATTAAGTATTATTACCCTGCAAACCTTTAAGGTACTAGGCTCCCTTAAGCAATTGAAATTAATAGTATTGATTAACTGACGGAGTACTCAGTAACTTCATCAACAATAAGTTGGCAAAACAATTGAACTGTTTTGCTTACCCAACCCCAAAATTTTAGGTTATGATTGTAGATTGGCATACAATTAGTTGTTCGGGTAAATGCCACAGTATTAAATTCACCATGGGAGACTAAATACTTGATTGTCCTATGTTTGCTATCCCCATGGCTGAAGCAAAAACTGTTTTGGGAGTCCAATGGTTCACTACCTTAGGAACAATTGAGATGAACTTATCGGAGTTGTTCATTTGGTTTCACTCAAAGGGTAAAACATTTGAACAAAGGGGCTGCATGCAAAGTATCCATAGATGGTAAGCTCACACAAAATGCAAAAGATGCTCAACAAGGGGGTAGACCAAGGTGTGGTTCAATTATTGTCATTGGAAGTACAACAATCAAAGATTCCTACATTGCTAAATATGCAAGCTACTTTAAAGGATGGGCCAAAGGGATTGAATCCCAAAAGAGATCCTAAGTAGGCCATTCAATCCGTGTCATGGTACCATCTACTATCCTTCACCTCTTCTTTGAAGGTACACCAAAACATTAGAAAGGAATAACACATTTGTGCACTAGCAAGAAAGACTCTCTAGTCGCAAGGAGAACAAGGCAAAGGCACAAAACAAAATGAAGTAGCAAGCTAATAAGCACATAATTTTACACAAGCAATGCTACCTAAGCTAGATGTAGAGGGAAGACCCATCTCGAAGCCTGAGTTAATTTTTCCAAACATGCACAAAAGAGCCAAGGGCTAGGACACTCACAAAATGGAAGAATTTACCAATCAAAGATACCACATGGGATAATGACGATTTTGTGTAGAAGCATCCACAATGATCAGCATTTAGGACAACACTTGTGTGAAGTGGGGGCATGCTACGCCCTTAATGCTACAATGTGCATTGGGATATGAGTAATCAGCTTGTAACTACCATAACTCTTAATTAAGTTTTTTGATCATTATTACAGTCTTATATAAGTAGTTAAGTCAGCCTAGGTGACATCCAAAGCATAAGTAGGGTATTATATAGGAGCTAGTGATTTGTCTGTGATCATCATATTGTGATTTGTGTTCTTAAAGACTTTTGGAGGTTTTCCCTCTCGAAATGGCTTATTATTCTAAAGTATTATCAAGCAATTGCAGCATATTTCCTATTATATTCTTCTCTTGTGCAACTTATTCTTTACAAAGAGCATGTAAGAGGGAGGTTAAACTATGGACTATGATTTTTGACCAACTTATGACATGTCATAGAGCATCTTTGAAAAGAGATAATGAGTCCAAAGTGAAGAGCTCAAGTTTAGTGGGTGGCCATTACACGGGAGTCACACTCTATTTTTAGTATGTTGACCCATCATGGATTTGGGTATTGAATTTTGCAAGGAGATTTGGGCTTCCTATATAGTGATGGTATTCTCCCATTGTTTTGGAAAAACACTTGTGGTTTATGGTTTGGGCTTGCCTTATATGTTAGGTGCTTGGATGAAGATATTGTAGACTAGTGATTTTGTAGAGGGTATTGTTGATGCATGTTTTGTGACACAACAAACATTCTAGAATAAAGTGTCAAAGACGCTCTATCCCCTCTTGAAAAACTATCTCGTATGCTAAGACTGCAAGAAAGATCATACGGCAATTCCAATGTTTCAGTTAGGTGTGGATGAGCTCGGTGGTTTGATGTGATTATGCTGGTAACACAAAGGGACTTACGCTAGGCTTGTTCAATTCACAATGAAGGTCTAGACAATGAAGCTCTACTGTTTGGGTCATAGATCAAACAAACTAAAAAAAGGAGATAAAGGTTTAGAAGTTCTAATCTACTCCTAAGAATTCAAGAGACGGTATTGACTTGGTGGAACCAATAACCACGCTTTGCTTCGCCACGCTTAACGACAACTACACAAAGGGGGTGCAATCTTCAAGGGAATGTGCTTATGATTTTCACATCATGAATAACTACCATCAAATCGAACAATAATTATCCAGAAAGAAGTTAAGCATCCACAAAATAAGCTCAGGCTAACTTTACGCATTGAATGAAAATCATCCATTCAAAGAAAGTATGAGCAAAAAGTTTCACCATAAATCAATACTTATCAGATCTTGCATTCATCTAACATACATAAAATAAAATATAAACTATGATGAGGGATAAGAACCATGACAGCTCCAAAATAAGAGAAGTAATCACCACCAGAACAATGCATGCATTACTTATTACTTTGGCAGTCTTACAACAATTGCTTATCTCAACATGTTTTGCAACATGCTCCCATGCTTTACAAATGAGGGGGTGAGCTCAATTTATAGGCTCCCCAATTACAATTCAATGGCCAAGATTGATTTAGGATCAACGGCCAAGATTACAAATAAAACCCTAATTAGGGTTTGCCACCCCTCGACCAATGAGAAAATTACATTCGAGGACACTTGTCCTTTTTACCAAATATGAACCAACAAATAAAATAGAAAGTTGTTGAATATGGATGTGCTGACTTGGAACAATCTGATTGGTCGAGGCGCCACTTCAGTAGGTTGGATGTCCTCCTTGGTTACTTTGTTCTTTTTCCATGTCCTTGTCTTAGAATATTTTTTCCTGCCAATGATTTTGTCCTTTGCACTTTGATCTTGGATTCTTCTTCTCTCCTCGCCTTGGAGCACCTGTTTAGACTTGAAGCCATTAAATCTTTCTTCCCGGATTGCTTTGGAATTTCTTCAAGTGCCTTGAATTTGGAGAGGAACTTCCTTGTGTTTTCTCCACAATGGAGGAAATTGGCACTTTTTCTGTGGAGAATTTCCATACTTAGCCAAATTTTGGCTACTTTGTAATACCTTCAAGATTTTTGTCGGTGGATTTGTCTTCAATTTTGAATTTGGCTTGCGTAAGTTGGATGTACTTGACGGTTTGTCTTCATGATGCCAAACTCTTGGCGGACTTCCTATTGGTCTTGCAATGTGCAAGGGTGGACTCCCCAAGTTTTCTTTTATCTCCCTTCTAGTCGGACTTTACACTTTCTTTGCCATTTTCCTCGCCTTGTGTAGTCATCCACCTGCAGTAAAAAAGATAACTTTTCAGGATAAGCTTTGAAAGATTTTTTATAAATTTCATTTTCAAGCTTTTAATTTTCTCCAAAATGGCTAATTTATTTGATTTTATCTTTTAAATTTAGCCATGGCAAAAATTATTGGATGAAGATTTTCATTTTCTCTCTCCTGAAATCTGGCCTCATGCTAAATTTTTTTTACACTCTCTCTCCAAGTTGGGCTTGGTGAACACTTTTCCATGGCGGACTTTGAGAGTCTTTTTCATCTATCTTCAAATGTTGGAGGACTTCATGTCAGATTCTATGTTCAAATTTTCTTGCCGTCCATTTTATTTCGCCATAATTTTCTTGCCGTCCATTTTATTTCGCCATGATTTTCTTGCCGTCCAATTTATTTCACCATAATTTTTATCATCCAAAGTCTCTGGCAAAATTTATTTCATCTTCCTAGAACCTTTGGCCAAATTTTCTTAGACATATAAATGTTGGACTTAGAAGAATTTTCTTTCTTTTCAAGCACGGCGAATTTTCAAAGTGCCAAGCATATTTTTAAATTTTCCAATGTCCACACTTAGGCAAAAAATTTCAATTTTTTACTCCTCTAAGTATGGCGGACTTCCTTTGTCTTCAAGCCATTCTTTTTCTTTCAAGGCGAATTTTCATTTGTCTTAGGCCATTCAATTTTTTCTTGGCTAGACTTTATTTCTTTCCATATGTCTTGGGGCGGATTTCTCATGTTCTCATGCCATTTAATTTTTTTCTTTATGTCCAAGGGCGGACTTGGGCTTGTGTCTTACCACTCCACTTTGTGCTGGGTGTTTTCTTCATGGCCTTGCCAAGGGAGGACTTGGCACATTTCTTTGCCATCTAGTGCTTTGGCCATGGGCGAACTTTACCAATTTTGATGCCACTTCAACTTTTGGCTTGGGGCGAACTTCATCACTTTTCATGCCATTGCATCTCTTGCTAAGGGCGGACTTTGTCTATTTCTTTGCCACTTTGGAGCGGACTTTACTAAATTTCATGCCATCTTTTTCCTTGCTTTATGTCCAAGGGCGGACTTTACCTCTTAGCATGCCATTCATCCTTTTAACCAAGGCGGACTTCACTAATTGTCTTGCCATTTTAACATGTGGCTGGGCGGACTTGGCATGTTTTATTGCCATCTAGTGGGCGGACTTCCTTTATTTGCTTGCCATTTCACCTTATGCCTTGGGGCGGACTTGCTTCTTTCCCTTACCACTCAAGGCGGACTTGGCAAAATGTCTTGCCATTTCTTCATTATGTCCAAGGCGGACTTGGCCACTTTTGATGCCATACAAGGCGGACTTCATAGGATGGCTTGCCATTTCTCTATGCTGCTGAGCGGAGTCTGCTCATAGTCAAGCCATTTTCATTGTCTGGCTGAAGCTTTCTGACGTTAATTTCCTCTTTCTCCTTGCTGGTTGGACCTCCATGAATCCAAACTTAGGCGAATTTCCATGATTACTCAGATTTTACCCATGATCCCTTCAGATTTCTTGATGAATTTCTCAGATTTTTATATGAACTTCCAGATTTTTCACCAATTTGTTGACTGATTTATCATTTTATTCATTATTTTCTGTGATTTTTGAACGATTTTTCCAGATTTTTTAACTTTTTTCTGTGATTTTCCAGAATTTCACCATGAATTCAAAAAATTTCGAATCGATTTTCTGAGAGTTTCGTTGATCTTTTCGAACTTCTGAGTGGATTTTCGAAACTCGAGCCCTTTCCAAATATAGAAACTTTCTAAAAATAGAAATTTTCCAAAAATAGCAACTTTCTAAAAATAGACCCTAAAAATAGGGATCTCAGAATTGCTCAAAAGTGCCAAAAAAGTAGGTCCTAAAAAATAGGGGGCCAAAGTGAAAAACCCTAAAAACTGGGAGGTGTCGGAATTGACTGAAATGACAGTCGATCTTCGTCTCCCAGGCCTTCTAAGCATGATGGCGACGTTTGCACAGTGATCCAAGCTAAAACTCATTTGCTTGACTCGGGTGACCATTCAAAAACTCAAACTCCTCATTGCAAAAAAAGACTGGTGATAAGCAATTGTGACACCAAGGCAAAAAGCAAAAAGCAAAAAAAAAACAAAGGGTCCCCATTTGCAATGGGGCGATGTGTGAAAAGGTCACAACATCTTTGAAAAGAGATAATGAGTCCAAAGTGAAGAGCTCAAGTTTAGTGGGTGGCCATTACACGAGAGTCACACTCTATTTTTAGTATGTTGACCCATCATGGATTTGGGTATTGAATTTTGCAAGGAGGTTTGGGCTTCCTATATAGTGATGGAATTCTCCCATTGTTTTGGAAAAACACTTGTGGTTTATGGTTTGGGCTTGCCTTATATGTTAGGTGCTTGGATGAAGATATTGTAGACTAGTGATTTTGTAGAGGGTATGCTACCAGAATTTCTCCAAATGGAGTTGGTGTGATGGGAGCCGAAACTCTAATTGTATTTGTAACCATAGTATTGTCAATGACTCGTTAATACATTGAGGCTCTTTTTGTTGTCTGCACTTTTTCTCGAAAATGCTTTCCCATGGAAAATTATTGTGTTATCTTTGTTCTATTTGATTGTACGTTGTTGCAAACTTGCATGTATATTTATCTTTTTGAAATTGTCAGTTATTAGTTTCTACTGCACGTCTCTCCTCTAAAGATTAGTGCAAGAAGCATTTTGTTTTATTTGGCCACCTTTCAATGATGCACTTCGGGTTTTAGAGGACCATTTCATCATATTGCTTTATAATCCATAAACGGATTCATTTAAGTTAAAAGAATAATGTGTTAAAAGACAAATCAAGAAATTGATAAAACAATAAATATTCCTAATTATGGGATTCTCCACTATTTTGAAAACCCACTCTATATTGTGGGTGCTTGGATAAAGATATTGTAAATTTGTGATTTTGTAAGGGGTTATGCTGCCAAAATATCTCCAAGTACAGTTGGTGTGACAAGGGAGTGGATACTCTGATTGTATTGTAACAGCAGTATTGTTGGTGACTTAATAATACATTGAGACTCCTTTTGTTGTTGGGTTTTTTTCCCAAAAAGGTTTTCCTAGGATAAATTACTAAGTCGATCTTTGTTCTATGTGATTGTATGTTGCTACATGTATGTTTTATCTTTTTGAAATCATGAAATCTTAGTTTATGTTGCATGTCTCTCCTCTAAAGACTAGTGTAGGAAGAGTTCTATTTTATCCAGTGTTCCACAGAGTTTTGGGGACGGGGATGGGGGGACGGCGGGGGACGCGTTTCCGAGATGGGAGACGGGGGGCCTAAGTTTGGGGACGGCAGGGGGACGGCGGGGGGGTGGTCGGGGAGCGGCGCTGAAATACATATAGTACTTAAAAAATTAGTTATAAAAAGATGTATAACAATATAATTATATAACTGTAGAAGCCTAAGGAATAAGTAAAGTTAACACATAAAAACAAAACTTAAAACTTAAAAGTTTAAAGTTTAAACACAATAACACATTGCAATGATATATCATTTCATTGAACTAGTGAACCACTGAACATTGAAAATCAAAATGAAAATATAGACATTGGAAAATGCAACAAGAACTAGATGTTTCATAATTTGAGTTTCATAATCATGATTCATGAATCATAATTACAATCACTATCCCTGTATCATCAATGTTCAAACTTCAAAACTTCAAAAACAGAGTACAAAATAGTAAATGCTAATAGTAAATGGCTCCAGGCTAATGGCCTCATGCCTCTGGAAGTCTCCTAGAAGTTTCCTTCGAGTCTCCCAGATTTTCCTTGGAGTCTCCTAGAAGTTTCCCTTGAGTCTCCCAGAAGTTTCCCTGGAGTTTCCTTGGGTGGAGGGGACTTCTGGAAGTCTCCTAGAAGTTTCCCTGGAGTCTCCCAGAAGTTTCCCTGAAGTCTCCCAGAAGGGGACTTCGGGGGGACGGCGGAGAAACAGGGGGACGGCGGGGGGACGGTGGAGAAACGGGGGGACGACAGAGGGACGTTTCCTAGGCGTCTCCCCGTCTCGGAAACGGGTGGTTTTCCCGGGGGGACGCGTCCCCGTGGAACACTGATTTTATCTAACTTCTTTTCAATGACACAATTTGGGTGTGAGAGGACCATTTCATCATATTCCTTGATAATCCATATATGGATTCATTTGAATTAAAAGAATAATGTATTGATGTATAGAAGAAAAATATGGAAATTGGTAAAATATTCTTAATTGTTCCTTATCACTTATCTTTCAAAACTCAAATTTTACTCAAGTTCTAATAGACATGAAATCTTAAAAATACCCTTGTAATTAAAAATCCTAGAAAATTGAATAAATGTTGAAGTATGTAGATTCAGGGTTCCTGGAACCCTTGTGTCACTTGCACCTTCAAAACAGAATGTAACATAAGTCCAGACTCCTGAACAATAAAAATCCCCTTTGAAGAATTGATAGTCAACTAGAAGTCGAGGATCGCAATGATATACGTGTGATTTGTAAAATGATGAACTTCAAAATCGATTGGTACAAATTCACCAAAGTGTTAAATTACTTGGGAAGCTAAGATCCCCAATGACACTGGTGAAGTCTATAGATCAAAATGCCATAATGTAATCAGAGACATTTGAATGATTGAATCCCCTAATATGAAGCAATCAAGTGCTCTTGTCACCCTCAAGTTTGGGATTCTGATTGACAATGGAACATTTTCTGTATGTCACAATGCCATTTTAAAAATCTTAACTTCCAGAATTAGAGGGAAAAAACAACTAAATCAAGAAATGTGAGGTCTTCATACTTAGGCATCTGAAGTATGCCATGTATAGAAGGCATAGATTGTATAGCTTTTTGTTCCAATTCTACTACCTTTCCTATGTGTCTTTCTCTGCAGCTATCTTGGCATCCCTGGGTCATGTTGATGTGTGTTTTGTGACACACCAAACATCAAAATAAAATGCCCAAAGACAGCTTATCCTCTCTTGAAAAACCACCGCATATGCTAAGATTGCTAGAAAGATCATACGGAAATTCCAATGTTTCGTTTGGGGGGATGGACAAGCTCAATGGATGATGTGATATGCTGATTTCACAAAGGGACTTATGCTAGGCTTGTTCAATTCACAATGAAGGTTTAAGCAATGAAGCTCCGTTGTTTGGGTCCTTCAAACAATCTGAAAAAAAGATAAGGGTTTAGAAGTTCTAATCTACTGCCTAAGAACTCAAGAGACGGTATTGACTTGGTGAAACTAGTAACCACGCTTTGCTTCGCCACGCTCAACGACAACTACGCAAAGTGGGTGCAATCTTCAAGGGAGTGTGCTTATAATTTTCATGTCATGAATAACTACCATCAAATTGAAAAATATTTATCCAAACAGAAGTTAAGCATCCACAAAGTAAACTCAGGCTAACTTTACGCATTGAACGAGAATCATTCGTTCAAAGAAAGTATGAGCAGAAGATTCACCATGCATCAATACTTATCAAATCTTGCATTCTTCTAACATACATGAAATAAAATCTAAACTATGATGAGGGATAAGAACCATGCAAACTCCAAAATAAAGTAATCAACATCAGAACAATGCATGTATTACTTATTACTTTGGCAGTCGTACGCAACAATTACTTATCTCAACATGTTTTGCAACATGCTCCCATGCTTTACAAATGAGGAGTGAGCTCAATTTATAGGCTCCCCAATTACAATTCAATGGCCAAGATTGATTTAGGATCAACGGATGAGATTAAAATAAAACCCTAATTAGGGTTTGCCATAACTAACTCCTTCTTGACCAATGAGAAAATTACACTCGAGGACACTTGTCCTTTTGCTAAATATGAACCCACAACAAAATAGAAAGTTGTTGAATTTGGACATGTTGACTTGGAACGATTTGATTGGTCGAGGGGCCACTTCAACAGGTTGGATGTCCACCTTGGTCGCCTTGTTCGTTTTTCCATATTCTTGCCTTAGAATATTTTCCTTGCTGATGACTTTGTCCTTTGTGCTTGTTTCTTCCTAGCTTTGATCCTAGATTCCTCTTGAGACTTTGATTTCTTCTTTTCACCTGTATTAGAAGTCTCGCCTCAGAGCACATGTTTAGACTTGAAGTTATTAAGGTTTTCTTTCTTGATTGCTTCAAAATTCCCACAAGCGCCTTGAGTTGGATTGGTGTTATTCCTTTGGATTTCCTCTCCACTTTATCTAATTTGTGTCAAGAAATTATCTAAGTGTGGAAATTTGTTTGGAACAATCTTTCCTATCACCATCTAATTCTGATTGAGAGTTTGTCTTTAATTCTTCAGGGGATGAAATCCTTCAAGAAGTTGCCCTAGTTACTTCAATAGGTCTGGGATTGTAGATCTGAAATCCCCCCAAGATGTCTCAATATTCTTTCAAGTTCCTTGAATTTGAAGAAGAATGCCTCTGTACTTTCGCCACAATGGAGGAAATCGGAACTTTCTCTGTGAAGTATTTCCCATACTTAGCCAAATTTTGGCTATTCAAGTTCGTTTTGTAACACCTTCATGCGGATTATTCAACATTTAGCCAAGATTTCGGCCATCTCTATGCTCGAATGAATTGTGCTTGTGGACTTTTCCTTCAATTCTGAATTTGGCTCGCATAAGTTGTGTGGATTCCATCCTTGGACAAGGATTTTATTCATTTCATCTTTACTTTTCTTCTTCTTTCCTCTTGTTTTCCTTCCAATACTTGGACAATTTTCTGAATTTTCTTGGCTGAACTTTATCCATACTTAAACATTTTTTCTTCTTACTAGAGGGATGTCGGACTTCATGTTGCCTTTGCCAAATCGGACTTGAGGCATTCTTTTCCAAGTGATGACCGGTTGGGATTCTGGATAAAATTCCTTGAGAACTTCTTTTACTTGATTCCTTCTAACTCCGCCTCCTATGTTCTTCGAAGTAGACATTGTACTTGTACGAAGCTTGAAGTTAAAAAAAATCAAGGAAAGCTATCTTATGGCTGGAGATTTTTTTTTTTTTTTTTTAAATTAAAAAAATCCAGAACTTGATTGAAAAGGCTGTTTAAAGAATAAATTCTTAATAAGATGAAGTTTTATTAGCCTTTATCATTTTTTAAAGAGCATTCATGGAATTTTTCTGGATTTTTAGAGATGTAACCTGAAGTTTTCTCAAATCCAAGATGAAAAATCCTTTTCCCTTCTTTAAATTTGCCAGTAATAACCTTGCAGCTGCTTGAGAAATCTGAAATGGAAGAGAAAAAACCAACTCTATGCTCTGGAATCAAAAATCTCTTTGCAGCTGAAGAAGAAAAAACGTCCTTAGCTTGAGAGGAGCTTGCCTGTGAGAAAATTCGAATTGCAAATAATGAAAAATAAGCTCACAAGGCCTTCTTTTATAATAAAATCTTTTCATATTGGTTTAGGTCGACTTCTTCTTCTGATTGGCTGCTTTGTTGTTAAACAAAAAAGCAATCTTACCTCTTTTTTGATTTTTTTGACTTTTCAACCAAGGGTGCCCTTTCTCATTAATTGATAACTTTTTGATGAAATTTAAGTTATTTGAAACTTCTTGCCTTGTGCAAACTCGACCCCCAAGAGGATTTATTCACTTTCCAACTGGATTTTTCAACCTTTCACCAAGGTAACTCTTTGCCTTAGTCAAATTTTTAATTTTTACCTTGGAGGTTCGATTTTCAACTGGATTTTTAAACCATTTCGAGTGAATTTCGACCCTCAAGTGGATTTCCTGAAGTCCCCATTCAAATTTTTTACTTGCCTTAGTCAATTTTTTACCCTGCCAACTAGAATTTCGAATCATCCAACTGGATTTCCTTTGAACTAGGCGAATTTAGCAAGACCTTTTAAATGGACGAATTTCAATTGGATTTTTTCAAGATTTAACTGGATTTCTTCATGGGCACACCTCTTCAGACTTAGGCAAATTTTATCATGATTTTCTTGCTTTTTACCTGATTTCCTCGTTGATTTTCTTGGTTGAAGGTGCGATTTTTCAATTGATTTTCCAACTTTTGCATGCGCTTTTCCTTGCTTTTCTCATCTTTGCATGCGCTTTTCTCATGATTTTTTCAATTTTCTAAGACTTCTGCTTAACTTTTGCTTGCTTTTTAATTCCAAAAGTGGAAACTTTCGACTCCACTGCCAGTGAGACCTAGCACTTTCTAAAAATAGAAACTTACTAAAAATAGAAAAAAGCAAAAAGCAACTTTCTAAAAATAGTAAATTCCAGATTGGTCCAGAAATGCCAAAAACGAAAAAAGCAAAAAAGCAAAAAAAGCAGAATCCCCAAAAAATAGGAAGTGTCAGAATTGAGCGAAGGCACAGGCGATCCTCGTCTACTGGGTCTTCTAAACACTTCTATGACGTTCATGTTCAATTTCGGGCTCAAATTCTCAACTTAGCTCGAGTGATGACTCCAGATTTTGACATGAAATTCTTAGAGCAACAGAGATTATGAAATTGCCACTAAAAGCTAAACCCTAAGAGCAAACCAGTGAGGGTCCCCATTTGCAATGGGGCGATGTGTGAAAAGGTCACAACATCTAGCGCCAACTTGAATAAATGTTCCTGAACATTTCAATGATAGAATTTCCTCCAAACCCAGAATCTTAGATTTATTCTAACTAACTTACCCTTTGGCTAAGAAGAGTACTCAAAAGGAAAGAGGAATACTAAACTGTATCAAGACCCTATATCCTGTAGTTACAAGTGTGCAAATGCGTTTATTTCCGTCTCTTAAGACCAATATGACTCTTTGGTTCCATCATGGTTGTTTGTGTATTTTGTCTCAACTCCAAAAGCATCCTTGGATAGAGCCTCGCTGCCAGCAAGCGTCTATAGCCCCGGCGAGGTTATCTTCTATAATCTCACGGAGATTGCTCTACTTCCGGCGATTTATTACTTTTATTTTCTCGTTTTGAGTGTACGCCTGTAGAGATGTCCGCACACCCAAAACCAAGTGTTCTAATCTTTCATTTTTTTCTCTTTCCTTTGTTTTGATATTCCTTTCTTCACATATTTCCACACTTTGGCTTGTAAGCAATGAAGCTCACATGGGTTTGAGCATTATAGTGGCGCTGAAGTAAGACTTTTTTTGTTTAGCCATGACTTCACCTAGGAAACCATAATGACTCAGAGAATTCATTAAGTGTGCAAGATATAATAACTGTAAGACTCAGGGTCAAGATACAATAAATGACTCCCTTTCTAATCAAGTACTAACCTTAACTTTAAGATACTTTAGAAACAATTAATCTAGGATTCGAGGATTATCCACGAATATTTATCCAAGAAATGGACTGAACATACAGACGCTAGAGTTCTTAAGATACAACACCCTTCCCAAATGGGACCCCCTTTATTGAAAGCAAAACAAAACGGACAAGAAAACTAAACTAAGAAAGCAAAGCAACTAATCTAAAGCAAACAAAGCGGAAAGAAAACCCTATTCTTAAGCAAAAACAAAAATTTTAAGCAAACAACAGTCAAAAGATCTTAGTATATACAACTCCTAGTATGATTTCTCAGGATGTGCAGGAATAACAAAGCAGCGGTCACAGTGCGAAGTTTTGCAAACTTATCTTTAAACTCAGCAAAATATTCTTTCAAAGGACAATTCTGAAATTCAAGCAAAACTTCGAGAAAGATTAGTAACTGGGGCAACTCATCTGGACCATGATTGATCCATAAACAAGTTATCTTTCCTAAATCTCCATAATCAAAATGATATTCCTTGTAATCAATAGTAGGGAAAGATACAACCTGGTGGTTTTCATTCGTAGGCTTGAATTCTTGCATGTCGTCCATTGCTTTATCCGGAGGTCGAAGTTGATGGTGAATCATACAACTTGCATCTAAAACATGAAGATGAACATCCCGTTCCAAATTGGGTGGAATGGGGTGGGAATTCGATTCAAAAGAGAATTTGGAAATTTGGAGTATTTCATACATTGGCTCCTTTTGAATCCCTAATAATGGATCAAGCCCCAACCTGAATTGTTCTTCCTTTTCTATATCTGTCACAGTTGCTTGTCCATCAAGTAGCATTCCATTTGTTTCAATTTCATCGAGCAATTCCTCCATGACTGTGATCATTGGATCAAGCACCAATGCAAAAGGTATTTCATATTCTACTTCCATTTTGGTAGCCCATTGATCATCAAACATATCATCTTGCCTCAAGCTGCTTATCATTTCTTCCATCTTGTTCATGCATGATTGAACCTTTTCATCAAGGACCGTTCCTTCTTGAAGTGCACTAGAATTGCTTCCTTCTTCATGTTTTCCTCTTTGGATGAATGAACGTTGGAAATTTCTTACAGCCTCTCTATTTTGAGCTAAGTCCTCCGTTTCTGGTTCTTGATGATCTTCAATAATTTGCAATTCTATATATTCGTTCATTTTTGTATGCTGACAGTTACCTTGGGTGGTTCCTCTTGTTTGGATGTATCCCATTGCTTTCTTGATCTTTACTCCAATGGCCTCTCATTCTAGTGTGATGTAGGAACAATCTTCATCTACTTGATCCCTAAGCTTGACCACATTATCCTGTTGTGACTTATTCTCCCTGCTGTTAGATGACATTGTGGGACATTCTTTGTTTGGTACCAAAAATGTTTGTTTGACATATTCAATCCATGCTTTGTCCTTGAAGCATCCATATGGTAGTTCTGGTAATCCTAGGTGACATCTGGCATAGTTGATGGCCTCTTCACATGTTGTGCAAGTGAACTCCGAATGAGGTGCATTGTGAATCCGACACCAACGAGGGAGCAAAACGCCTTTCAAGCGAACATTACCTAGTTCCATTTGATTTTGGATTCTAAGTATGAACCCCGTGAAGGCCTCATTTATAACTTTTGGAATGCTATAATCATCAAGTTCTACATCCAACACTCCTGGCTTGGGAACATCCCAAAAGAAAAGTTTCCCTTGGAGAACAAGCTCTACCCTTGAGAGGAATGTCGAGCAACTTATTTCTTCGTGCTTGGAGGTCTCATGAATTCGACATCTTCCTGGAAAAGCAAACTGAGACAGATTCCTGGGATGCAGTTGTGCATTCAAACTTTCTTGGATTTGAGTAATATCCACTAGTCTGTCTTTAGAGCAAGAAATATGGAATGGATGCCCATCCATTGAGAAATCTCTAACTTCTTATTTTTACTTTATTTTGGAATTTTTTAACATAAAAGAGATCTAACATATCTCTGATTTGGCATTTCAAATTTCATACTGGTTCCATCCAGTTGAATTTCTCCACTTGTGAAAATAAACAACCTAATGTTGGCCCTCCTTCTAGCGCCAATTCATGTTGATGTGTGTTTTGTGACACACCAAACATCAGAATAAAATGCCCAAAGACAGCTTATCCTCTCTTGAAAAACCACCGCATATGCTAAGATTGCTAGAAAGATCATACGGCAATTCCAATGTTTCGTTTGGGGGGATGGACAAGCTCAATGGATGATGTGATATGCTGATTTCACAAAGGGACTTATGCTAGGCTTGTTCAATTCACAATGAAGGTTTAAGCAATGAAGCTCCATTGTTTGGGTCCTTCAAACAATCTAAAAAAAAGATAAGGGTTTAGAAGTTCTAATCTACTGCCTAAGAACTCAAGAGACGGTATTGACTTGGTGAAACTAGTAACCACGCTTTGCTTTGCCACGCTCAACAACAACTACACAAAGTGGGTACAATCTTCAAGGGAGTGTGCTTATAATTTTCATGTCATGAATAACTACCATCAAATTGAACAATATTTATCCAAACAGAAGTTAAGCATCCACAAAGTAAACTCAGGCTAACTTTACGCATTGAACGAGAATCATTCGTTCAAAGAAAGTATGAGCGGAAGATTCACCATGCATCAATACTTATCAAATCTTGCATTCTTCTAACATACATGAAATAAAATCTAAACTATGATGAGGGATAAGAACCATGCAAACTCCAAAATAAAGTAGTCACCGTCAGAACAATGCATGTATTACTTATTATTTTGGCAGTCGTACGCAACAATTACTTATCTCAACATGTTTTGCAACATGCTCCCATGCTTTACAAATGAGGAGTGAGCTCAATTTATAGGCTCCCCAATTACAATTCAATGGCCAAAATTGATTTAGGATCAACGGATGAGATTAAAATAAAACCCTAATTAGGGTTTGCCATAACTAACTCCTTCTTGACCAATGAGAAAATTACACTCAAGGACACTTGTCCTTTTGCTAAATATGAACCCACAATAAAATAGAAAGTTGTTGAATTTGGACATGTTGACTTGCAACGATTTGATTGGTCGAGGGGCCACTTTAGCAGGTTGGATGTCCACCTTGGTCGCCTTGTTCGTTTTTCCATATTCTTGCCTTAGAATATTTTCCTTGCTGATGACTTTGTCCTTTGTGCTTGTTTCTTCCTAGCTTTGATCCTGGATTCCTCTTGAGACTTTGATTTCTTCTTTTCACCTATATTAGAAGTCTCGCCTCGGAGCACATGTTTAAACTTGAAGTTATTAAGGTTTTCTTTCTTGATTGCTTCAAAATTCCCACAAGCGCCTTGAGTTGGATTGGTGTTATTCCTTTGGATTTCCTCTCCGCTTTATCTAATTTGTGTCAAGAAATTATCTAAGTGTAGAAATTTGTTTGGAACAATCTTTCCTGTCACCATCTAATTCTGATTGAGAGTTTGTCTTTAATTCTTCAGGGGATGAAATCCTTCAAGAAGTTGCCCTAGTTACTTCAATAGGTCTGGGATTGTAGATCTGAAATCCCCCCAAGATGTCTGAATATTCTTTCAAGTTCCTTGAATTTGAAGAAGAATGCCTCTATACTTTCGCCACAATGGAGGAAATCGGAATTTTCTCTGTGAAGTATTTCCCATACTTAGCCAAATTTTGGCTATTCAAGTTCGTTTTGTAACACCATGCAGATTATTCAACATTTAGCCAAGATTTTGGCCATCTCTATGCTCGAATGAATTGTGCTTGTGGACTTTTCCTTCAATTCTGAATTTGGCTCGCATAAGTTGTGTGGATTCCATCCTTGGACAAGGATTTTATTCATTTCATCTTTACTTTTCTTCTTCTTTCCTCTTGTTTTCCTTCCAATACTTGGACAATTTTCTGAATTTTCTTGGCTGAACTTTATCCATACTTAAACATTTTTTCTTCTTACTAGAGGGATGTCGGACTTCATGTTGCCTTTGCCAAATCGGACTTGAGGCATTCTTTTCCAAGTGATGACCGGTTGGGATTCTGGATAAAATTCCTTAAGAACTTCTTTTACTTGATTCCTTCTAACTCCGCCTCCTATGTTCTTCGAAGTAGACATTGTACCTGTACGAAGCTTGAAGTTAAAAAAATCAAAGAAAGCTATCTTATGGCTGGAGAGTTTTTTTTTTTTAAATTAAAAAAATCCAGAACTTGATTGAAAAGGCTGTTTAAAGAATAAATTCTTAATAAGATGAAGTTTTATTAGCCTTTATCATTTTTTAAAGAGCATTCATGGAATTTTTCTGGATTTTTAGAGATGTAAACTGAAGTTTTCTCAAATCCAAGATGAAAAATCCTTTTCCCTTCTTTAAATTTGCCAGTAATAACCTTGCAGCTGCTTGAGAAATCTGAAATGGAAGAGAAAAAACCAACTCTATGCTCTAGAATCAAAAATCTCTTTGCAACTGAAGAAGAAAAAACGTCCTTAGCTTGAGAGGAGCTTGCCTGTGAGAAAATTCGACTTGCAAATAATGAAAAATAAGTTCACAAGGCCTTCTTTTATAATAAAATCTTTCCATATTGGTTTAGGTCGACTTCTTCTTCTGATTGGCTGCTTTGTTGAACAAAAAAGCAATCTTACCTCTTTTTTTATTTTTTTGACTTTTCAACCAAGGGTGCCCTTTCTCATTAATTGATAACTTTTTGATGAAATTTAAGTTATTTGAAACTTCTTGCCTTGTGCAAATTCGACCCCCAAGAGGATTTATTCACTTTCCAACTGGATTTTTCAACCTTTACCAAGGTAACTCTTTGCCTTAGTCAAATTTTTAATTTTTACCTTGGAGGTTCGATTTTCAACTGGATTTTTAAACCATTTCGAGTGAATTTCGACCCTCAAGTGGATTTCCTGAAGTTCCCATTCAAATTTTTTACTTGCCTTAGTCAATTTTTTACCCTGCCAACTGGAATTTCGAATCATCCAACTGGATTTCCTTTGAACTAGGCGAATTTAGCAAGACCTTTTAAATGGACGAATTTCAATTGGATTTTTTCAAGATTTAACTGGATTTCTTCATGGGCACACCTCTCCAGACTTAGGCAAATTTTATCATGATTTTCTTGCTTTTTACCTGATTTCCTCGTTGATTTTCTTGGTTGAAGGTGCGATTTTTCAATTGATTTTCCAACTTTTGCATGCGCTTTTCCTTGCTTTTCTCATCTTGGCATGCGCTTTTCTCATGATTTTTTCAATTTTCTAAGACTTCTGCTTAACTTTTGCTTGCTTTTTAATTCCAAAAGTGGAAACTTTCGACTCCACTGCCAGTGAGACCTAGCACTTTCTAAAAATAGAAACTTACTAAAAATAGAAAAAAGCAAAAAGCAACTTTCTAAAAATAGTAAATTCCAGATTGGTCCAGAAATGCCAAAAACAAAAAAAGCAAAAAAGCAAAAAAAGCAGAATCCCCAAAAAAATAGGAAGTGTCAGAATTGAGAGAAGGCACAGGCGATCCTCGTCTACTAGGTCTTCTAAACACTTCTATGACGTTCATGTTCAATTTCGGGCTCAAATTCTCAACTTAGCTCGAGTGATGACTCCATATTTTGACATGAAATTCTTAGAGCAACAGAGATTATGAAATTGCCACTAAAAGCTAAACCCTAAGAGCAAACCAGTGAGGGTCCCCATTTGCAATGGGGCGATGTGTGAAAAGGTCACAACAGGTCATTATTCAATATTGCTTCCACATGTAATAGTTTTGCACAATTGGTATTGCTCACCAGAAATCTCTTAAAATCTGAATTGTAATGACTGAACAAAGCAGAACATAACATTCAGTCCTTGACAGAAACATTGTCTTTTTTTGTCTTTGAAGATGCAAAAACAAGGGACAGACACTGCTTAGAGATAACAAAAAAGGCAGCCAGAAGACCATACACTGAAACAGTAAGATGAACAAAGTTCAGCAAAAAGCAAACACTCTTTTCTTTCATTTTAATGATGAATTTTAGAGAACTAGCACCTCTGTAACCCCCTTGACTACTTTAAAAGTAGAGACAAAACTCGAAATCCAGCCCTATTTTAGCCAAGTTCATGCTGAGAAGCTCAACAATTGGCTCAAGAAATTAAAAGTATATTTTTAATTTTTGTATCTATGACTTCAAAAACAAACAAAACCATTATTTTTTAAGAAGAATGATTAGCCATGTAGTCAATATTACACTTGTTTGGTGGTAAAACTGTGCTCAATTTCTAAAGGGAAGAAAAATCCCATTCACAGATGGAGAAGAGGCATCAGTGTGTCCCATTCAGTTTTGGGACCACTGCATAGCTCCAATTTCCACTCACTCCAGACACAATATCTACTAGATCATAATTGAAATTGTTGAACAAAGTTCACTTGAAATGATAGCTGATACATATTGCTTTGAAACCAAAATGAATGAGTTTCAATCTAAATAAGAGTTTCACTCAGGGGCCAAGTGTTTAGGCATAATTTCCTCCAAATGAAGTTGTTATCCTGTGGAACAGTCATTTGGCTCTAAACATAAAGTTGAAAAAAACTAATGGAAATCTGACCATCATGGTGGTGAACATATTTTAGACAATTGCCATCAGTGAAACTCTTCCGTCTTGGATAAAACCCAGCAGAACGCTAATCAGGCCAAGAGTTAAGTATGATTTCCTCTAGGGAGATCTTAGTATGCTGTGATGGAGTGACTTGGATCTAAACACAAAATTGAAAGAAATTAATGTAACTCTAGACATCATGATGGTCAATATGATTTCTCAGACTACTGTCATCGATGATACCCAAGCCATCTTGGATGAAACCCAGCAGTATGCCAATCAGGGGAGCAAAGTCTTAGATTTTCCTGCATAGTTATTTGGATTCTTTTTATGGCTATCTTTATACTTTGGATTGTCTCTAAATGTTTTAAGATGCTTGTCAATCGTTTATATAGTATAGACTGTTCAGTTATATATAAACTCTGATAGGAAGTTTGCCTTCAAGGCTTCATATATTTGAGACTCTCTCTTTGATAGATTTGCTTATAATTACCATTTTGGTCTTTGTATTCTGATTTTTTGGGATGCCAACCTATTGTTTGTTTTGAACCCAGATTTTGGTAGAGAAATTGGCTCTGGATAATAGATTCATAGCTAAAAGAATTATTAGGTGGTTTTGATTATCTGTAGCTGCTATAATCTTCTCTAGAATCTCAGACTTATTTAATTCAGTATACAACTTTTACTAATTAAAAGAACATGTGCACCTGTAGCAAAGATGAATAATCTTGTACTTGCATTGTGCGCCTGTAGCAAAGATGAATAATCTTGTACTTGCATTGTATGTTGGGTATTCCATCATTCACTACGTGTAGTTTGTTTTGAGATGTTATTGTTTGTTTGATTTGTTTGGGATACATGTGAATAATTTGTTATTTGTTGTGAACCTTGTGAGTGCCATTTAATGCACTCTGTTCACCTTTCACATGTATAAAGTCTCATATGATAATACAATTTCAGGGGAGTCTATTGAATTCCATACCCTAATATGGTATCAGAGCAGCATAAGGAAATTGTGGGAGAGCTGGTTTCTTCTGTGGATGTTGTGGTCCCTGATGGCAGATGTTTCAAGCAGAGGCTTTGACATGGCTTTCTTTTCATCACTGACTCTGTTTATCTTTAAATATTAGTTTTTCAATGTTCACTGCAGATGGGTCCCATCTCCTGCACACCTCTGGTACTGATGACCTTGTGTGTTCTAGGGTGAGAGATTAGAGTAGGCATTATATGAGTTATTTATTTGTAAAAGCTACAGATCCAAACAATATTGAAGATCATACATTCCCACTGTTTTCTTCCTCTTATTTGCTGCTGATCATGTAATTACAGAATTATTCGCTGATATTGAAGATTCGTTCTTGTCCAATTTCTTCACTGTTTTTAGTTACTCCAGTATATGCAATAAACCAGATTGCAGCAGAAGCATGGCCACAAACGCCAACCATTTTTTTTGTTGGCTATGAAGAAGTCGTGAGAGAATTCAATTGACTTTTGATTGTTTTGGATACGCTGTTTTGCATTTTTTATTTTTTTTCTGTACCCAGTTGCAAACATAAGTCTGCAGCAAAATAGCAGGTAGTTTTTTAGCTAAGCATTGAAGGTCTGAGAGGTTCATAAGGCAAAACCAATTCGAAGGAGTCATAGAGACTACTATTGCACTCATTGGAATTTGTATTGCACTCATCTTGTCCCTTTGACAGCCGGTCCATCGTTTGGTTCATCATTATTGTTTATGCTTGGTTACTTTCAAGAGGAATTGGATATTTATTCTCTGATACTTATCTATCTCTGCATTGTGGACAATTATGTCTCCACACTAGTGTATTTCTTGGCAGATGGAGTATTCCACGCTGGCAGCAACCTATCTCCAATCTGCCTTGCTCTTTGAAGAAACACAATGTCTCCTGATATGTCATATGCACTAAGCAGTCCTCCTTGATTGCAAAAGCCTAGTGCCGTACATATCAAGTGGACTTTTGTGCAACAAGGTCCATCCAATAGCTATAATTTTGGTAGAGACAAGTGCTGGAGGCAGATTGAACAGACATACTCTGCAGATTCTAAAATTTTGACACAGTGATGGAGGTGTATACTTTCCACCTAGCAGCTTAAAACCAAACACAAGCTCTACATAGTAAGATCACTACCTCAACAACATCTAATTTTAATTTTGCATTAGATGATCATTTTTCATTCCTATCATAAAATTCTATTAAATCTTCCAGTTTAGTGCTATTTGTTTTGAAACTAGACTCAAAGAGCTTCAACATGAACTATTGTAAGGCCATTCTTGAAGCTGTTTCAACTCAGCTATATTTTTAAGATGTTATTTTTATTTCTATATTATCCTCTCCTCTGCAGCAAATTGCTGATATGAGTGACAAGAAATAGGATAAAATAACATCTATATCTTGCTAACAAAATGGCAAGCAATTCTCAAAACTTTCTTCTTCCTAATTCCCAGTTGTTGCATGGGAATAACTTTTCTTCTTGGAAAGCCAAACTCAGAACTCAACTTGAGTTTGAAGAAATTTGGCATGCGGTTAACGGTGCCACTACATGACATGAGAATGATGTTGATGAACAAAAGAGATTTGATCGAGCCGATAGGAAGGCTAATCTGATCATTATGTTCAACATGTCTAATGAAGTTCAGCCCTTTATCCAAGACTCATCCACATCCAAAGATGCATGGGACAAGCTCAGGACAGTGTATGAGGCAAAGAATCAGAATCAGATCTGAATTTGCTGAGTCAACTACATAGCCTGAAAATGTAGAATGGAGAATAGTTGGAATCATTTCTCAAAAGGATTGTTGAGTTGAGAGCTTCGCTACAGGCATTGGGTGAAACAATTGAGGATGCTATCTTGGTGCATATTGTTCTATGAGCATTGCCTTCAAAGTACAAAGTGGTGACAACATTAAATGTCACAAAATAGACACCCAATTTTGAGATGCTAGTGAATCTACTTCAAAAAGAAGAGTCTATAAGCCAGGAACATGGTGAGGAGGATCATGCAATGACCACACACCATAAAGGCAAGAAGCCTAAAAAACAATATGGTGGACCTCCCAAATCTGGAAATTCATCTTGATCTCAAAAGAAGTGTCCAATTTGTGAAAGGATTGGACATGATGTATTGTTGGTACAACTCCTTGGCTAAAGGATCATCCAACAATAAAGCACACCAAAAGAAGCCATTTCAAAGTGGCAATACACGATGGGATCAAAAGAAGAAACAAAAACATGGCAGTATTGCTAAAGAAGAAGACTCTCAAGAAGAGGAGCATGTGTTTTATACCCACACTTTTGAAGATAATTGACATTCAAAATCCATTTGTTATGTGGACTCAAGTGCTATAAAGCACATGACTAGACAGAAGGAGTGGTTTCTCACACTAAAACCCCATCATGGTAAAGTTTCTCTTGGAGATGGCACAACCTATGACATCCAAAGTATTGGTGAAATCTCCTTACAATTTGGCATACACCATTGTAGGCTCACTGAAGCCTTATATGTGTTGGGACTGTAATGTCCCACCCCAGATGGCTCGATATTTTCACAATTTCTCCATGTTTGACAATGCAAGCATTTTGTCAAACAGTTTTCTAGCTTGTTGTTTTGAGTTGTTTTAAGTTGATATTTAAAATGAAGTTGCATCCAGTAAGATTCCCCGGCTAAATGGCTATATAAATTTTTCCCAATTTTCACAATTTTAAGGAACCGGGCATTTCGTCAAACAGTTTCAAATCAATAACTTGTGCTCAAACTCACAGATTGTCAAGTGGGTGGTAAACATATATGCAAATATTTGGAATAAACTCATTCCCAAGAATTCTATCTCAGAATGTTAAACATTACAAAGGAATACAAGATAAACTTTGCACTAATATTTATGTATCTGATATGAGTTATCAGTTGAACAATGTTTAACAATAAATATCAAAATTCAAGGAAATTACAAAATAGTCTAATTCTAACATGGAAATCAACCTAGAAAGCTATGCAGCCTTACAATTAGCAAGTCTAGAATTTATCTAACAAAATATATGATTATAGTGAAGTAGCAACACCTTTAGAACATAGCCGGCTTGCATTAAAGGCCACGAACACCCCCTTAGGAATAACTGGAGCTGACGCCTTGATCTAGCACAAACCTAAGCATCTGGAGTTCTTCATTAAAGCATGGCAGCATAGACTAGGCAGTCGTAGCTATTTCCAAGACTACAATTTTTCCCAAGTGAGGGCTTGAAGTTCCACGATAATCCTTTCAAAGGAAGCGGCAACAATTATAAGAGGTTGATGAGAGTTATAGGAATGTGGCACAGCCTTGTTTGGATGTAATTTGACCCTGCTGACTTCCACACTGGCTTCCAGTCAGCCACTAAAGTGGCGACCACTCTTAGATATAAGCCACGATAAGAATGATAAGGGTGGCAGCAATAACACTCCTCTAAAATGGCACGATATCGCCCAAGATTATCAGCAATAATAGCAATATAATGTACGACTTTGAGCAGATGTAAATGAGCCTCCAAGTCGATAGGAAAAGGCCACAGAAAATATAAATAAAATGTTAATATCACCTTGCAATACCATGCCTCCCTTTGCATATAGAATCAATTCCCCTTTTAATAGTGAAGCTGCTTTCAACAGCCAGTTTAGGTAATCCACAATAATAAATCTGCTATAATCGACCAGTCTGAAAGGAGAAGGATTTGTACTTTGTAATGATTTGTATAAATCATCGACTTGCAAATTCGTTCCTAATGGATGAACTGGATATAATGAAACCCCTACAAAATTGTCTTCGAAGAAGACGTACAGATTTCAAAACAATTCACTATCATGCAAATGCATAACCCCTTAATGGAGTTATCAGCATTCAAACTTGGGATGTCTTTTAATCCTACAATCATAGTTCCACCGAGTTTCGGGGACGGGGACGAGGGGACGGCAGGGGACGGGTTTCGGCGGCGTGGGGGCGGGGGGCCTAAGTTTGGGGACGGCGAGGGGACGGCGGGGGGACAGCGGCGGGGGGGGCGGTGCGCTGAAATACATATAGTACTTGAAAAATTAGTTATAAAAAGATGTATAACTGTAAAAGCCTAAGGAGTAAGTAAATTTTAGAGTTTAAACACATTGCAATGATAATATGATTTCATTGAACTAGTGAACATTGAAACAATGAAAATCAAAATGAAAATATACTTGTAACTTAATAGACATTGTGATTGGAACGAGAACTAGTTGTTTCATAATTTGAATTTCAAAATTTCATGGTCATGATTCATAATTACAATCAAGTATCAACTATCAAGTTATCAACACAACAGTGTTCAAACTTCAAAAACAAAATACTAAATACTAAATACCTAATGGCCTGATGCCTCTAATGATCTAATCATCTCCAACTCCAAGCTCCATGTCAATCTCCTCATCACTGGAACCATCGGACAAGGACCCCAAATGCTCAAGCTCATCTAAACCAATACCAACCAGCCCTGTCTGTGTAGCATCCTCATCTATCTGTGCTGGCTCTTCTGGCTCTACATCCCATCTGGCTGCTGGACTCTCCTTGTATGTAGTTGTGCTGCGATCAATGAGACGTAAGGCACTATGGACAGCCACAAGCTTCTCTGCCCTCCTAGAAGTGAGCCTATTCCTCTTAACAGAGTGGATGAAGTTATAAATGGACCAGTTCCTCTCAGAAGCAGAAGAACTAGAAACCTGGGACAGCAAACGAATGGCTAGAGTAGTAATCAAAGATCTAGGCCCATGCATAGTTCACCACAACTTGGGGTCCTCCTGTGACATAGTCTCCAAATCTACTTTGGCTACCTCTAAATATCCCCAAAGAGTAGCAAATTTTGTCCACTCAATACGAAGCAAGCTGGCCTCTATAGGATCATACATTTTGTCAATGGCCTTCATGAACCCTTCCTTCACCTCAACATCCTCCATAGGTGTCATTCTGCCGGGACGTGGCACATACCACTTTGGGTTCAATGCGTAGGCAGCCATGTGTAAGGGAGTGTTGAGTTTCTCCCATCTATGCTGAATGATTGGATAAATATGCTCGGTGTAGAATTGCATTGTGGGGTTTCTCTTTACCTTCATTTCAAGCATGGAATCTCAAGTAACCTGCATGCATAGAATCCCCAAATCTAATAACTTTGAAGACTGGCTCAATGATGGAGACAATATACTTGGCATCAGCCCAAAAGACATCATTCTTCACCACCTCCTTAACCCTCAATCCCTGCTGTGTCTTCGACTCAGGCCATCTGTTCCATTCTGCTGTCATTACCATTAGTTGCAATGGCTCTTGCAACTCAAGCATCCTCTCCAAGAGAATAAAGTATGATGCATACCGAGTCTCTACAGGCTTCAGGAATTCCTTCTTGGAGAAGGACCTGAAAAGTGCATGTGAATGATGATGGTTGCAGATAAACATCTGCACATCTCTAGCATCACTGACAATAGATTTGATCCAGCTGATTTTACCCATGTCCTTAAGTGCATTATTCATAGCATGCACACAACAAGGAGTCCAAAAAATATGTCTATAGGCTGCCTCAATCAACCTCCCTGCAGCTCTGCACACATGGGCCGCATCTGTCACTACCTGCACCACATTTTGTGGCCCAACCTCCTCTACAGCATCCTTGAGGATCTGAAACTGATAATGGGCATCCTTGCTATGCCCTGAACAATCAATAGCCCTAAGGAAATAAGGGCCCGCTACAGATGTGACAATGATATTGATGAGTGGACGATGCCTAATGTCCGTCCACCCATCCATGACTATGCTGCATCCACTTGTGACCCAGGTTCTCTTCATCTTCTCCATCAAAATATTAATCTTGGAATAGTTTTGATCCAAGATTGTTGTCCTCAATTTATTCTCCCCTGGTGGCACATATGATTGTCCTGCCCTTATTATTTTTGACACAGCTTCCTTATAATAAGGAGAGCGAGCCACGTGGAATGGAATGCCATTGGCAAAGAAGAATTTGCCAATGGCATCATCTGCCTCATCCTTTGCCTGCACATTGAATAAACTTGCTAAAGGTTGTGAAGATGCCATCTTACGTTTCCCCCTAGGCTCTGCTGCACTTGAACTGAACGGATTTGGTGGCCTTTGACTCTACAAAGTAGAAGTAGACACTGCTGAAATCTGATCACCCATACTCTTATGTTGCAATGTAGCAGATGTAGGCACTTCATCCTCACTACAACCCCATAATTTTAAAATTTCAGCCCTTAACTTCAAATTATTTGCCACAACTTTGCATACATCTACACCTTTGCCTCGAACAAGAAGAAAATGTGCATTAGTTCTTGTAATGCTGCCAAACCATGTAAGCTCACACATGTGACACTTCCATAATCTAGTGCCCCCAGTTGCCCCAGGCTTTGCTGCTACCTTGGATGCAAATTGTTTTAAAGGTTTTTTTGGATCAAAGGGGCCCTTGGCCCATTCTTGAAGGAGTTCTTAAGGGCAGCTATTATCTTTACTACCAATGGAACTTGTGGTAGTTTGAGTATTTGAGGCTGAGCCATGTTGTACTTGTGGTTGAACTTCACCCTCAACCTCCCCTCTTATTTGAAAGTCAGGATCATCTGATGAATCATTTGCACTTTGAATGTCTGGTTCATCATCACTTCTGTTATGTGAACTCATTATGATGATGATGCTGCAAAAACAATGTTAAAAAATAAAAAATAATCAGACCTACGATGTAAAAAAAAAAATTAAAAATCAGACCTATAAACTAAAAGTCTAAAACTTTGAAAGAAATGTGGTCTCATGAATTGCAATATTGCAAGATATGCAAAATCAAAATGTGGAAGCACAGGCAAGGCATGTGAACTGTTTGCTTTGCAAAATGTGGAAGCACATGCAAGGCATGTGAACTGTTTGACAGTCACAGAATTGAACTGTTTGACTGAAATTAAAATTAAAATGTGGAAGCACAGGCAAGGCATGTGAACTGTTTGATTGTTCAAATTTAATTTTATAAATTTATTATGCCTCTTGGCTCATTGTGCTCTGCAAAATGTGGAAGCACAGGCAAGGCATGTGAACTGTTTGACAGAAATGAGAAAATGTGGAAGCACAGGCAAGGCATGTGAACTGTTTGACTGAAAAAATCAGTCAAACAGTTCACATGCCTTCCCTGTGCTTCCACATTTTCTGTCAAACTGTAAACAGTTCACATTCCTTGCCTGTGCTTCCACATTTTGCAGAGCACAAAGAGCCAGGGCCCAAGAGGCATGCCGCATAATCAAATTAAATTTATAAAAAAATTAAAAAATTTAATTTTTTTATTTTACTAAGTTTTAGTTTTAAATTTAGGCGCACCCCATGACAGTCCATGAGCGGACACCTCTTTGAGGCATCCGTTCCAGAGTTCCCATGACGGCCAGACATTTAAAAAATAAAATCCACACAACTCAGTGACTGCAGGTGCAAAGACGGCCAGACATTTAAATTTTAAAATTATTTATAATGCCCTTCCCGTGTGTCAGGTTTGGACTCTGGCATTCCGCATTACACAATGAAAACAAATAAAATATTAAAAAAATAAAAACGGAAACCTACCTGGTCAAATTCGCTTGAAGTTGAATCAGTTGAATAACCAATTCTTGCTTCTCAGAGGGCTCCGATTCTCACTCTCAGTCTCCCGCCACTCGCCAACACAGCAACACAGTCGCACAGAATGAAAAATGAAAATGCTCGGTGAAAAAGAAATTTCATTAAATTCATTTAGTCTTAAGACTTAAGTCATAAAAATTTAATCATATAATAATTAATAATATATTATATTTTAAATTTTAATTATAGTAATATAATATTAAAATTTTAAAATATTTCATGTCTTATGATAAATGAAAATCATAAACTTAAAGCCTAAAGGCTAAAGCTTTGTTTTTTTTATTTTTTTTAATAAAGCTTTGTTTTTTGAAATTTAAAAAAAAAATCATTATTTTAATAAGGGGACTTAGGGGACGCGGGAAACTTGGAGACGTGGATAAGACTCCGAGGAGACTCCGAGACGCGAAGAAGACTCCCTGTGAAGGAAACGCCCAGGGGACGGCGGAGGGACAGGGGGACGGCGGGGGGACGTTTCCTTGATGTCCCCGCGTCTCGGAGACGTCCCCGTCTCCGAGACGGCCACTTTTTCGAGGGGGACGCGTCCCCGTGGAACTATGCCTACAATTGAAGATCCTCATGAGGGATTTCATGCTCATAAAGCCAAGACTTCAGTCCAATCAGCAAACCCTTGTGTATATGTTCCAACATATGCCAAATGAGCTCACTTCCTTTATTTATTATGTAATGTCCCCATTTTTGGCCATACCCTCTTCATTTGGATTTAGCCTATTTCCGGGAATCCGTAGGCTACTCAGATGTGCAAAATTAGGGTTTCCTCTTTCAGATGCTTTTTTGAGGGTTTTCCTCTTTGAGATACTACTCAGTTGGCGTTCAGAGGATGTTGTGCAGACTTACTATTTATAGCAGTTCTCTATTTTTAGCAAATCTATCTTTTGGCAATATCTGCTTAGCAGCAGTTCAATCCTTTGCAGTTCAGTTGTTCAGTTTGGCTTTTTGATGGTTTTGAAACGAACTTACCATTTTTGGCATTGGCTATTTTTAGTAAGTCTAATTTTGGCAATGGCATCATTTGCAGCATCAGCTCAAGTCATCATTCTATTTCTAGCAGAATCAGTTTGGGCGTTGGTTTTTGGCTTTGGCTTCTATCTCTCCTTTGGACTTGTTGTGACCTTTTCACACATCGCCCCATTGCAAATGGGGACCCCCTGTTTTTGCTTTTTTTTTTGCCTTGGCGTCTCAACTGCTTATCACTTGTCTTTTTACAATGAGGTCATCATTTTGAGAGTTTCAATACAGTCTGCCGAGAGTCATCCGAGCCAAGTCAGTAATCCATGCTTAAATCATGCCTAAACGTCACAGAAGTGCTCAGAAGGCCCAGAGACGAGGATCGCCTGTGCTTTGGCCAATTCTGACACTTCCTACTTTTTAGGGAATCTGCTTTTTTTGCTTTTTCGCTTTTTCATTTTTGGCATTTTTGGACCAAACGGGGTTCCCTATTTTTTAGGGATTTTGCTTTTTCTATTTTTAGAAAGTCAACCCTGGTCAACGAGTCAACTTTCCATCTTTAGATCAAAAAATCAAAGAGAAAATTGAAAAATCAAGTAAAAAATCTGGAAAATCAATCAAAAAGCTGAGAAAAATCAACCCCAAAAGCATCAAATTCTGGAAAAATCATTCAAAATCAGTCAGATCTGAGAGAAAATCAGCAAGAAAATCAACCAAAGAATATGAAGTTCATAGCAAAATTTTGTCTAAGCCTAGAAAAATCACCCTCAAGAGAGCATGTTCGGCCCTTAAAATGTGGGACGTAGGAAAAAATGGCAAGGATTTGAAGAGGTCGGCCCTTAAAATGTGGGACGAAGAGAAGAATGGCAAGGACTTGAGAAAGTCCGCCCAGCAA
Source organism: Sequoia sempervirens (assembly GCA_007258455.2). NCBI lineage: Eukaryota > Viridiplantae > Streptophyta > Pinopsida > Cupressales > Cupressaceae > Sequoia > Sequoia sempervirens. The sequence goes on from VDFB02075321.1 coordinate 1,121,242, forward strand.
TGAAGGACAAAATGGCAAGGATTTGAAGAGGCCGGCCCTTAAAATGTGGGACGTAGGAAAAATGGCAAGGATTTGAAGAGGTCGGCCCTTAAAAAGTGGGACTTGGCGAGAAATTTCAGACCCCGCCTAGACTTGGCAAGGATCTTCCAAACTCCGCCCAGCTTTGGCAAGGTGAGTAGAAAGTCCGCCCAAGCCTTGAGGAGGATGGCAAAGCACTAAGGAAGTCCGCCCTTCACTTGGCCAAGCACTTGGGAAGTCCGCCATGGCATGTGGAAGGAAAAAAATTGAAAATTTCACTAAGTGTTGGGTGCCTAGAAAGGAAAATCCGAAAATTGCCTAAGTATAGAGGCCTAGAAAGGAAAAAATTGAAATTTTGGCTAAGTATTTTAACATTTTCAAGAGGAAAAAGTGCTAAATTTGAAAGGAAAAGACTTGAGAAAGTCCGCCATGTCTTGATAGAAGATGGAAAAGACTTAAAGAAGTCCGCCTAGGCCAAGGTGAAGGGAAGAATGAAGTTCACCCAACATGAGAAAGAAGAGAAAGATAAAAAAAATTCACCTAAGTATGGATGTCTAGAGAAAAGTTGGCCAAGTATATAGAGAAAAATGCACATGGCAAAGAAGCAAGAAAGTCCGCCCTTGGCTAAGGAAGATAAAAATTTGTCAAGCATCATGGAATTTTGCCTAATGAAGACATCCAGACCAGGACTTTGCCTAGAAAAATTCGTCCGAGCGAGAGAAAATTTGACTTTGGCATAGGAAAATGTGCCCAGTGCAATTCAAAGTTCGCCATGGCAAGGAAAAATAAGGATCTGGCATAATATTTATCGACGAAATGGCTAAAATTTTGACTTGGCTAGACGAAAATTGGAATAAAATTGGAAAATAATTTTTTAGCGAGAGAAAATTGAAATAGCCATGGGTCCAAAATGAACGGGTTGGAATAAATTAAAATATTTTAATATTTTAATAATTTATTTCCAATACTTAGAAATATAAAATGCCTTGGACAAAATAATGGATGGAAAGGCAAGCTTCAAGTCCGCCCAAGGTGGAGATGTCCAGCATGAAGCAAAGTCTGCCCAAGGATGGATGTCCAAGACAAGTGCAAAGTCCACCTGGAGAAGTGTCCAAGACAGTCCAAAATCCGCCCTCAAGCATGATGGAAAATTTCTAAGGCATGAAGTGCCTAGAGGGGAGATGGATTGCAAACACATATGAAAGTCCGACCTTGCTCAATGGGTGGACAGCACAAGAAAGTCTGACTTTGCCCAAGCACAACATGTCCAAACCTTTACAAAGTCCGACTTTGCTTGGAGAAGATATGTCCAAACATCCATAAGATCCGCCAAGTACAATGGCAAACATGATGCAAAGTCCGACCTAGACCAAGAAAAGAAATGTCAAGTGTTGAGAAAGTTCGCCCCAGTGTAAGAGAAAAGATGGTAAGCACCAGAGAAAGTTCGACTTCTCCCTAGAGATGTTTGTCCAAAGTGGCTTGAAGTCTGACTTAGGCCAAGAGAGAAAACGTCCAAGCTCATGTGAAGTCCACCCAAGGAGAGGATGAGAAAATTGGCTAATACTCAGAAAATTGGCTAAGTGTTGATACCTTGAGGAGAAGAATTCACTAAGTGTTGGACAGAAAACAGGAAGGATGAAGAGGAGTAAAGAGGAAATGAATAAAATCCTTGTCCAGAGATGGAATTTGTCCTACATAGCACAAGCCAAATTCAGAATTGAAGGCAAATCCACAGGCGAAGTTCGTTCGAGCATGGAGATGGCCAAAATCTTGGCTAAGTGTTGAATAGTCCAGATGAAGATGTTACAAAATGAACCTGAAGAGCCAAAATTTGGCTAAGTCTAGGAAATACTTCACAGAGGAAATTCCAATTTCCTCCATTGTGGCGAAAGCACAAAGGCATTCTTCTCCAAATTCTAGGCACTTGAAAGAAGCAATCGGGACAACTTCTTGAGGGATTTCATCTCCTGAAGAATTAAAAACAAGCTTCCAATCAGAATCAGATGGTGACGAGGAGAGTGTTCCAAACATATCTCCTTACTTGGACAATTTCTCAACACGAATTTGAGAATTTGGAGAGAAAATCCAAAGGAATAACATCAACCCAGTTCAAGCAGGAGGAATTTCAAAGCAACCAACTCCAAGACCAAACACCTATTCCAAGGAGAGACTTCCAGACTCCAAAGATTCCAGTATAGGCAAGAAGAAGAAATCAAAGTCTCAAAAGGAATTCAAGATCAAAGCTAGGAAGGAACAAGCACAAAGGACAGAGTCATGGGCAGGGAAAATATTCTAAGGCAAGCGCGTGGAAGAGAAAAGAAGCGACCAAGGAAGGCATCCAGCATGCTGAGGTGGCGCCTCGTCATCTTCCAACCAATCAAATTGTTCTAAATCAACATGCGACAACTTTCTATTTTATTGTTGATTTATATTTAGCAAAAAGGACAAGTGTCCTCGAATGTAATTTTCTCATTGGTCGAAAGTGACAAACCCTAATTAGGGTCTTATTTTGTAATCTCAGCCGTTGATCCTAAATCAATCTTGGCCATTGAATTGTAATTGGGGAGCCTATAAATTGAGCTCGCCCCTCATTTGTAAAAGTGTGTGGAGACAGTATATGAGATTGTTGCATTAAGACTATTTCGAATAATAAAAGCTCTTATGCATGATTTGCTTTGAATAACTTTTATTGTCAAATAGTAAGTGAGGTTGCATATCTTCTTCCGCCATAGATTAAAGTTAGAATTAAGTTAAGTAGAATTTGCTTTAAGTATTGGTTAAGTGAATAAGAGATTGATCGTATTGATTCAATGGTGAAGTATTGCTCATACTTTCTTCGAATGGATGATTTGCATTCGATGCGTAAAGTTAGCCTGAGCTTGTAATTGTGGATGCCTAACTTCGGTCTCATTCGAGACTTGAAAATCATTCACACCCCTTGAAGATTGCACCCACTTTGCGTAAGTTGTCCAACAGGAGGCGAAACAAAGTGTGGTTTATCCCTTTCACCGGATCCTTACTGTCTCTTAAATTCTTAGGCGTAGAATAGATCCCCTAAACCCCTATCTTTTTGCTATTTTTTTGAGATCCAAATTGAAGTCCCGATTGAAGAGAAGCTTTAATGATAAACCCGCATAAGTCCCAAACTTGTGAAAATTTCCTTAACGTAAGTCCCCTCGTGTATTACCAGCAAATCACAACGCCCATTGAGCTTATCCACACGTCAAGACCTGACAAAAGAAACCTTGGAATCGCCATATGATCTTCTAGCAATCTTAGCATACGCGGTGGTTTTTCAAGAGAAGATAGAGTGTCTCTGGACATTTTATTCTGTGTGTTCAGTGAATGATAAAACGTACACCAACAAGACTGAGTTTCAATACTTAGTAAAAAAAAAATTAATTTGAATTTGTACGTTGTGCCTAGGCAACAACTTCAAGTTGTTTTTAAAAAGGGATCATAATGGGTTGATTTGAGCATTTAAAATTTATATTAAATGTTTTATTGTGCAAATTGTAAATGGACGCCTAAAGAGAGATGATTAATGTTTTAATAATTTAAATAAAGTGCAACATGAGAGGTGGCATCCCTTGGAGAAGTTGAAGAGGTTCTTGTGGGAGTTTCATGTTGATTCATTTTCCAGCTGAAGATCTTATTTATTGATACCTTGCTCATTCATTCTCATCTTTGGAAAAAAAATAACAAAATGCTGCTGAATTGAATTTGGAACCCAGCTATGGGGAAGCTTAGCAAATTGACTCCATTCTTCGGACCTAAAACTATGGTTCCCTAGATAGTGGATTGAGAGTGTGCTTCATTCAAAAGTGCACATTGAGCTTCATTGTTGAGTTTTTGATGAGATTCTCCAGTTTTTGTGTTGCTGGTTGTTTCATGGCTGAAAGTGATTATTAAAAACAGCTTTTTGTATGATTTTAATTTGCTTATGGGTATTGGCTCCTTTGTTTCCCATGCTAAGGACACCCCTTTTTGCAAAGAATCAGATTTTATCTTGAAGTGATGAATTTACTAGAGAAGCTGTACCATTCCTAGGGCCGTACCATGTTGGGATGAGCTATGGAACTCGTGCATAATTAATTTGTGAACTTTGGATGCAGTTCAGAGATAGAATTTGGGGCGCCATCCTCCTAGAAAAACATTTGCAATTGTTTCAAAACATTTGGAGAAGTTTTGATGATGTTATGAACATTTTGGTGATAGCATTGTTACTGGTTTGTCTGCAGCTGAAAGTGATTTTTGTTCACAGCTCTTAGATAAGATTGCAAACTATTCTAGGTATTTTTGCTAAGTGATTCTATGCTTGAGGCGACCCTTCCTTGAAATTTGCAGAATTTAATTTGATGATTCTGATTTTTAAGAAGAAAATTGCCCTCCCAGCCAGGCCGTACTTTTCAAGAGTGCATTGAAGTTTGTGCCAAAAGATTGAAGGTGTTTTGAAACTGCTTCTTTGTTGCATTTTGGGCGCCAACCTCTTAGAGAGCATTTGCATTTGACTTCATTCAATTTGGAGGTAAAATGAAGGAGTTATGAATATTTCATTGATTCACAATTTGTTGGTTTTATATTTTCAGTTTGCTGGTTTTAAAAATCAGATTGCTTAAGGTTCAAATTTTGGTTTGGTTTTCAATAATTCTGAAGGGTATTATAGAGAGAGATCATCTTCTATCAGTTGTACTTTGATTCTATTGAAAAACACTTATAATTTGCAGTAGTTCTTTTCATTGTAATGCTGATAACAGTAGTACTGTTTCAGTCCGTTTAATTGCTGCTTTATTTGTGTTTAATTATCACATTGTAACCCCTAGATGGTTTACCGCCAATGTGGGAAAAAGAACTTGCTAATTCTCTCATTGTACCCACTGAAAAAGTGGTGAATTCCCACTCATGAGTGGATGCCTGCTACAGCGGATGAATTAGTTGAATTGTTTGTAGTATTCCCCCCACTGTTTAAGTGGTTGAGTGGAAATCTTTATGGCCGGTTCACCGCCTCTTTCAGCTTTCAGATGCATTTACTTTCAGTAGTAATTCTATTTCCTCCGCCATATGTTAGCACCTCACCTTTCAAAGGATCTTGTGTGCACATTCTTGGCATTGAGTGCAATTTCAGTTTATTCCTCTTTGAAGCTAACGCTAATCCATTTGGCGTAGTGTTGTTTGTGTTGTGAAAATCCAACAAAAAAATTAAGGGGCATATTTCATATTACTTTTCGAAACCCCATTTTAATATTTTCCCACCATAACATTAAACTCCCTTTTTAATAAAGTGACATTATAAAATACTTTTAAATATTTCATTCCCATCACTTTATAATAACACATTAATCTAACAATTTAATATTACCCTTTTTTAATGTACTTTTTGCCAAGTGATATCAAATCATTAAATTAATGTTTGTTTGGCGAGCTGAAAAATGGGGACATTATAGTTCTCCCTTCCTAAAGATTGCTTGTCCCCAAGCAATCCACACTTGTACACCATGGCTAAATACCAAGATCCCAGATGAGCCTGTCGAATGCTCCACTATATCTCCTCTACATCAACTAGATAAAACTAAATTCAACAGCCCTATTAATCACTATCCAAATATGAAGCAATCTACCAAGCATAGAAATTCTTGGATCCTGTTGTGACCTTTTCACATATCGCCCCATTGCAAATGGGGACCCCCTTGTTTTTGCTTTTTGGGGTTTTTCCTTGGCGTTGCAACTACTAATCACCTTGTTTCTTTTACAATGAGGAGTTAAAGTTTTCAGGTGGTCACCTGGGCCAAGTAGAGAATTAAAGCCTAGAACAATGCATAGACGCCATCAAAGTGCTCAGAAGGTCTGAAGGACGAGGAACGCCATTGCTTTGAGTCAATTCTAACACTTCCTATTTTTTAGGGATTCTGCTTTTTTGTTTTTTGCTTTTTCTATTTTTGGCATTTTGGACCAATTCAGGACTTACTATTTTTAGAAATTTTGCTTTTTGCTTTTTCTATTTTTGAAAGTCAACCTAGGGTTTGGGTCTCGCAAGTCATGGTGTCAACGTTCCATCTTCAAAATCAAAGTTTTGCACCTCTAAGAAGAAAAAAATAAAGAAAAGCAAGTAAAAATCAGAAAAAACATGAAAAATCAAGAGTAAAAATCACATGGCATGAAATTCATGGCGACCAAAGGCAAAAAATGGCATAAGTCTAGAGAAATGCGTCCAAGGATAATGTCTAAAGAATCTTCAAGTCCGCCATGGAGATGGCTGAAGCAATGTCAAAGGCACTAGGAGGTCCGCCATGGAAGCTTGGCAAAGAGACTTTGAAGTCCACCCCTTGGCTAGGAAGGAAAAATGGCAAACATGAGAGAAAGTTTGACCTAGACCTTGAGAAGCTCATCCAAGATGCCATGAAATCCACCTTTGCACTGGCATGAAGTTGAGAAAGTTCACTTGGAAGGAGAGATGAATGTGGCATAGGCAACATGAAGTCCGCCCCCACCTTGAGTGGCAATGTCAAGCACATTGGGAAGTCTGTCCAACCATTTGGCAATCATAAAGGAAAGCCCGCCCAAGCCAAGGAAGGCATGGCATGAGGTTTATGAAGTCTGCCCAACCAAGAGGAGGAAAGAAAAACTCAAAATTTTGGCTGAGTATTTGTTGGTGTTTAAATTCGCACCTCTGGAATGCGTATTTGAAACAAACAGCTATGCACAGTAAAACTACTCTTCAAATTAGGAGGGGAAGCTCCCTCTTGCTGATGGTGTTGAAAGAAAGTAAACTAAGAACTAAGTTGCCTATCTTTTTGATCAGCTAGAGCACAAGGTTTATTAAACACAAATGTCGCAGCTGAGATTTTTTGTTTTAAGAACTTCAAATACGACTAACTTAAGCTAAAGACATTTCTAACTTCTCGAGTAATACATAGAGCAAGAGAAACTAGAAATGAACAAGGTTGAATCTCTGACAAAGTGTTTCAATAAACTCTTTTCCAACAAACATCTACACACTTCAATGTAAGCTGAAATTAAGATCATAAAAGCATAACATGAATAACGGAAACCTGAGACATTATACCAAGGCAAAGGAGGCTCATGATTTTATTTCTAAAATTTCTGGAACAAAATCTACTACTAACATGCCTGGAACAAGAAATTGCAGCTAGAAAGGCATGCAATCTTGTTCTTACACAATAGGAACAGCAATTACAATAACTCCTTGTTGGCTAAAAGAGGCTCAACAATTTGCTATCATAAAACAATTGAACAACACTTGAATAACAAATAGAAGGCACAATAGGCTCAGCGTTTTGTTATCACTAGCATGGTTAAAGAAAAGTAATGAGCAAAGGCTCTTATTTATAGGCAAGCAGAGGAGTACGGAACTCTAAAATCTCCTTGCTTTCACAATCTAGGGTTTGCTCAGCAAGCAAGCTTTATTTCTAAATCTAGAAAGAAGATAACATCTAACACCTAAGAAAGCAGAAAAAGCGGGAAACGCCAACTATTACATTTATCTTCTTTCTCTTCTTCAAAGAATGGATAAGAATTGCTCCAAGAATAGAAAGAAAGCGGAAAGAAAGCTTCTAGAAGAAAGCTGCTTTAAATCTCTATGACATCCGCTAAAAAGCAGGAGACCGTGTCCCAGTTAGGTGCATCTATCCCATCAATAGCAAAATTGCGTTTTTCCAAGATATCTTCTCCATTTGCAATTGATCTTAGGAAATCTTCGACCTCATTGGCCACCTTTTCAAACTTTGCTGACATCATCGAAATATGACTCATTCTCCCGCCAACTGGATTGCTGCTATCACAGCTACGAACAACACTCTGAAATTGAGCTTGCACTTCATCAAGCCCGACGTAGGAACCATCTTCAAGACTATATCAAGAAAGAATCTTTGTGACAAACTCACTGATGAAATGAAGAGCTTCGATCACCCTTTGTCTATAGGAAATAAACTCTTCGGATATCCTCTCGTAAGTTTTAACTTTGAAAATATGACGCTCTCTCCAAGCAAGGATCTGCCTCTTGTGTTCTTTTGAAACTGCTGAACCATAGGTTGTATCTAAATCAGCAATGATGATTTCATGCCTTGGTTTTACTTCAGCCACTATGTGTTCAAACCCTTGGATACCTTGACGTAGCTCATGTGTGTTTTCTCTCAACTGAAACATTCGTGCCAAGATCTCCTTTCCTCTGACAATGAAACTCTCAATCCACTCTTGAGTTTCTTTCCCACAAATGACCAGCTGTCTTAATTGATGATGATCAGCTGGTGTCTCTAAAACCTGGGGCAGCAGCTGAGTCGCCTGTGAAGAACAATGGACAAGGTTAGAAATATAAAGCCTAATTTGTTGTATTTCATCCTTGAGGGCTGCCTTGTCTTCTCCATCCTTGAGCACTCTTTCCTGAAGGTTCTTGGACACAACTCTGAACAAACTGACATCTGTATGTCTAGTATTTCTACCAAGATTAGCCTTGACCATCACGAAGTCATCCATATTCACCTCATCCCTGTTCTTATCTATGGGAGGTACGACAGTCTCCATAACCATCTCACCATCAAGATTCCTATCAAAGTGAACTTGCTTCTTTGCTTTCTTCTTAGGAGGTTCCGGATAGATGTTGTCCAGATCATCAAAATTTACCTGATATGAAAGTCTTCTTCTCACCCTTCCCAAGGAGTTCTCAAGCCAAGACACGGTAGTATCTTTACTAACTTCCTTAGGGGGTACAATTGCAATTTCTTCTTCATCTTCAATATCAAGGTCGATGTGAATGGGTGAAGACGCTGTCAAAGGTACAGAAACATGTGTTAAAGGCGGCTCCTCTACTTCTTTCTGAGGTACGGGCTCATCAGGAGGAGTTTTTGTTACAACTGTGGGTTGCTCCTGTATGACTATGCCTAAGAAGTCTAACCTTCTTCTTACATTTTTATTTGATCTACCACCTTTGACGCCTTCTTGAGACTGACTTATGCCCTTCCCTTTTGACTGTGCTCTGGAAGAAGAGGGAAGTGTCCTTGGTGGCTTTGCTACTGGAATGGAGTTTTTCCTCTTCAAGATTAGGAAAACCTTGCTATGCTCAAGGACTTGTCTTGTCCTGTCTTCGACTGAGAGGGATTCCTTATTAGCCCAGTTGACTTGAGGAAGGGGCTGATCCTCAATTTGCTTCTAAGAATACATCGGGAGAAACACATCCTCATCATCATCTGATAACCCTTCTATTTCTGCTAATAAGCAGTCTTTCATCTGGTGAAGAGTGAACCTGTTGTAACTACGCCTTCGCACCTCAAACTCATCTGTACAATTAGCCCAAAAATCTTCAAGGGCGGATATATGAGCATAGTTTTTCTCAAGTCGGCTAGCGTAGACACCACGAGGATCAAATGATCGTCTCCCGTTGTAAGGCTTGAGGCCGAGTTTGTCTAACTCATCTCCCATTGTCTTAGCATCTGCTGTTGTCCTGCATGTATAGATTCCCAGTCCTAATGGAAAATTGAGGGCGGGTTTCTTTCTATTCCTCAAGAATGCGTGGACATCGTGTGCCTGCCTTAAGAACTCCATGAAGACAACCTCATCTAATGGGTACCTTGGTAGCATGAGCGGGGCACCTGAATAGCCATAGACCCTGAGATAGGTGAAAGTAGGAAATTGTATGAACCAATCTGCCCACTCCACCATCGCTGCCCTGGCAACTGAAGAGATACAAACGTGCAATTCATTGTCCAGGTCCCGCACTGTGTACATCAGAAAAGCCTCGTTCACTCTCTTGTAGTGATGCAATGACTTCGTGAATTCCAACTGGGGATAGTAGTTGTAGATACGTTGTACACTCAATGATCCCTCGATGTTCAACCCTCTGAATTGACCTTGATAGGCCACCAGGTAGACTAGGTAAGAAACCATATGGAATTTGTGAAACTGGAAGTATTTTGTTATCTACTAATGTAGGCTATCACTGATCAAGTCTGGCCAATCATAGAACTTAGTCTTCTTCATGATGTGAGGTATGGTGTAGAACATCCAAGGCTCAAGCTTAGTAGCATCTTTTGATCTAGTTACCCTATTGAGCAAGGTGATTATGATAGCAATTTCATCTTTGAACTCGCCTTGCCCGACGTTCTTAGGCAAAGTCTTATGCTTCTCTTTCATCCACCTTTGTGCCATCTTCTTGTTGTACGTGTCCTTGTGCATTTCCCATATCCTTTCACATTCACCCTTTGAGATAGTGACACTTGCAGGCCAAGGGGGAATGGAAAAACATTTCTTGATCATATCAGGCTTCAAACTACAAATCAATCTGCCATCAACTGATTGAATCTCCTTGTAGCCGGGTTGTAATGCTTGATGCAAGCAATTACAAACTCAAGACTCTGAACTGATATAGGAATAGATGTTGCTGCGAGGAGTCCAAAGTGTCCCAGGTTTCTAACTAAAGTGTTTCCTGCGCTCTCCAAAGCGTGTAGATCAAACACCGGCTTGATGTGATGCAAGTTTGTCTCAGCTGTTTTGATGTAATCATGATAGAGAGTTGATTCAGTCTTGAAAACATTGGGAGTGTACTCCATTTCGGAAACCTTGAAGAATGACTGTAAACTCGCCTAGGTTCAGACAAGTTTTGAGCAACTTACTATTTTTAGAATGCTGATTTTGTTCCTCCAACGGACAAATTTTTGAAATTTTTTCTGAGATATGGGTTTTGCTCATAATTTCGTTGCAAGACAATCCAAATCGTTTGTTTTTGAAAATCTTGAATTTAGACTGAAAAAGCAGCAAACCTTAATTTCTACAATTTTTCACAAAAAAAGCTAGCACTTGGGTTTTGTTCATAATACAATTAGAAATGGACCCAGTTGATTAGATTTCAAAAAATATTGATCTCTGATCGAAAAAACAGCTAACCCTAGGTTTTGAAATTTTCTTGAAAAAAAAAACTGTGATATGGGTTTTCTTCATTTGATTGATTTGAGAGTACCCAGATGATTGAAAATTGAATGCATGAGGATTTCACTGACATGCAAAGCAAAAAGTAGCTGCTGCAACTTGATGAAGTTCTCAAAAAAAAATTCAGAAGAATGAGATGATAAAACCCAGATGGCTGAAAATTGAAAATCTTGGCCTTCTTCTTGAAAATTTTGATCTTTTGGATGAAAAAGCTTGAAAAAGCGAGGGCTTATGTTGCTAGTCTGAAAATTTTGATAAATAACCAGCAAACTTGAGCTCTTGAATTATGAAAAACTCTTCAAACTTGCTGCTCCAACTTTCTCCTTTGAATGCTACCTGCAAAAATAATGAAATTTACATTGAAGAGATGCATTAAATAGACATTAGGGTTTGAATTAGGTTTGCTTTCTTTTGCTTTCATCCTCAAAACCCTAAAAACCTTTGTTCATTGAACCTAGACGTCCATCTTTCATCTCACAAACTTGAAACTTTGAAAATCTTGAAAATTTTACTAAGGCATGGGAAGTTGGGCACCCTTCTTGGCTAGGGGTGCCCACTTCAAGCAGTGTTAGACATTTTTTTGATATTTTCAACTTTTCACAACTTTAACCCCCTACTTTGACCTCGATTTCTGGCTTGCAGACTAATCTGATGAGTGAGCTAAATGATTCATCACAGAGCCTAACCCGTTCTAAGAAGATTGTTCTGGAGGCATCTCTAGTTAAAAACTTCATTTTGACCTTCGAATTCATGGGAGCCTATTTCCTCCAAGGGCGCCCATTTTGTCCAAAGTTAGCCATTTTCTTATGATTTTCAATTTCTTCATTAACTCCTCTTCTACAGATGATCTTGTCAAATCTGGTGATCCAGGCATCAGATTGACTGATGGTTATGCTCGTTGTGAAGCTGAGGAGATATTAAGAGGGGTCTCCTAGGAGAAACTTCATCAAACAGTTGAATTTGGGCCTTCAAAAGCTTGGGCGCCCCTGGCAAGCTAGGGTGCCCAAACTCACTAGAGTTAGAATATTTTTCACTTTCTCATGTTTGCTTTTGAATCTCAATTCTTATCTCTCATCAAACCCTTTGTTCAGCTTCTCGTATCCGGTGACTACAAACTTTGATCGACGTGCTAAAGATCTCGTTGGAGAGCCTGATCAACTCTGAAGAAATCACGTTAGAGCTACATTTGCAAATTCATCTGTTTAGGCACTTGAAAACTTGAGCACTTTTCTCTCCTAGGGCGCCCAAACCTTCCAGACTTAACCATTTTTCATCTGATTTTCATCTTCAAGTTCAAACCTCTATTATGTATGTTCCCCTTTGATCTGAATCTGCTAGAGATTGGGCAGTTGGATGCTCTGATGAGACAGGCATTGTGAAGTTGGCTAAATACTGAAGAGGTTGAGCATATTCACAAACCCTAACTATTGAGTTAGGTGCTCCAAAAAGCTAGGCGCCCTTCTTCACTTGGGGCGCCCAAAGTTCCTAGACTTAGTCAAATTTTTATAATTTTCATGTTTTTCATTCTGACTACTGTTTGGATCTTCCCTATTCAGCTCTAAATCCTAGGCGACTGGATGATCCGTTCACTACATTGTCGGACTCGTTGCAGAGCTGGAAGAAAACTAAGCAACTTTGATTGGAAGCTCAAACCCTAATTTCAACATTTGATGCCCTAAAAAGATGGGCGCCTATTCTCTCCCGGGGCACCCATGACAAGCAGTGTTAGAAAATTTTCACAGTTTTCACCTTCTTTCTCTGTTCTTTGTGCTTGCTCACCAACTCGCCTTTTGTTGAACGCCTGAGTGTTGAATCTGACGCCTGGCAGCTGACTGACCTCCACTGATGATCTCAGAGCTCCTGATATGCTTCTAAAAAAGCAAAATAGACCCACTAGGGCAAAACTGATCTTTTTAAGATTCTGACTGCACCAACCTGATGAGGAAGTATTTTGAGCCAATCAAAATCAGTTTGAACCCTATCAGACCAACTTTCTATTTTTAGAAAGTTTTGCCAGTATCCGTTTCAAAAGAAACCCATAAAAAGTTACTATTTTTAGAAAATTTTGTAGATTAGGCTACTCTGAGCAAACCCAGATCATCAAATTTTGAAAATTTTACATTTTAACCCCTCATGCAAGACATGCACACCCAACTTTTGACCATTTTGATAATTTTATCAAGACTTTTACTCATTTCTTCAAAATGTCTAAGTGTAACAAAAAATTTAATTTTGGGGTACAACAGTATTGACACCTAAAAAAAGGAATGTCCAATCAGTAGTAAAGTTCACCCCACTTGAAGATGAGATGGCACAAGCACTTCAAAGTCCAACCTTGCCCAGGTGTGGAATGTCTTAAGCCTAATGAAGTCCGAGTTTTCCCAAGGGAAGGATGTCCAAACGACTTCAAAGTCCAACTTTGGCCAAGGGAGAAAAATGTTTTAAGTGTTGGCAAAGTTTGCCTTGGCATAAGATGAATAAAGTCCGACTTGATTAGAAAGAAAGACGTCCAAACCAATGGAAAGTCCGACCTTGCCCAAGAAATGATAATCCAAACATGAGTAAAGTCTGACTTTGCTTAAAGAAGGCATGTCCTAACATTCATCAAGTCTGCCAAGCACAATGGCAAGCATGATGTAAAGTTCGACTTTGGCACAAGGGGGATAAAAGTCCGACCTAGGTCAAGATAGAAGCAATTTCCAAACTCAAATGAAGTCCGCTCGAGGAAAAGGAAATGTCCAAGACTAAGTCAAGTTTGTCTTGCACAATGGCATGCACATATTAAAGTCTGCCCAAGGAGGGAAATTCAGAAAATTGACTAAGTGTTGGAAGGAAAACAGAAAAATAAAGAGGGAAAGTAAAGAGGAAATGAATAAAATCCTTGTCCAAGGATAGAATCTGCCCTACATAGCACAAGCCAGATTCAAAATTGAAGGCAAATCCACAGGCAAAGTTCATTCAAGCATAGAGAAGACCAAAATCTTGGCTAAGTGTTGAATGGTCCACATGAAGGTGTTACAAAATGAAATTGAATAGCCAAAATTTGGCTAAGTATGGGAAATACTTCACAGAGAAAGTTCCAATTTCCTCCATTGTGGCGAAAGCATAGGGGAGTCCTTCTCCAAATTCAAGGCGCTTGTAGGAATTTCAAAGCAATCAGGAAAGAAAACTTTAATGACTTCAAGTCTAAACATCTGCTCCAAGGGGAGACTTCCAGACCTCGAGCGCAAGTGAGAAGAAGAAATCAAAAGGAATCCAAGATCAAAGCTACGAAGGAACAAGCAACAAGGACAAAATCATCAATGAAGAAAGATATTCTAAGGCAAGAACATGGAAAAAGAACAAAGTGACCAAGGAGGACATCCAACACGCTGAGGTGGCGCCTCGTCATCTTCCAACCAATCAGATTGTTCCAAGTCAACATGTCTAGATTCAATGAACCTGACACTCTACCATGCAACAACTTTCTATTTTATTGTTGGTTCATATTTAGCAAAAGGACAATGTCTCCAAATGTAATTTTCTCATTGGTCGAGAGGTAATTAGTTGTGACAAACCCTAATTAGGGTTTTATTTTGAAATCTCGGTTGTTGATCCTAAATCAATCTTGGCCATTGAATTGTAATTGGGCAGCCTATAAATTGAGCTCACCCCTCATTTGTAAAGCATGGGAGCATGTTGCAAACCATGTTAAGATAAGTAAATTGTTGCATACGACTGCCAAAGTAATAAGTAATGCATTGTTCAGATTGATGGTGATTACTTCTCTTATTTTGGAGTTGGCATGGTTCTTATCCCTCATCATAGTTTAGATTTTATTTCATGTATGTTAGACGAATGCAAGATCTGATAAGTATTGATTTATGGTGAAACTTTTGCTCATACTTTCTTTGAATGGATGATTTTTGTTCAATGCGTAAAGTTAGCCTGAGCTTACTTTGTAGATGCTTAACTTTTGTCTGGATAAATATTGTTCGATTTGATGGTAGTTATTCATGATGTGAAAATCATAAGCACACTCCCTTGAAGATTGCACCCACTTTGTGTAGTTGTCCTAGCGTGGCGAAGCAAAGCGTGGTTATTGGTTTCACCAAGTCAATACCATCTCTTGAATTCTTAGGAGTAGATTAGAACTTCTAAACCCTTGTATCCTTTTCAGTTTGTTCGAAGGACCCAAACAATAGAGCTTCATTTCCTAAACCTTCATTGTGAATTGAACAAGCCTAGTGT
Source organism: Sequoia sempervirens (assembly GCA_007258455.2). Lineage (NCBI taxonomy): Eukaryota > Viridiplantae > Streptophyta > Pinopsida > Cupressales > Cupressaceae > Sequoia > Sequoia sempervirens. Next base: position 1,136,425 of record VDFB02075321.1, read on the forward strand.
AAGTCCCTTTGTGTATTACCAACATATCACAACAACCATTGAGCTTATCCACACGTCAAGACCTGACAAAAGAAACCTTGGAATCGCCATATGATCTTCTTGCAATCTTAGCATATGCAGTTGTTTTTCAAGAGAGGATAGAGTGTCTTTGGACATATTTATTCTAATGTTTGGTGTGTCACAAAACACACATCAACAAATCCCACAGCCAAATTGAAAGTCCACCATTCCTAATACCTGTTGACTTCAGTTGTGCCACTCTGATAATATCATTACCACACCAAGATTTGTGAAGCAACTCATCGTGATCATTGACGAGTAGTGTACCAATTACACCAATCCCTGGATCCCAAATCATCACACCATCACACCCACCGTAAATGAAGAGGTAGATGTCTTTGATACCAATTGAAACTCCAATGTGTTGAGACTCTTATTCCTATATTTGTATGTAACCATCTAAAGGATACAAAGTAAGAGACGTGCAAGATTTGGATTCATCTTCTGAAGATGGAAGCACTTCATACCAGAATATGTAATCTTTTATCCAACCCACCTTTATATGTCATCAGAAACATGGTCAAATCATACGTATGTGGATTGAAAGAAAATTGATGAGCATAACTCACCATGCAATCAAGGTGAAATTCACCTGCTTGCGCCAATGGAATACCTGAATAGTCACTTGGATTCTATACTTCACCACTACCATTGCATGCATTAGGAGGTGTCTCACAACTTAGATCATGAATAGCAGATTTTGCATTAGCTCTGTCTCAAAGAAAATGGAGGTAATCTAATTTCATTACCTTTAAAGCATGTTTGATAGTCCACACATCTGGTATAGCAGCTCCAACCATTAACCCTTTTTTCCTTTCTTCCAATTGAGTTGATCAAAGGAGGTATTTAATGAACTTGTGTGTGCTATCAAAGTGAGTTAAGGTTTATACAACCTTATTTTCAGTGACTTTCAGTTAATCCTTTCATTCACGTGACTCATTAAAACAATGATCACAATGAGCTGCATAAAATAAATTTTCTGATTTACTTTCAAGTGTAGGAGGCATATCATCATGAATTTCATTTTTCCCACTAGATGATGCCCTGCAATCCTCAGGTAAAAATGATGGAACAACGTTATGATCTAACATGCTAACCTCACAAGAATCCGCCTCCTCCTCACAAGACTTACCAATAGCAATCTCTACATCACCAATATAGAGACTTGTGCACATTTTACTTGTGGATGCACTAAATGGTTCCTTTTCATGGAAACCCATTATATTATTCTGCTCCTTTTTTTATCTTATCCCTTGCACTCATTCCACTAGTTGGTCATTTCTGATATGTACTAACTATAATGTTTTCTCCATTTAGCTTTGAACTTGGCAATATTGGTGTCCTAGAAGCATGTAATGGTCCATATTTCATCTGATTTGGAGAAAGTATCTGAATGTGGCAAGTCATGTATTCTCCCTAAAACAGAAGATGAACTATAATACAAATTCAAATTATTATCCTAGCGATCTTTTATTAGGAAGTGAGGCCTTTTCTCGAGAATTAACTCTTTTGAGACATTCACCTCATTCATAACTATGACTTGAGCCTTCAATAGGCTCTCCAAAAGAGGTGGCTCATGATCCCCATGATGCAAACTATGTGTGTGATCAGAAATTTTTGAGTCATACCTCTCCTCAATCCCAGGCAAATCTGAATGTTCCTCGTGCTTGACCATCACAAGAGGCTCTTCCCTCAAATCATGAGTACCACTATCATCCTCGTGTTATGCTGCCATAGATGACTGAGTTTTTGATGTGGATGACGAAGAATGTGCCAAGCTCAACTCCACACAAAGCTCATCAATCTGAATTTTTGATTCTTAAAGGGCCATTTGAGTGCTCTTCAAGGAATCCATGGTAACCTTAAGCTCATGAGTAAGCTTATCAACTTCCTCTTCTTTCCCTTTTAACGCATCAAAATATATCTCATCAAGCATGAGAAGATGATCTCTATCTGAAAGTAGGTGTAGGTAATTAGATTTCATTACCACCAATGCTTCTCTCAGTGCCTGAAAATTTGCAAGGGAAAGTTCTCCTTCTAAATTCTTATGTGTCCCTAGAGCCCTCCAACAACAATTTTCCATCAACTTATGAGTATCATCAAAATGGTTTATGAGTGCACTAATCATGTCTTCATTTACCTTCAATTGTGCTACCAAATGATGGGACCCTTGAGACCTATCATCTTCATACAAATTTTCTGATTTATAATCAGCACCATGCTTTCCAAAATCAGCTTCCTCTTTGTCTTCCTTCATGCATAACTCCTGAGAAGTTGGATCAGCATCAAGAGGAAATTTATCCATCACCAAAACTTTATCATGATTAGGTGCTAACACACCCGGATCATCATAAGCATCATCACTAAGATAAGATGTCGAATCATCATCATTAGCTGATTGGAGAACATCATCAAATATGCTATCAATATGCCCATCATAAGCACTAGTGTGATCGGCGGCTCAGCCTCATAGGATAATTCTAATTGTGTGTTCAAGGTTGTTGTTTTGTCATTCTCATTGCATACATCCTCACCATGAATAGATGCGTGCACTTCTAAGGAATCATCATGGGGTTTTTCCAAACATCCATCATGAGGTATGGCATTCTCGTCATCAACCACTACTGATTTGAACCCCTCTTCTTCCACCTGCTCTTCATCAAACAAGTAGGGCCTTAGCTTACCCTCACATTGTTTGAAAACATTGTGGAGAAAGTTATAAGCAGCTGTAGAAGTAGCTTGTTCTTGCTTCAGAACAGCCAACAACAAAGTTATGATAGGCTGGAAAATAACATCACTTTCGTCAATAATTGAAGCCATAATGATTCTCATGTAATCCTAGATAGATTTGTCATGATCCATAATGTGTTTCTCAAGGAGGATATGTTTAGACATAATCCGTTATCTCCATTTTTTTTCTCACAAGGACTAAATTAGAAACCCAAGTGGAATGTCTAATAGGCTTTATGATTCTACCATCCTTAAGATTTGTTAATTATTGCTGCGTTTTTGGGGCCAATGTAGGATTTATTGGTCTTTGTTTTTACCTAAATAGATTGGCATTAGGTTTCAGAGGAATTCCATGACAAAATAAGTGCTCTCTATATGCTTTCAAATCATCATATGACCAAGAAAAAATATTTTTATATTTTCTTAACAAAGAAATGAGCATAGATCTTACCTTTGGGCTCATCTTTTTTCCAATTAACACCTTTTGTGGTGTTGCATTTGTGCCAAGATTAATTTCTTCCAAATCCTTTTCATGCACAAGATCTGGCTTGGCTATATTTCTACCAACACCATCAAAATCTATTTTTAATGCAACTAATCCCTTTGGAAGCTTGTTATTTTTTAGTTTGTCTTTTGAATGTTATTCAATTTATGCTATCATAATTATGTTTTTATTAAGGAAACTGAGGGACACATCCCTAGCGTTTTTGGGCACGTCCCCGTCTCTAGGATATCCCCAAGTCATCCCCAAAAACTTCAGATCAACCAAAAATGTCCCTGAAACACAGGGATGTGGGGTAGACAAGGAGGGGACAGCCTGTCGTCCCCAAGATGGCTAGGGATGTCTATGACATCTCCCAACCATTCCCAGGGATAATCGGCCATCCCTCCAAAAAAGCAACCCTTAAAAATAACTCAAGTTTAAAAAAAACATCTTAAAATTTTCCATTGTGGGCCCCCACACCCCAACTCACCCTAAATGGAGAAAAAGAGCCTCATTTCATTTCATTTATATTTTTTTCTTGTGCAAATATATTGTAGCAATTAGTAGGGTTTGAAGGAATAGCAAATTGTTTGAGCAGGGATTAAAGGAGCAGCTACAAAAGAGATTGAATCTAGGGCATTATCAATAGTGAGGTTGCAATTTCTTCAAAAAGGTAAGTTATTCTATCAAAAAAAAAATTGCAAGTTTTTTTCAAAGCTTAAAGTAAGAAATGTTTGATTTTTATTTATTTTTTCATTTTTCAATTTAAAGTTGCATTAAATCTCAAAAAAACATGAGTAGCAGTGAGAATGACAGTAGTGACAATGAAGTGCAACAAACTCAAATAAATGTAGGGGTTACAGCCTCATCAAAATGTGGAAGTGTTAGGGTTGGAGGTGAACAGCCAAAGAATCCATTTGAGTGCCCTTCGAAAATCTTGAAAACTTATGCAAAGGGCCCTCTTAAAAAAAAAACCTCTTCTCCACTTGTGACAGCCCTAGATACCAAAAGTAAAAGTTCAAGGGGGAGTAGGGTGTGGTTGTGTCACATTTGCATTACAAATTTTAGAGGAAGCTACACAAGGGTGCTATCTCATTCCTTGGGTGTTACAAGTCATAGAATTAAGGTTTGTTTGGATGTAAAGGATGATGAAAAGCTAGAGGCTCATAGATTGCACATGGAGATAGAAATGAGGTCTATAGGTGTGACAATGCTGGCACATTCTTTTGCAAGTGGACATTCATCTATGCCTATGCAATCCATGGCTAGTAGTGGTAGTAATGATATTGCCATAAAAGGAAAGAGGAAGGTTAGTGGTGGTGAGAGGCCAAGTATAGTTGTAGATATGTTTAATATGCAAGCACAGGATGCAACAGAGTCTTCCATTGCCAAAAAAACTTATGCCCATGCCATCCCATTTCATATGGCATGTTCCTCTTATTTCAAACAAATGATCAAAGATGTAGCATCTATCGGTCCCTCATTTGTACCCCTTGGAGATCATAAACTAAGCACTACCCTTCTAGACAAAGAATATTCTAAGGTTAATTTGATAATGGAGAATATGAGGAAAACTTGGATCAAGACCAGTTGTTCTATTGTGATGGATGGGTGAACCGATATTAGGCACTAGCTACTCACCAATATCATAGTCACATGCCCAACTGACTCTTATTTTCTTAGGAGTCACGGATTGTTTAGGGAAGCATAAGGATGCAAGCTTCCAATTTAGCATTTTGAGTGAGGCCATAGAGGACGTTGGGGCCTCAAATGTTGTGCAGGTGGTCATTGATTTAGCACATGTGTGCAAATTGGCTAGTATGATGGTGGAGGGTGCTTACAAGCACATCTTTTGGACCCCATGTGTTTATGCATTGAACAATGCATTGAAAGACACAAGGAAAATAGATTGGGTGAAGCAAGTGGTGGCAGAAGCTAGAGATATTCAAATGTTCATTTGCAAACACCACTCCTCACTTGCTCTCTTCAGGACGTTTTCAAAGAAGGAATTCCTCAAAACTATTGAGACAAGATATGTCAGTCAGTTTATTTTGTTAGAGAGGATGATTGAGGTGCATGAGCCTTTGCAATTGATGATGGTGAATTCAAAGTGGAGTAGATGGCCTATTCAAGCTCTACTAAAGGAAAAGCCATCAAAAAAAGGATCCTTGATGACAATTGGTGGTCCACTGTGAGGTAAGACATTGCTGATTTTATTATTAAATTGCTGATTTTGTTAAATATTAAATATTAAAATGTTAATTTTCATATTAAATTTCTGATTTTGATATTTTAATTCTATTGTTCAATGTTTCAACTTTCAAAGTTTCTAACTTGTCAATTAATTTTTTTTACTTTTTATTTGCATTTTGCAGATATGTTTTCTCTTTCATCTCACTTGTTGTGGATGTCATTAGATATGCTGATATGGACTCTCCTAGTCTCAAAGAGATATATGAGACATTTGGCAGCATGCTTGGAAAGATAAAGCAAACACTTTTGGCTAAGGATCCTACTTTGGGATTATATGAGCAACATATTAAGCCCATTGTGATGCGAAGGTGGAACACATTGAACACCCGCTTCATATGGCAGCCTTTTCTCTTAATCCCAAATGGTATGCACCAAAGGCTGGAAAGTTGTCTCCTTGTGATGATGAAGAGGTGAAAAAAGGGCTAATGAAGGCCTTTCATAGGATGTATTCAGTTGAGGAGTCTGCAATACTTCACACACAATGGCTTGCCTTCACAAATCGTTATGGTCCAACATTGAGTAAACCAAAGGCAAAGATAGAACTACATTAACTCAAATTGACCTTATTGGATGGTAGACATCATAGATTGCGGACTCGGCGGCCTCGCCGCAGACTCGCTGCGGACTCAGGAGTCCCGACCCTGGCCAAGTCGACTCACCACGGACTCGGGAGTCGAGTCCAGGCGAGTCCCGACCCAGGACTCTCCTGCGCGGCTGAGTCAAAAAACGGGTTAAAACCCATGTTTTTTTTGGCTTTTTTTTTCATTTTTTGACTCACTTGTGAAAACCAGGTCTGCAAATTGCTTTGGGGTTGATAGAAGAAAGGAGAACGAACTAAAAAGGTCAAAATAGAGCAAGGTAAGTGATCTAACACTTCTTTTTGTTTGTTTTCTTCAATTTTTTTGCATTCAAAATTTAAAAAATCAAGAAAAATAAGGGGAAATGCTGCCAATTTTTTTTCTATTTTCCTTAATAGCCTAATTCTTATTGTTTCTACTTTCTAGCTTGGTTTTGCATTTTTTTTCTTTTGCAAATGTTTGAAACTTTGAAATTTTGAATCACATTTATTTGCTGATTTTTTAGCAAACCCTAGCTGATTTTTTTTTTCATTTTGAACTTGAAACAACAATGTCGTCTTCAAATCCAAAGGGAGTAAAAAAAGACCCTGCATGGAAGTATGCAATTCCAGGAAATAAAAAAGGTGAATTGACATGTCATGAATGCAACAAATGGATGACAGGAGGAATAAACAGATTAAAATACCACCTTGCTAGAATACCTGGGCAAAATGTGGAGGGATGCAAGAATACTACTCCTGAGATTATTAGAGAGATGAAGGCCCTTCTTGCTGAATATGAGCTTAAGAAAGAGGAAAGACAAAAAACAAAGGATGCCCTAACAGCAGCGATGAGTGGATCTCAATCCCAATCTACACCCTCTATGCCCCATGGTGTTGCAAGTCCAAGCTTCCGTGCTCCACATTCATCTTTTGGTGAGAGTCCTGATGGTTCCTTTTCTACTGCTAGTCAGGGTCCTTCATCAGGACCAAATTATTTTATTCCACGTAATGTTCCAGGAGCACAACCTTCACTTGAAGGTACTGGTTGGAATAAAGAAAAGCATCAAGAAGCTAGGATGGCTGCTGCAAACTTTTGGTACTACAATAATCTACCTTTCAATGTTGCAAACAGCCCATATTGGGAAGGTTTGGTGAACGCCCTTACAGTTGCAGGAAAGGGGTTTAAGACCCCATCATCTAAAGATTTGAGTGGGCCATTGCTAGAGGAAGCCGTAAAGAATACACGGCTTGTGGTTGATGAGCAAAAAAAATTTTGGCGAAGAAAAGGTTGCAGCATTTTATCTGATGGGTGGACAGATGGACGAAATAGAACTCTCCTTAACTTTTTAGTGGCCTCTAATGGTGGATTGGTGTTTCTAAAATCAATAGATGCCTCCCATGAAGTTAAAAATGCTGAGACTTTATGCAATCTATTAGATGGGGTGGTCCAGGAGGTTGGAGTTGATAATGTTGTCCAAATCATCACGGACAACGCAGCTGCATATGTAGCTGCAGGTAGACTACTTATGGAGAGGTATCCCACAATTGCATGGTCTCCATGTGCTGCACATTGCTTAGACCTATTGCTAGAGGACATTGGGAAGATTTCATGGGTCAAAAGTGTGGTTGAAGATGCAAAAAGTGTTACAAAATTTATCTACAACCATACTTGGGTGCTTTCTTTGATGAGGAAATTTACAAATGGCAAGGACCTTGTGCGACCTGGAGTGACACGATTTGCTAGCCACTTCCTCACATTGCAAAGCATTCTTGGTGCCATTGGTCATCTCAAACAAATGTTCGTGTCTGATGCTTGGAAGGAGTCCTCATTTTCCAATAGACCTGAAGGGGAGAGGATTGTTGCCATAGTTTTTGATGAGACATTCATCAAAAATGGAGAGGAGTTGATGGGGGTAAGTAGCAATCACACAAAAATAAATTATACATGATAATCTATTTGCTGTTTTTTTTTTTGAGGGGTTAATTTTGTTATGATTTAACATTTGTTTTCATTTTTTTAGGTGACAGAACCTTTGGTGAGGGTTCTTCGTATGGTGGATGGAGATGGCATGCCAATGGGGTTCATCTATGAGGCCATGGATAGGGCCAAAGAGGCCATATCACGTTACTATGGCGGAAACAAAAAGAAATATGAAATCATATGGCGCATCATTGATCGGAGATGGACACACCAACTCCACCAGCCGATCCATGCCTTTGCCTACTTCTTGAATCCGAAGTTCTACTTCTCGGACACATTTAAGGCGGATGAGGAGGTCATGGAAGGTCTTGTCATATGCATTGATAGGATGGTGCCTGATCCTGAGCTGAGAGATAAAGTGCTTGATGAGTTGGAGGTGAGATTTGTTACATCTTATTTATGAATTTGCAATGTTGAGCCTTGACTATCTATGAATTTTCTATATTTGATTTACTTTTTCTTTTATCTATTCAAGGTCTACAAAGGTGCAGAGGGGAGACTCTTTTCCTCCCAACAAGCAATTGAAAGGAGAGGAAAACAACAACCAGGTAAAAAATGAAATTAGAAACTTGATTCTTACATATAGATTGTTTACTTTATTCTTATTTCTTAATACTTATATTTTTTAAACATGTTTTTGTAGATCTATGGTGGGAGAACTATGGTGCTAGCACACCAAATCTTCAAAAGCTAGCCATACGTGTCTTGTCACAGCCATGCAGTGCTTCTGGGTGTGAACGGAATTGGAGTTTATTTGAGAACATTCACACAAAGAAGAGGAATAGGTTGACTCAGCAGCGCCTAAATGATTTAGTTTTTGTTCGATACAACCTTCGCCTTCGAACTAGAAAGGTGGAGGGTGTTTCACACGAGTCCATCGACTTGGATGACATTGATCCATATGGTGAATGGACTATTGATGAACAAAATGATGAGGCTGATGTCTTCCTTACTGATGAGGATCTTGCTGAATTAGAGAGAGCAGCAGCAGAGAAGAAGAAGCAGCAAGATTGGATGCCATGGAGGACGATGAAGACACATTCGAATATCATGTTTCCCCTTCTCGATCTCCTAGTCCTCGTTTGGATACTATAGCACGGGCACCTTCTAGTTCTAGGCCTCCAAAATTGAGTACCATTGGGAGGGGAAAAAGGAAGATGTAGATTACATGTGGTTGTTAATGTTTTCCTCTTTTTGACATGATTATATGTAAACATTTATAAATTTATGATGCTGTTCTACATTGAAACTATGAGTATTTGATGACTATGAATGATGAAATTTCAATTATTGAGTGTTTGATGATCATATGACATGTGTAATCTTTGAATTATAAGTGTTTGATAATCAAATTAGGCTCTTATGTTCTCTAAATGCATTAATTTGTTCTTGTTTTTTTGTAAAACTACGGTTTTTTTTTTTGCCGAGTCCTAGCCGAGTCTTTTCCCGAGTCCGTGCCGAGTCCCAAGTCCGAGTCATATTTTTGGGCTGCCGAGTCCGCGGCGAGTCCAAGTTTTCCAACTGTGGTAGACATGGCATGAGAAGGATACACCACAGTTGAGGATGCTTGCCATTCGCCTCCTTTCACAAGTTGTTAATTCCTCTGTTGCAAAGAGGAATCAGTCCACATATAGCTTTATCCACTCCATCAAGAGGAATAGACTTACCTCTAGATGAGCGGACAAGCTAGTGGTTGTGCATAGTGCTCTTCAACTTCAGGATCGTCAAACTCCAGAGTATCAATAGACTCCATCTTTATGATAGGATGTTGATCCTGAAGACACTACCCAAGTTGATGAGGATGAGGCACTAGAGGGATTGGTTGGGATTCCGTTGGATGAGGTGGACCCTCACAATGGCAGTGACTTAGAGGAGGACTCCGATTTTGATGCAATATTGAGAGATGCAGATTAGGAGCAGCAATGTACTTTCTTTTTTTTATTTCCATATGGTAATCGAAAGTGAAACTTGTAGCCTTTGGCATTTTGTTGTAACTTGTATATTGTTTTTTAATATCATATGCATATCGACAAAGAATTATGAAAGCAATTTGAATTAAGTTTGACATTTGCTAATTTGTTTGATTTTGACTCTCACATGAACTCTCAATTTAACACAAGTATTATGTATTAAGGCTCTATAATGTATATATGAAAGTTTTATCAACGTTATCATATGAATATTTAAAATTTCCCTGTATATTTTAAGTTTTCCCTATTTTGTATATAGCTGTCCCCTGCCATCCCCAAAAATGGCCCAAAAAATCAGGGGCTCCAAACCACATCCACCCATCCCCTGACATGCCCATACCAGAAACTTGGAGTAACATAAGTTTTTATTTTAGGGAGTTTTAATTTTGTCAATCATTCTTCATTATTAAATCTAACAAAAAGCTTAACAGAACAAATGTTTCCTATAAAATACACAAAATAAACTATAAAGTGAAACATGCCCAAAAAGTTACCTACAACAGGTTGTAATGCTGCAAATGAGATACGTTCTGCCAAACTTGGAACAAAAGTTTTGTTGTAATCCAGGAAATCTTCCTTTTCAGCCCACCTCAAGGAGTTCCAAAGGGGAGTCTGTAGCTGTTCATCCTTCAAGGTCTGCCCTTAGTCACAGTTGAAAATTTCAACATTCTAATATCTTTCACCAAATAAAGGAGGCTATTCACCAATTTAGATGTGCATTTCACATGGGAAAATCAAAGAGTTACCTTCAATTTGATTTGAAGGCAATGTAGATCCATCAAAGCTAGCTTTAGATCTCCTACAGAAGCATCAACTGAATTTGAATCATTGGGTTTTTCATCTTGCATGGGGAGGACCACTCCTCTGAGGTAAGGTTCTGTCTAGAAGCACATCCAGTTATAAGTAAAGCAGGGACCAATAGAACTGACCAACAAACTTACAAATGTTTTATATTTTCATACTTCAAAAAATAAAAGCAATGAAATAAATAAAAAACTTGGCTTGTATAATAAGCTGATTACCATGTAGCACATTTGACACTATTTCAGGAGACAAAACACCTACAAATCTGACTAAGCCAATGTCCACATGGGTATGGCCCGCTATCTATCAAAGTGCACAGAGATTTGACTAACGGGTTTTACCATTCGCAGCATGCTGATAGAATTGCATCCACCTGGCACTACAAAGTGTTTGCAGGTAATTTTGACAATTTCTCAGATCACCAGAACCATCAACATCCTACATCTAGGGCATTCTGGTTTCTCAAATGATCCTAACAAGTGGACATCTGACAAGTCCAGGGCATGTTTTTTGGGTCCTGTATCTGACCAACTCAAAATGCAAAAGGGAAGTCTCAATTTTATCTTAGTTGTAAGATTATCTAGATGGAAATCATAATTCAAGGACTGAGTATTCAATGTGCATTTTAAAGTACATTTCATGTTGCAACCAATTAAGCTGAATCGCTCCCATTAAGCTATCTGAAACTGCCTTTTTCCATGTGAAAATTAATATACATGAAAATCACAATTTTAAGGAACTGTCAAAGAATAATATTTCAGGATTCTTACCTGAGTAAGAGACATGATATTCACACGTCCAATTCCCCTTATAGTAACAAGGGCTCCAACTTCAAGAGGCTTTACCTAAAGCGCCATACAAAGAACAAAATTGATTTTTGGCTAACATAATAAAAATATTATTGTTGCTAACAAGAGGGAAAGCAAGGTCAGATGATAAAATATCCTTCAGTCCATGCCTTACATTCTCTATGAGAGAGAGGCAACCATATCTTGCAGCAAATGAAGTGAACGAACTTCCAAATTCAGGAACAGGATCCAGTACAAAATGCACAAACAAATTGTTACGCTCCTTCATTGCCTGCAAGCATTTCATAAGTCGTGCTGAAGAATCAGAAGGCTGAGGCCTTCATTTTGAGTTGCAAAAGATTTGTCTAATATGGCACTGCCTTTAATGTTTGGGTTCAATTTAATCTCTATACTTGCTTCCAGTGACATATAATCTCAATCTAAATACAACAATATGAAACCAGGATTTTCATGTTTGACAAAAATTATTATGCATCAAAACAAATCCAAGAATATGTGAAATAAGATACAAAGGATATTGGTTTCCTAATGACATTCTTCCCCTCAGCAGATGAGGAGTACCCTTGCAGATTGATTCCATATGGATTTTAATATATAAGTTAAATGGTGCAGACAAGAGTCTTTGTCAGATGCCCAAAAGTCGAAAACCTTTTTTCATGCAAATATCAATATAAATATTTGCATTTCAAAAACAAAAAATCAGTGGAGAGAAGCATCTACATCATACTAACAAAGACAAGGCTTAATTTGGAAAAAATAAATAAAAGTCTTCAAGACAGCCATATTGCTTACTTTGAAAATAAGCGTATGAAGAAAGTTGCAAGGCTTCACACCTCTTCTAGCAAGGCCAAGAATCTCGCTTCATATAAATGCAGTGTTGTGCTTGCCGATGGAACGATCACCTTGCATTCAACATAAATTTTTATGATATAAAACTAAAACAAACAAATTTCAAAATCTCTAAAGAAAACATAAAATCATCAGCAGCTTTATATTTCTCATTGACGGGAACCCATTACTTCCCAATTTGAAAGCAAGCATTATTTATAATGTGAAAGAGACAAATTCCATTTCTTCTCATGATAACACAATATTTGCAATCTACCTACCATCAAACATCTAGTCTTGTATGTAATGACGGAAAATGTACTCCTTTGCATTTTCGCATTTGTTTGGGCCCTCCTTGTTAAATTGAGCTTAATGTGGCCTTGATTTAGTGTTGTAGTGTGTTTAACACATTCACATTAGGTCTTGGGCCCTTGTAAACTAAATGGACTTAATGGTACGTTATTTTGGGTGTTGTAAAGTGTTGTACCACACTTTCACACTAATCTAGGGTTTTATTAATAAATGAGGCTTCTTTATGTTTTAATTGACCTTATTTTGCATCCACAAGCCTTAATTAATGCATCTTTCCAAGGATAATCCTGACATAAACCAACATCCAATCATAATTCATGTCTTTTTAGGTTGTGTGGCCCAAATTTAGTGATCTGGGACTCATACGAGAGTCCCACCTAAGTTTCGGAGCCCCAATCTTGATTTCACATGAATCTAGGCATTTCTTGAAAAATGTGTCCCATAGCCTAGTCTAATGGGGCTCATATGCCACTTCTGGCATATGAGTCTTGTGTGGCTTAAAATTAAATTTAATTCAAATTCTTGGTGGGATTTTATTCTCCTAGATCTGATGTCAACTTGTAGTGTTGTAATTTCGGGAAATTTGGCATAAACAAGTATAAATACAAGGTTATTTCACTCATTTTTCACCTAGAAAGTTTATAAGTGACCTAGCATCTTGAGCATTCATACATTATAGCAAATTGGAGTTTACAAGAGCATTCAAGAGCTGCTTTCAAATGTTTTAGACCATTACTCAAGTATCAAACATCATGTCAAAGTCATCATGCATCAAGTTTGTTTTTGAGCTAACATTTGTGATGTAGGGTTTCATGATTCAAACAAGTGTTCAATCCAAGATCTATCACATTCAAGCAAGAGTCAAGATCTACATTCATTGGAGCCATTTCATACATGTTTGTAGCACTTTATTCCTAGGGTTAGGTGAATTGCAACATTACATTTTGTTCATTCATCATTCCTTCATTTCATTCCATTTCACTAAAAGGTTTGATTACCAAAATGGGGTTTGACCAAGGCAAACCCCTTTCTACTAATAAAACAACATTTTTCCCTCTCTTTAGTGTGTGATTTGCATATCTAAGTTGAAGACATATTGAAGAGCAAGATTGGCAAAAAGTTATCAAGTGTTCAAAGTTGTTAAAGTTGTCACATCATCTACAAGATCATTGAAGGACCTCTACAAAGCAGAGTTCAGCAATTCAAATCCAAAAACCAAGTTGAGAAGGCAGAGCAAGGATTGGAGAGCAGATTCAGATCCTGATTTTCCAGAAAAGTCAAACTAGACTGATACGCCACTTCTAGCGTATGAGTCCCAATACAATCAAAGTTGCAATTTTTAGGAGTTCCAGACTTGTCTTTGCCAAATTTTTGTTCTTGCCCAGAAACCTTAATCTGGGACTAAATCGCCTAGATTGGTGTATGAGTCCCAATAGGCATTAAATTCAGCATATTCAACATTTCAAGTCTTCAATCAAATTGCTACAGATTTCCAGGTGCCCCTCTGTACCTTTCTCAGCTTTCTATTCTAGTTTGCATCCATTTATAGGTCATTTAGTGAAGTCTTGCATGTCATTAGTCTTTCCAAACCTTAGCTTGGTGGTGAACCCCTCTTTAGTCATTTATCATACCCTAGAACACCCCTATTGTAGATCTATTTCCTTCATTTCATCCCTAGTTTGAGATCTCTAGGGATCTCTTTGAATGTTATGTTAGTGAAATAGACGGGTCTCATTCCCCTTGTTCCATCTTCCAAAAAGGTGGAATCCCATTTCCTACATTACATTGTATTCATTTGATTCTACACTCCAGCTAGTTGTGTTACAAAAAACCTGACCAAAACCTCTATGCTGTGCCATTTGCATTTCTTGCTTACCATTTGCCGTTTCCCATGAAAGAAGGTGGGGAGAGGGCATGGCTACCAAAGGATACTGATGAAATTAGATTTAATGAGTCTCTAGCCAGCCAGCACCCAATTCAGTTTTAATGCTTACAATCTTAATTGGATTTTTAGATCGAATGGTTTGAACTTTGTCCAATTTTGCCCTGTTATGATGTATCATTGCTAGCATAATACAACTTTCATTCTCAACGACAACGTATAATTTGTAAATTGTAACTATCTGTCTATTTCTGAACTAAAAAGATAGATTTCATCTCAATTGGCCATAAATACAAAACCTTGAAAATGTTATTCTTTTCTGAATACCTGTCTTGAGCAATCAAATACCAACTTATTTTTGAGTCAATAATATGATCCATATTTCATGTGCAATAATTCACAATAAACCACCTCCAATTATCCTGGATGGGCTACTTGGCGCTCACTGACTTCAAACTAAACACACAGTCCATCCCCACAAAAAACTGCTATTTCGTAATGATGCATTGCCTAAACAAAAACATATTTAAAACTGCCAATGTTTATATTTCTTCATATATTTATATGAAAAAGCTCAACCAAGAAGCTTTTTGCCCCCATTTCAGCCCCATCCCCTGTTGCTAGTAACACATCTAGCTAATTTCAATTCAATCTGAATTCATCCCAAAAAAAAGTATTTACTGTACTTGAACAATGCTGGTAGTTGAATCGTTACAGTAAGCTCCTTCCTTTCTGTGAAGGTGGGCATTGTTAAACAAAATTATACTACTAGACGACATTGCATTAACGCTAAACACAAACAATTTCAGTTGGATTGGCATACCTCTGCAATGGTGAAGGGGAGACAGGGTAACTCAATAGGATATGCTGATTCTGGCATACAATTCATATCAAAAAGAGAAACATAAAAATTATCATAAATGTGAAATGAAACAAAGAGTGCAAACGAAAACTAAAAACTGAAGATTGCATAGTTTACCATCTTTGAACAATTCCCCCCCTCCTCCAGAGTCACAATTGGCTTGCAGTCTCCTTGAAGGAAGCGAATCATATATAGTGCACCCAAAACAGGCAGTGAGTCGGAGAAGATCTAGCGATGGCAAAAGTGGCGCTACCATCTTTTTCTTCACTACTGGAATTGATGAAATGGGTGTGAGTTTCATAGATTTGTAGTAAGAAAGGCAAGGACTTGCATGTGGAATGTAAATCGGCAGTGATGCCATTCCCACTGCCATCAAAATTTTGTCTCAGAGAAGACAAGCAGCTATGCCTCGCGAGTGAACAAAAATGTATGGCTGTGTTTAGTCGGCGTTCAAATACCGAGCTCAAAAGGCGGCCAATAGCTTACCAAGCATTTTTTTTTTTAAATCATAAAATTGAAAGAATTGAAAATATTGAGAATAAGTAGGAGGTATTTTCCACACCACGTTATAGTTGGAGTAGTATTGGGATGGTAGAGCACACTTGAGTTGGAGTAGTATTGGAATGATCGACCTCTCACAAAGGTCTAATGTTTCACCACTGTGAGCATCACCTTGATGCAATGAGTGCTAAGTGGACCATTCATTGTTATGAGAGATGGGTTCTTGTGAACCACAACTCATGAAACATGGGTCAATGATTTTGACTCAAAAACTACATGGTTGAATCCTAATAACAATATCACAATATTGAGAATGTTGGCTTAAGAAGAGTTTTTTTTTTTGGAGATTTGTAAAGGTTTAATGTCATCAAGATAGAGGTAGGGTTAGAGTCTTAAAAGAATTTGAGACAATCCATACTCTTGATTTTTTACATTAAGTTAAAAGAAGGCCTATGAATCATGTACTCAATACTTTCAAGATGCAAAAAGTATTGGGATGTTGGTGCAGTCAAGGATGGAGGGTCTCGGAATAGGACTGTCCAACCTTGCAACAAGAGTAAACACAACGGAAACTCAAAGAATTTGAATAACAATCCCACTTGGATAAATAGATAATGATCAATTATTCACAGGCAGCATGCCCTGCCTTCCGGCCTGTTGGCATTTAAATTCGCACCTCTGGAATGCGTATTTGAAATGGACAGCTATGCACAAATAAACTGCTCTTCAAATTAGGAGGGGAAGCTCCCTCTTGCTGATGATATTCAAGAAAGTAAACTAAAACTAAGTTGCATATCTTTTTGATCAGCTTAGAGCACAAGGTTTATAAAACACAAACGCCGCAGCTGAGATTTTCTGATTTGAGAACTTCAACTACGACTAACTTAAACTAAAGACGTTTCTAACTTCTCAAGTAATAAGCAGAGCAAGAGAAACTAGAAATGAACAAGGTAGATTTTCTAACAAAATACTTCGATAAACTCTTTCTCAACGAACATCTACACACTTCAATGTAAGTTGAAATCAAGATCATAAAAGTAAAACACCAATAACGGAAATCAGAGATTTTATATCAAGGCAAAGGAGGCTCATGATTTTATTACTCGAACTTCTGGAACAAAACTCACTTCTAACATGCCTGGAATAAGAAATTGCAGCTAAAGAGGCTTGCAATCTTATTCTTACACAATAGAAACAACAATCACACTAACTCCTTGTTGGCTAAAGAGGCTCAACAATTTGCTATCACAACACAATTGAACGACACTTGAATAACAAATAGAAGGCAAAATAGGCTCAGCGTTTTGTTATTACTAGCATGGTTAAAAAACTAATGAGCAAAGGCTCTTATTTATAGAGAAGCAGAGGAGTAGGGAACCCTAAAATCTCCTTGCTTTCACAATCTAGGGCTTGCTCAGCAAGCAAGCTTTATTACTAAATCTAGAAAGAAGATAACATCTAAAACCCTAAGAAAGCATAAAAAGCGGGAAACGCCAACTATTACATCTTATCCTCTTTCTATCCTCAAAGAATGGATAAGAATTATTCCAAGAATAGAAAGAAAACAGGAAAGAAAGCTGCTTTAAAGCTCGATCTCATCCGCTAGAAAATTGGAAATGGTGTCCCGATTCAGTGCACCTATGCCAACTAAGGCAATATTCTGATTCTCCAAGATCTCTTCGCCCTTAGAGAATCTTTCACTTCTTCAACTATTTTATGAGTTCTATTCTTGCAAAACATCGCTGCCCAAAAAGATGACTCACTAATTGATAACTTGGCGGCTCTGCAACTTTATGCTTCTGACACCTCTCTTGATTTCCAACAGAAGAGTATTGCAACAACTCTTTTCCGATACCTTTCCTCTTTTTCATATCACACCTTCTCTCGTTCTTCAGCTGAGATGATGAAGTTTTGACATAGTGCTGATTTGGTCTTAAACTCGAGGGGAGTGTACTCCATATTGAAAACCTTGAAGAATGACTGTAAACTCGCCTATGTTCAACAAGTCTTGAGCAACTTTCTATTTTTAGAATGCTGGTTTTTCGTCTTCAAACGGACAATTTTTTTGGAATTTTTTCTGAGATATGGGTTTTGCTCAGAACTTCGTTGCAAGACAACCTGATCATCTGTTTTTAAAATCTTGAATTTTGACCAAAAAGTAGCAAACCCTAATTTCTTCAATTTTTACCGAAAAAGGGCACCTGGGTTTTGTTCAGAATACAATTAGAAATGGACCCAGTTGATCGATTTGAAAACACTGCTGGCTGATTGAAAAAGCAGCCAACCCTAGAATTTGAAATTTTCATGAAAAAGCTGTGATATGGGTTTTCTCTAGAAGACTGATTGGAAAGGACCCAGATGGTTGAAATTTGAATGCACTGAGGTTTTCACTGACATGCAAAATAAAAGCACTTGCTGCAACTTGATGAAAATTTGTTGAAAAATTCTTCAGAAGAACGAGTTGAGCAAACCCAGAAGGCTGAAAATTGAAATCTTTGATCTTCTTCAAAAATTTGATCTTCTGGATGAAAAAGCATGAAAAAACAAGATCTTATGTTGCTGGTCTGAAAAATTATTTATGAAAATCAGCAACCTTGGGCTCTTGAATCTTGAAATAAAACCTCAAAGTTGCTGCTCCACTTTTCTTCTTTGAATGCTACCTGCAAAAATGATGAAAACTGAATGGAAGAGACGTCTTAAATAGATTTAGGGCTTGAAATAGTTTTGCTTTCCATGTAAACCCTAAAACCTTCTCATGCAACGAACTTGGACATTCACTTCAACTTGCAATTTTGAATCTTTTGAAAACTTTGAAAATTCTACTAAGGCATTGAAAGTTGGGCGCCCTTCTTGGCTGCAGGCGCCAACCTTCTCCAGACTTAACCATTTTTTAAGAATTTTCAACTTTTCTTCCATTTTGACCCCTGGATTGACCTTGATCTCTGGCTTCCAGATTGATCCAATGAACGAGCTGGATGATTCATCGCGTAGCCTGACTAATTCTGAGAAGGATGTTCTGGAGGAGCCTTTGGCTAAAAACTTGATCTTGACCTCTGAATTCATGAGAGCCTTTTCCTTCGAGGGGCTCCGAACTTTCACAGTGTTAGCCATTTTTCTGATCTTCAATTTCTTCACTAACTCCTCTTCTACAGATGATTTCGTCGAATCTGGTGTTTCAGGCGTCGGATTAACTGACGGTTGTGCTCATCGCCAAGCTGACGAAGAATGAGAAGGGGTCTTCTCGAAGAGATTTTGCCAAAAAGTGAATTTTAACCCTTCAAAAGTTTGGGCGCCCATCTTGACTGGGGGCGCCCACTTTACCAACACTTAGTTTATTTTTCATTTTTTTTTGTGTTTTGCTTCTGGATCTTTGTTCTAAGCTCTCGTCAAACTCCCTGTTCGACGCTTTGTATCTGGCGACTGTGACCTCCGATAGGCGTGCTGAGTACCTCGTTTGAAAGTTGGATCAACCGTGAAGAGATCTCATTAGACACTCGTCTGCAAATTCATCTGTTGGGACCCCTGAAAACTTGGGCGCCCTTCTTCACCAGGGGCGCCCACTTCCTCCAGACTTAGCCATTTTTACTGATTTTCATCTTCGAGTCTGAAACCTTCATTTTGTACCTTCGTCTTCAATCTGAATCTGCAGGATGTTAAATAGTCGGATGTGCTGACAAAGACAGGCATCGCGAAGCTGGCAGGATACTGAAAAGATCAAACATATTCTTGAACCCTAACGGCTGAATTAGGCCCTTCAAAAAGCTGGGCCCCCTTCTTCACTAGGGGCGCCCAAAATCTGAACACTTAGTCAAATCTTGATATTTTCAACTTTTCCTCGTTCTGACTTCAGTGCGGATCTCCCCTGTTCGTCGCTGAATTCTGGATGACTGAGTAATCTGATAACTACACCGCTGAATTCGTTGTGAAGCTGATAGAGAACTAAACAACATTGACTAGAGGCGCAAACCCTAATTCTGACATTTGGTGCCTAAAAAGATGGGTGCCCTTTCTTGGCTGGGGCGCCCAAGTCTAGCAGTGTTAGAAACTTTTCAACATTTTTCACTTTCTTCCTCGTTCTTCGTGACTGCTTGCCAACTCGCCTTCTGTTGAATGCTTTGAACGTTGAATCTGACACCTGGCAGCTGGCTGACCTCCAATGACCTCCTCATGAAAAAGCAGAATAGACCCACAAGGGAAAAATTGACTATTTTGAGATTCTGACTACACCAGCCTGATATGGACGTATTTTGAGCCAATCAAAATCAGTTTGGACCCTGGTGGACCAACTTTCTATTTTTAGAAACTTTTTGCCAATATCCATTTCCAAGAAAACCAAAAAAAACCCAGAAAACGTTACTAATTTTAGAAAATTTCTAAAAATAGCAGTTTTCCTAAAATTTAGGGATGAAAAACTGAGATATGGGTTTTGTAGGTTAAGCTGCTCTGAGCAGACCCAGATCGTCAGAAATTGAAAATTTTGTGTTTTGACCCCTCATGCAAGACATGCACATCCAAATTTTGACCTTTTTTGACAGATTTGACAAGACTTTTACTCATTTCTTCAAAATGTCTAAGTGTAACAAAAATTTTAATTTTGGGGTACAACACAGCCTACAGATTACGGATTACAGAATGATATGGCGTTAAGCCCAGAAATACAATGCGGGTCGAAGCCCTTATTTCCAATCACTATCACTCTATCACTACTTGCTATCACTACTACCTAATGCAACTACACAATGCTTATATATATATAAATTTCCATCTCCAAAAAAGGTCTGCGTCAGCCTCAAGAGGTCTCAAACCCCAAAGTTGATGAAACATGTGAAGGTCGGCCAAAACATATGATTCTCCTTTGATCCTTGGACAAACATGATGTGGATTGGAATGAAGGTTCCTCGATGGATGTGTGTCCTTATGAAATGGTTTCCTAAGCTCTGCAAGTCACGGGATAGGTCCACACACTTGAAAAGCCAAGACTAGTTGGTGAATGCTCTCTGTCCAATTGCAACTGATATTTTGTTAGTGATATCTTTGTACCGAGATCTCCAAAACACTTGAATTTTGGATATGATGTAGATGTTGCAATGAAGATCATATAGCCTGCTCCACGAGCTTTGATGTTACAATACGGTATAATGCGGTATGGAATACTGAGACTGGGTCCTGACCATTAACTACTGAAATGCAAGAAAACATGAATGCAATATTTTCGGTTGATGCAAGATTGCTTGCAACCTAGGATGCTTGTGCATCAGACACCCAAGGTTGAAGAAAAGTGAGCCTCTCACTTTCCTGGGGCTAGAGGAAAACCAATGCAGTCCACCTTGGCCTGAGAAATCCATGATGAATCTTCATCCAATCTTCCTTTCCATGTGACTAGATATTCCTTGTATTACCTTCCTCTGGTACTACGTCCAACTTTGTTGTCTAAAATTTCCTCAATTTCCTCCAGATGATGTGCTATCTAGTCTAGCAAACCAACTTCTTTGTCCTCTAGTGACTCTCGTTCATGATATTGGTATAGGTCTACAATGTTGAATATAGGTGATATGCCAAATTCCTCCAGTAGTTCCACTTCATATGCATTTCCAAAATTAGACTTCCTAATGATCTTACAAGGTCCAAACTTCTTCATCTTCAACTTATTATATGTCCCAACTGGAATTCTCTCTTTTCTCAGATATACCATTACTTCCTCTCCTACTGCAAACTCCTTATGTCTTATCTCAGCTGCTTTCACCTTGTAGGTATTGTTCATCTCCTCCAGATGCTCCTTAACTTGAGTATGCATTGTTTCCACGAATCTTTCAAATTCTTCTGCCTCCACACTCCTTTTATTCTCCATACTGATATCTCTTAATTATGCTACTCCTTTGAATTTTTGTCTTGTCACAATTTCAAATGGTGTCTTCCATGTGCTCCAATTTATTGAATTGTTGTAAGCAAATTCTGCTTGTGGTAGTATTAAGTCCCAATTTCCTACTTTACCAACAGTCAAACACCTCAACAAGTTTTCCAAACTCCTATTTACCACTTCCATTTGTCCATCTATCTGTGGGTGAAATGTTGAACTATACTTCAAATCCGTCTTCATCTTCTTTCGCAACGTTTTTCATAAATATCCAATGAATCTAGTGTCTCTATCTGATACTATACTCTTTGGTAGTCCATGTAATCTCACAATCTCCTTGAAAAATAGATTTGCAACATGTACTGCATCACCGGTCTTCTTACAAGGTATGAAATGTGTCATCTTAGAAAATCTATCCACAACCACAAATACATAGTCAAATCCTCTTGGTGTCTTAGGTAATCCCAACACAAAATCCATGCTAATGTCTTTCCATGGTCTCTCTAGTACTGTCAATGGTGTATACATTCTAGTGTTATGACTGTTTCCTTTTGCAACCTGACAAATCATGCAACTTTGAACATATTTCCTAACATCCTTATACAATTGTGGCCAAAAATAGTTCTCACTCACCAATGCTATGGTCTTATCAATTCCAAAATTTCCTACTAATCCTCCACAATGCTTTTCCTTGATCAAATTCTCTCTCATTGAACTTCTAGGGATACATAACTAATTGTTCTTGAATAACATACCTTCCTGAATAAAATAATCCAACCATTTGCTTCTATCTATCTCTACAGGTTCCTTGCAAGGCTTTCATGCCTCCACAAAATCAATGCCATCCTCATACATATGCTTCAATTCTTCAAAACCTAACACTTCAATTTTCATCTCTGTCAATAGACTTCTTCTCTTACTAAATGCATTTGCAACCTTGTTTAACTTTCCACTATGGT
This sequence comes from Sequoia sempervirens, assembly GCA_007258455.2. Taxonomy (NCBI): domain Eukaryota; kingdom Viridiplantae; phylum Streptophyta; class Pinopsida; order Cupressales; family Cupressaceae; genus Sequoia; species Sequoia sempervirens. Next base: position 1,159,273 of record VDFB02075321.1, read on the forward strand.
GCTTCAACACAAATGTGTAACTTTTCAAGAATTGTACCCATCTCATGTGTCTTTGATTCAACTTCCCTTGACTATTCAAATATTGTAAAGCTTGATGATTTGTATACCACACAAATTCCTTAGTAACAAGTAATGTCTCCACTTCTTCGAGGTTTCTATGATTGCATAGAAGTCATGATCATAGACTGAATATCTTCTCCTTGCATCATTTAATTTTTCACTAAAATAGGCTACTGGTCTCCCTTCCTGACTTAACATAGCTCCTATTGGACTTCCACTAGCATCACAATCCACTTGGAATACCTTATCAAAGTCTGGTAGTGCTAACACAGGTTGTTTTTTCACCTTTTGCTTCAACAACTCAAAACTCTTTTGTGCTCCTGATTGTTAGTGTAATTAATTAATTATTACACTAGCATAAGTTAACTTAGGTCTTGCATTAATTTAGTCCTAGGTTGCATAAATTAGAAATCGTTAATAAATGGGGTAATTCCCCTTTCCATGTTTGTAGGGGATAAGATTCCTTCTAGAAGATGAGTTGTCCTTCTAGAACTTATCTCAATATTTTATCATTTCCTAGGTAGGGTTCACATGTTGTCACATGTTGTTAGATCATGACACATGGCAACATCATATTGTATCTTGCATCTCATTCATACCTATATATTCAGGGCATGCGTACATTTGTAATCATCTAATATTCTAGATCAATAGTAATCTCCATTTGCATGCCCTTAGTTGCAACACTTTCTGTGTGGTTGAATTTCTCTTGGAAAGATCCTTTGAAGTGTGTGCAACTTCATTGGATGATTTAGCATCCATTATTCCAACATGGTATCAAAGCTTTTCCATTGAGAGTTCATCCTAGGATCAAGAAATTTGGGCTAGAGAGATTCATTGCAGGCTTGAAGGTTTCCATTGTAGGCTACTTGACTCCACCTGGGGACCAAGCTAATTTCTGGAGCAGATTGAGCCAGATCTGAGCTAGCCATTGTCTTCAGAAGGCCTCAAAACCCTAGGATCACCTATTCATTCATCAAAATTGGATTCATCAACCCGGAAGCCATCAAAGGTATTTTTGGGTTTGTAAAATCAACCTATACAATCCATACAAATTTGCAATAAAAAATCACCCCAATCAGTTGTCCTCTGAGGAAAAAAAAAAAGTTGTAGACCATTTTCTTTTTTAGAAAATTCGGCTTATTTTCTCTATTTTTTGGCAAAAATTATTATTTTGGGCTTTTTTATATTTTGCACAAAATTGGAACGACCTTCAATTTATTTTGTGTTTGGCATCATCCCTTTTTAAATCCGTAGACTATAATATATTCATTCATGGACATCTATATTTTCTATCATCAGCATTAAAACATAGGGTTTGATTTGTTAAACCCATCGACTTTTTTCTGCAGATAATCTTTTATTTGGGTTTATATCAAATGACATAAAATATTTGTACATCTTTGATTTTTTTTAATTGCATTCTTTGCAATATAAAAAAAAATCCATCAATTTTTTTGGTTGGCCCCATTAATTATCTACAGACATTGTACGAGCTCCGACCACTTTTGTCGGCCCACTTAGACATCATCCCTTCACTGCACGTTGACTGTTCCTCATCGGACACATTGTTAGTGGTATTCTTGCCCTATCGGTCGATGTCCATTGTTCATCACCGACCCTACCAATTGGTCATTCAACCTACCTTGTCAACGACCACCACTCATCCTCCCTTCGGTGAAGGCTCTTTCAAAACTCATTGCCCCCACCTAAGGTCATATCACGCATTGAGTGCTCTGACAGGCTCTGCCAGCTAAGGGAGGCACCACTTTGTCCTCCGCCCATAGTTCAACCTCGCCGCGACTAGGGCTAGTGGTGCATTTTTTTTGCCACATTTACCACTAAGGTCATATCAACGACCAAGAGCTAGCCTTGAGGGGGCTAATTTTTTGCACCCTGTTAGCCTGCAAAGTGCCTAATAATGGTAATTTTTTCATTTTTTTCATAACTTTCACCCATGGTATCAAAATTCAGCGAACAAGATACCATCGAAAAGAGGATTTGATCTACTTTCCAATGGTGACATCCATTCTACCAAATTTTTCTATCAGAAAAATCCATAGTCAACTGAAGCCAAAACCCTAGTTTGGACTCGAAGGCTCATATCTTCTCATTAGGTTGTCGGATTTAGGTGATTCTAGCAGCATCAGGAAGGTAATTCAGAGCTTTTTTCATCACTCTAGTCACTTTGATCAGTTTCAGCTCCAAGTACTCTTGCATTTATTTTTTCAAATTTGGTGCATTTGTTCAATTACTTGGACATCTTGAAGCTTGGGAAAAAAGACTGTTGATTTGGGTAGCATCACTTCAATTGTATATCATATTTGGAAGCTTTTATTTGCTATTGAAGGTCATTGTCTTTGTATTTTGGAGAAATTTGATAGTACATTACGGGGCTTGCATATACTCCTTCTCTGACTATGTTGCACAAGGGTAACTATAAACAATGGCATGATGGGATCATCCACCATCTCCAATCACTTGCATTGTTGCCACATTTGTATGGTATAGTTCCCCATCCAAGTGAAGGTATTCAAAAATTTGCTCGGAGTTGTAGCAAGTACACTATCTTGGAGATCATTGCTATGCAAGTTGATTGTGATGTTTTGAGATATATTGATCATTGTGATTGTCCTCATATCCTTTAGACTAAGCTTTGGGAGCTATATGGAGATTCAGACACTCCACTATTCTTGATGCTCATGATTCAAAATGTCATTCCTCAGATTAGGTACCCCATGATGATATTACTATACAAGAGGTTATTTGTTTGGATTGCCTTGAATCTTCTGAAGAGGTTGAAAAGGTTTCTTCAAATGTTCCTTCTTCTCCATTAGAGACTATTGGTATCCCTTCACATTTAGTGATTCCTTGTTTAGATTCATTGATTAAGGCTTCCATCATCATTCATTAGGACACATTCAGTTTTCCAGACTTGACATCACAAGATGGCTTCGTTTCAGGTATCACTAACATGGCTACTTCTACGGGTTTGGAGGACATTCTTGAGGGGATATCACTCCTCTATTCAGATTCCAATTTGGAGAGTTCTCTTGAGTCTCCTCATTCCTTTGTCTCAACCTTGATTGGGGATCCTGAGACTATCTTGGAGGCACTTGTTTTCTCTTCAGAGATTTCATGTATGAGACTTTTTCCCTCTTATTCCATTCAGGAGTTGGAGTTTCTTCAACATCTACCATTGGATTTGCTTCTTCCTAGCGGGAGACTTGTGGTTTGGACACATTTGTTGCTTCAAACTTCTTTAAGTGGTTTTGAGGACACTTCATTCAGAGGGGGGAAATTTAGTTCTCATCACATTCATTGTATTGTCATCTTTAGATCTTGTTCAACATCAGTTTCCACATCATCCTAATTTGTCACCTTCTTGTTTAGGTATGTACCTAAGTTGATTGTGGCATCCTCATTGTTGGGAATGGAGATATTTGAGCAACTTTCAGATACATTATCATCCATATTCATCCTACCTTCCTTCAATTCCTATCTGGAATGGGAAGCATCCCTACACTTGCACTTGGTTTTGTTTCTTCCAAAAGGGAGACAAGTTGTTTGTCGACATTGGATCATGTTTTTTTCTTTAGACACTTACCATTTTTGCAGTTGATCACATCTTCTTGGGGGGCTATATAGTCTCTCTATTTCCCTCCTATGGGGGGTCTAATGATTGTCTTGTATCCATGTGACAAATGGTGTACTTGGGGGATATTTGGGAGTCCTCCATCATTCCCATCCTTTCTCACTTCTCTGCATTTTATCTCCTTTTTGGAGAGGGATTTTTTTCCCACTGGGTTTTCCCCTTTTTTCTCTGTTTGCAGGAGATTTGTTGCATCATTCATTTTCATCATGTAAATGGGTACCTAAAATGGCCATGTAGTAGCTAGGACCCATCATCCATCATCATCATCTTTGCATAAGCATTGCTTTTCCTCCCTAAGTTGCACTTATGGGGGGGTGTTAGTGTAATTAATTAATTATTACACTAGCATAAGTTAACTTAGGTCTTGCATTAATTTAGTCCTAGGTTGCATAAATTATAAATCATTAATACATGGGGTAATTCCCCCTTCCATGTTTGTAGGGGATAAGATTCCTTCTAGAAGATGATTTGTCCTTCTAGAACTTATCTCAATCTTTTATCATTTCCTAGGTAGGGTTCACATGTCATCACAGGTTGTTAGATCATGACACATGGCAACATCATATTGTATCTTGCATCTCATTCATGCCTATATATTCAGGGCATTTGTACATTTGTAATCATCTAATATTCTAGATCAATAGTAATCTCCATTTGCATGCCCTTAGTTGCAACATTTTCTGTGTGGTTGAATTTCTCTTGGAAAGATCCTTTGAAGTGTATGTAGCTTCATTGGATGATTCAACATTCATTATTTCAACACTAATGTCCACTTGAATTTTGTTTGGTCACCCCTCATTGTCCCTGGCATAGGTGTGCAGATACTACTAAAGTTTCTAATGAACTTCCAGTAAAAATTTGCTAGTCCATGAAATGATCTTACCTCTCTAACTTTCACAAGTGTAGGCCATTCAAATATTGCTCTAACCTTCTTAGGGTCCATTTTCAATCCTTCCACAGATCTCACAAAACCCAAATACGCTAGTTCTTCCTTCATGAAACTACATTTCTTGATGTTTATCAACAAATTCTCTTCCCTTAGCCTATGAAGTACTTGTATGACGTGCTCCAAATGCTCTTCCTTAGTCTTACTAAAAATTAGAATATCATATAGATAAACAATGACAAACTTTCCCAAGAATTTCGTCAAGACTTCATTCATCAGCCTCATAAATGTACTATTTGCATTAGTTAGTCCAAATGGCATGACCAACCACACATTCAATCCCTCATTTGTCTTGAAAGTAGTCTTCTATTTATCTCCCTCTTTGATCCTGTTATGATGGTATCCACTCTTTAGGTCTATCTTGGTGAAATACTTTTCTCCACTCATACTGTCCATGATGTCATCCATCCTAGGAAATGGGAATATATACTTCATGGTGATCTTATTAATATCTCTTGAATAAGTACACATCCTCCATTATCCATCTATCTTAGGTGCAAGTATGGTTGGTACTGCAAATGGGCTCATACTTTCTTTGATCAATCCTTTCTTCAGCAATTCTTGTATCTGTCTGCTTAGCTCCGCATTCTCTGTTGGTGTCATCTAGTGAGCAACTTAGCTTGGAAAACTAGATCTTGGAATAAGATCTATATGATGACTGATACTCTAGATTGGTGGTAATCCATCAGGCACATTCTCTAATACAAGATCTTGGTACTATGTCAACAATTCAATGACTTCCTTCTTCGATGATTCTTTTTCCCTTGTTATTATCTCTACATCTAGGGCTATGCACTTCCTTGGAATCAAAGAAAAAAATGTTTTCATGTCTCAATCCATCCAAAAATTTCCTTCCATCTACCAAATTGATTCTAGTTGTACCGCATACTTCACTTTCAAGTTCATCTTCCAAAGGTGTCAAGGTGATTCTCTTTCCATTGGATGTTATGGTGTAGGTATTCTTTGTCCCATCATGTATAGCTTTCTTATCATACTGCCAAGGTCTACCCAACAACATATGACATACATCCATCAACATAATATCGCATAGTACTTCATCATGATATGACCCTATATGAAATTTACTAAACATTGCTCACTTACTAGTATCTTGTGCTCATCTTGAATCTAGGCTACCCTATAAGGCTTTGGATGTTTTCTTCTTTCCAAATTCAACTTTTTCTACTACCACTATCAATGATAACTTTGCAACACTTACCTCCTACTTTGCATCTAGCCCAGAACAAAATTTTCCTCTATGGTGCTTCCTTAGGTACTTCTTTATCTTGGATCAATGCTCTCCTCATGAATAATGATTCTCCCTTCTCAGGACTTCCTCTAGAACTTGGTGATTTCACTAGTTCTTCCTCCTCATATCCGATTCTTGCATGATTTTCAATCTTTTTACTTTCTCGGTCACACTCAAATGCTTTATGTCCTTATCCTCTACACTTGAAACAGGTTCCTCTGAAAGTTCTCTTGTCATATCCTTTCTCATCTCTCCAGTATCCATCATTGTGGTAAGAATTGTAGCCTCCTATGTTGTGGCGGTAAGAATTTATGTCATCTATCCCTTTATGGCATGAATTGGAATCCCTATCTTCCTTGTGGTATGAATCTATGTCCTTGTTTTGATCCGCATATGGTTTTTCTACTCTGGAATGTGACCTTTCTTTCTGAAATTTACCTCCTCTTCCTCTCTGCCTCTATTCATGTCTTTTGTTTAGCTTGTCCTCCACCTTTAATGCAAATTGATATGCTTCCTCTATCGAATTCATCCTTACTAGACTCAACTCTTCCTGAATGTTCATCCTCAGACCATTGATATATCTTACCACTTTCTCCTTTGCTTGCTTCACTATGTCCAATCCTAATAATGATCTTATAAAATTCCTCAGTGTATTCTTTCACAGTCTTTTCCTTTTGTCTCAAGTTTTGCAATCTCTTCAACAACTCCAACTCATAGTCCGCATATATAAACTAGCTCTTCAATTTTGTCACCATTTTATCCCATTTCACAATCTTTTCTTTACCTTTTCTATTTCTCTCTAATTGAACTTCATTCCACCATATTGCAGCATGCCCTTTCAGTTTAATCTTTTCAAATCTCACTCTCTTTGAATCTTTGATTTCTTCATATTCAAAGTATTCTTTAATGTCATTTATCCAATCAATCAACTCCTCAAGGTTTATATTATCGGTATAGTTTGAAATCTCCATTCTAGGTCACTTTCCTATTTTTGAAATATCCTTCATCAAATTCATCTAATCTGATTCTTCCTCTTCTAAGGTTTCTTCATTTAGATCTGCAACTTGAACTTCATCATCATCACTTTCATCATTCGGTCTAGGGTTTAAGCATTTTCTTTTGTCTTCTTCGACGACATCCAATCTCACTTTCATTGTTTGCATCATTTCCATCATCTCATCCATCTTTCTAGCAACATTAACAGTAGTATGAATTCTCCTTAGCGACATTTTTTCCTAGGATTTGGTGCAATTGCCTCAAGTTGGCAATCTAGCTACAGGGTCGCAACTGCCTCACAATCAGTGATCTATTGACAAATACAAGTAGGTTGCCTCAAGTTGGCGATCTTTCCACACAAAGATCTTAGGGAATTCCTTGCTTAACTTCACTATCCTCTTCCAAGGTCCACAACTCGCTCTAATACCACTTGGTGTAGTCAAGGATGGAGGGTCTAGGAATAGGACTATCCAACCTTGCAGCAATAGTAAACACAATGGAAACTCAAAGAATTGGAATAAAAATCCACTTGGATAAATAGATAATGATCAATTATTCATAGGCAACATGCCATGCCTTTCAACTTATAGATTACAGATTACAGAATGATATGGCATTAAGCCCATAAATACAATGTAGGTCAAAGCCCTTATTTCTAATCACTATCACTCTATCACCACTTGCTATCACTACTGCCTAATGCAACTACACAATTCTTATATATATATCAATTCCCAACTCCAGAAAAGGTCTGTGTTGGCCTCAAGAGGTCTCAAACCCCAAAGTTGATGAAATGTGTGAAGGTCAGCCAAAACATATGATTCTCCTTTGATCCTTGGAAAAACATGATGTAGAATAGAATGAAGGTTCCTTTATGGATGTTCATCCTTATGAAATGGTTTCCTAAGCTCCATAAGTCATGAGATATGTCTACACACTTGAAAAGCCAAGACTGGTCGGTGAATGCTCTATGTCCAATTGTAGCTAATATTTTGTTAACAATATCTTTGTACTAGGATCTCCAAAACACTTGAATTATGGATATGTTGTAGATGTTGCAATGGAGATCCTATAGCCTCCTCCACAAGATCTGATGTTATAATGTAGTATGGAATACTGAGACTAGGTCCTGATAGTTAACTATTGAAATGCAAGAAAACATGAATGCAAATATTTTTGGTTGATGTGAGGTTGCTTGCAACCTGGGATGCTCCTACATCAAATGTTTATCCTCTAACAAAAAAATTAATAAACATAAGTGGTCCCATTTTTAACATTTGTGATCAATATTGAGAGTGTTTATGTTTCACTTTTGTAATATTTGTGAAGAAATTTGATAAGATTGCACTTTTATCTTGAAGATATATCAAAAGATTCAAATATAATATTTTTCTAATTCAAATTGAAAGCTTTCAAATGGTATAACAATCCCTTTAATAATCATGAATGCAAGTTCAAACATGGTCAACATTCATACAATTTCATGCTCTCTCCTGCTCACTTTGACACTAGTCTATTTTTTAACTTGAGCTCCTGCCCAACCCTGTGTTGAGACCTAGGCCTTGTGCCTTTTCGCCTTAGCTCCTTGTGGTTGGGGCTATCAATGCCTCCTCTCCTTTTTCCTGGTCCCTTCTTTCTTTGTCATTTCTCTATCTTTTCTCCCTGGCTTGCTTTTGTTCACCTTTGCTTCCTTTGTTTCCTCATAGCTAGCCTCTCCTCTGCTTTCTTTCCCCTCTTTTTTTTGTTGTCACCTTTTCTCTCGAGTTTATCCTTTTGACCCCCTTTTAAATTTGGTTCACTATGGTGAGGAAGCACAATTTTTCCACTTCCGCAACTAAATCCCCTATCCTTGGTCACTCATCCTTATTTGTTGCGGATGAGGATGGTGAAGTAGATGATGAAGACTCAGATGTAGTTGCTCTTAATTTTGATGTTTTTGATGCCCTATCTATTTTGAGATAGACTTTTGGGCTCATGGTTGGGATGAGGAAGAGTTTTTCTCTTATGAGATTGATGATCATGTTGATGGTCTTCCTGAGGATGCTGGTTGGGATCATGATGGGTATGTTGAGGAGGATGATCTTCTCCTTGATATCCTTCTTGAAGCCTGTTAGAACGCTTAATTAGAGGAGTTTGGTTTTGAGTTCTATGGAGAAACCCCTTGACAAGAATTTGTTTAGAGGTCTCAAAAAGGGTATTTCTCCTTCTCCTTATGAAGTTCTTGTTCTTGTTGTTTCCCCCCTTGACCCCTATGGTTCTTGAGCTTCCCATTGATGGGATGGTTTGTATGGTTTGTAGGACTGGGAGTTTAAGCACTCTATAGGCTACTTTCTCTTCCTCTCCTATGGTTGTCCCTACTTCGGATGAGCTTCGTGCAAAGGAGGTGGGTGACATGTCTAACTTGTTGGTAGATATTGACTGTGAGGCTAATGATCGAAGTTCCATTTCTCTTATGGAGGATGGAAAAGTTCAAATTGATATTCCTAACTCTATTTTTTATGAGTCTTTGGATTGGTTTAAGAGCTCTTTGGTTGGGAGATTATGTGGCATTCATCCCAATATTTATTTTAGAAGATGGGTCCTTCTGGTTTGGAAGATCAGATGTCAAGTTGAGGTAACTACTATGTTTGATGGTTTTTTTTCTCTTTTCCTTTCCTTGTGTGGAATATTGTTCAAGGGTCCTTCTCTAAGGCACTTGGTTTTTTTGGCTTGAATGGCCTTTGTCTACAAAAGTGGTTTCCTAGTTTCAACCCAATGATAGACACTTTTAAGTTTCTTGTTTGGGTCTATTTGCTAGGGTTGCCTTTGGAGTTTTGGAATGAAAATATTTTTATGAGCATTTCTAATTATTTTGGGTAATTTTGCACTGCTTATAAGATCATCAAATCCATGAAGTGTTTGTAGTTAGCTAGATTTTGTGTGTTAGTGGATAAAAACCTTATTCTCCTCACTAAGATAATCTTATCTTCAAAATTTGGTAAGTGGGAGCAACATATTGAATATGAAGGCTCTCTAGTTATTTTTCGTTCTTGTGGTAAAGTGGTTCATGCCTCCTCTACCTACTTGAGGAATAAGAAACAACACTTTATTTGGAAGAAAAAAATAAAAGATGGTAGGTGTAGTGGAAGGTTACATCACCCCCTCTCAGGAGCTTCAAAATGAAGTTTTTAATGGAATTTTTTCTTTACCAATGATGGTCTCCTCGGTTGATACTTCGAGCTTGGCTAGTTCAGTTAATGGTTTTGTGTCTTCGCCTTGTTAAAAAAAAGATAAAAATATTTGTGGAGAGGAATACTTGTATTACGATACAACATAAAATTTTGGAACACAATTTTAAACCACCTTGACTTAGTGTTGGTTGGGTGGTGTTGTAATGCTTTTTTTTTGGTAGGCCTGTCATAATTTTTCTTGGTTACTGGTTGTTTTTTAGTTGTGCTTTCTATTATGTCATGTCTATGTCCTTGTTCTTTCTTTGTGCTTATTGTTACATCTCTCTCTTTGTAAAAGGGATCAGGTCCCTTTCAAAAACCTTATTTTTTAATAGAAAAATCCCTCTAATTGTTTGTGTGGTCCTATATCAACCATGTACTTTAACTTACTTATATAGCAAGGTTATTCTAAGTTAGATTTATTAATTATTTTCATGTGTTAAATGATTATGAAATTACAAAGGAATCAAAATCAATCATTATTAAATATTATCACATTTAGTTGTTAGGTAGTATGACAAATAAGATTAGACAAATAAGATTAGTTCAAATCAATCCTTATTCTATTCAATTACATTTAGGTGTTAGGTAGCATGACAAATAAGATTATTTCTAAGTTTAGCTTAGATTTCTACAAAATGAGCCTCCTTCTTTCATAATTTCATGAGGGGAATAATGAGGAGTGTTAAAATGAATATGAGATCTTACTAATTTAGGAGCTTAGTTGAAGAGCTTTATGATGTAATGTAATATTGTTATTTGTTGTCATTTTAATATAATTGTATAGCATATTGGTTTGTGTTTATAATAATTTGTTTTACAAAGATAGTCTCATATCCTTTTGTAAGTAGGTTGTATTATTGTGCGTTTATGGCATTACATGAGAAACCCTACCCACTTCCACATTTCAACAAGGTATCATAGTTGAGTATGTACTAGAATCAACTTCTTGTGAAAATATAGATGATATAGTGGCTAAATTAGTGCTTGAGGCGTCATACTAATTTTCCTTAGGTCTCTTTCTATATTTTTTTACAAACATTGGTTTTCACTCTTCTCTTCTCTTCTCCTTTGAGTTTCTTATAAAATCTTTGTTACAATTAGAAATTGATTATAGGAATATTAAAAACTAGTTTAAGGAACATTATTTTAGTGGTTTATGAAGAAAATAATTCAAATTTTGTTAACTTTCCTCAAAGGAGTTGAGATTGAGGTCTTAAGGGAAGCTATTATGTAGGTAATTGAGATGTCTACAAAGGATTTGAAAGTTTTAAAATACAATAAAAAGCAATGGGATTATTATTAAATCCTTTCTAAAAGGTAAGGAGAAGCTAAAAAATTCCAAGCTAACTACCTTAGAGAGTCCCTCCCCAAACCCTAAGATGAGGTAAGTTTACAATTAATCAAATATGCTACTCTTGAAGGAAAATTTAAGCATGTCTACTTATACCACTTCACACTTTTAAATAATTTAGGCATAATATCTTGATTAACATTCATTTCTTCCTTTTGATGTCAATTGAGCACTCTATTATTGATGTTAAGTTCATTCACCAAGTCCTCATCTATCTTTTGGTTAAACATGCTTTGGATGGGAGGCCCTCCCTTAAAATATGTGTCAAGGAGGTTGATGAGGATTCACATACCTCTTGGACCTTCCAATCACCTTGAGATCCTAACACATGGTGGTACTAAGAGTGGTCCAAGAACTATTACTTGTAAGGCGGGAAAAGCGATCGTAGGGTTTTACTAGGATTAGCCACCTTACCCTACAAAACATTAGAATTCAAATCAGCAAGGGTATGAGATTGACTTGCAACCTAAAAGGTAAGCCAATCAACCTTGGATTTGAATTATTTGGGGGTTTGAAATGTATTTTTGATTAAAATGTAATAATGTAGCTAAATGACTATGAGGATGAATTGTTTTGATGCAAATACAGAGAAATTCGAAACTGCAAGTCAAATTTTGAAACCAGATTCGAGAAAGGTAAAGTATTGTGCACCTGTGGTTCAAATTTAGGCCTAATTTTGGGAGACTAAGTCACGTAGGGAAACTATGCCATTTTTGACCAATTTGAAATCTATTCTCAAAGTCCTTGGGAGCCAGATTAGGGCCTTCTTCCTTCTAGTGCTCACTATTGGATCTTCGTCGGGTGTCAAGATAACTGAGTTTTTGTATGTTGTCAAGATGTAGGATTTGATTGCAACAATGGACAATTGACCTTCAAACTTCTCTCAGTCTTCTCCAAATCTAAAATCTGCACATTCAAAGAGAGAGGAAGGGTTGTACCATATAGGGGCTTTCCTCAGTCAAACCTTGTGTTGGTGTTTCCACCTCGACAATGGCAATGCCAATAATAGAGAGTTTATCATTTTTTAGGGATAGAGGCTAAATGATAAATGAATGATGAATTGACAATGGACTACAACTCACCACTCAAAAATGGATTCCTCGAAGGATTGAAGTCATGCACATCTCCTCAAGGCTTGACTGTTATTTGCTTGATTTTACTTGAAGACCTACAAGGGTTAGATCTCACAAACAATATGATAACATAAACATGAACAAACTCACATACAACTTGACATGATGCTTTGATATTGAATTACTATAATAAATATACTCTTGACTACTCTTGACTTTCTTGATAGTGCTCTTGATCTCCAAAAATTGCCTCTTAATGCTAGATATCTTTCAAATGATGGATGACTAGGTATTTATATGCAATTGTTCTAATTTCCCAAAAATTAAACCCCGATAGCCTATATTTGACATTTGAAATCCAAATGATAAAATATCACCTCCAATGTATTGAATTTTGGAGGCAAAATAGGAGACCAATTCGCCTAGGGTGACTTAATCTTGGTCCTATTTTACGAGATCTAAGGTGTTGGGGACAAAATATTAAATGTATGCATTGGTTTTCAATATGGATTTTATTGATAACTATCCAAATGAGCTATAGAATGTATAATTTAGGAAATTAAGTGTACAATTAGGTCCATGCACTTAAGGGGGAGCAAAACATAGTGTGAAATTGTCAATGATGATAATTTACAACACTACATTTAGCAGGACCACTTTAGTGAGAGTAAGAACTTATGTTGAGACTCACACTAAAGTAGAAAATATGTCAGGAAGGGTTTGAATTTCCAAACATTGAAGAGATAGGATTACAATGAATCTAGGGGGAGTGCACAAACCCCTAAGATTTGAGATCCCTTGGAAAACCAACATAAGCACAAATGAACACACATTTATGAAATGCAATGTAAGACTGTTAGCAATGGTTGTCATTGATGTCAACACTTGGTGAATTGTTTGTGGTTGTCACGTATGTCAATACTTGACACTATTTCATGCTTGACATTGGTTGTCAAATTGATGAGTTGATTGTCATTGATGTCAACACTTGAGACATATTTTGTGTATGTTTGGGATATTATTGGCATTGGTTGTCAACACTTGGGAAGAATGTTGCATTGGTTTTCATTGTTGACAAAATTCAATTTGGGTTGTCATTAGTGTATGGTGATGTGTTGTTGAAGTTCATTGTTGGATATCATGCATTACTTGATGTCATGTAAAGAAGTATTGTCTATGGTTTTCAAAAAAGTTGATATCATGATGATATATTAAGATGAGGATTAGAAGTTTTTATAGTGGTGGAGAGAGGTTGTTGATGGAATATAGAATGTTGTATGCTTTCTACTACTATTCCTAAAGAAGTATGTGTTGTTGCAAGGTTGTTCTAGCCTCCGTAAGTTGGTAAGAAGTTTTTGTTTTAGAATGGTGCTATGAAGATAGTTTGGGAGAATGTTTCACATTCCTTCGCTATTGGAGATATGGCCTTATGGTTTGGGATTTAGTGTTTGTTCTCTATGGACGTTGTACTCCTATCTTTTTAGGTCACTAGTGTTGTCAAGGAGTTTTATATTAATTGCAGAAGGTTTCCAATGTTGTTGGTTGTCTAGATTGGTTTGAAAAAAGCTCTGTAATTCTTTGCATTGATGTCTTTGCTCTTGTAGCTTGGTGAATGTTGTCTTAGTGTTTGTGTAATGTATTAGTTCAAATTTCATGTGTTTAAGTGGTCTGCAAGTTATTATATTTATGTTATATCTCATGTTTGTGCATTTTGTGCTTTTGGGATGAAGTATTATGTTTTTTTTAAAAAAATTTATCTATGGTGGTTTTTGGTAGCATGAAAATATGGAGTAAGTGTTTGGAGGTGTTTTTGGATGTTCAAGGAACATCACTTTATGATTTGTACATCAGTTGTTGATCTCTTTTGGTGTTGAATTATGTTTGAGTTGGTCTTCTAGGTAATTTGTGGATAATTGGCTGATAGGGCTTGTCAACTTGCTTTTGCTTTGTGCTTAATGGTTTGCACCAACATATGAAGTTGTGTTAAGGTGGATTTGGGTCATGACCTATCTCATTGAGGACTACATTGAGTTAATCCAATTGGAAGTATGTTTTGGGTTGACTAGTTATGTGCTTCATGTTTCATCTACACATTTCCTTATCAATTTGTGTTGATGTGCACTAGCATGTGAGTTGTTAGGAATCACATTGGAAGAAGTAATAAGTTGTGTTTTGGTCCTCTCTATCTTTTGGATAGGATTGCGTTGATGTTTTTGTGGCTGACTTGTTGAGGTTATTGCTTATCCTTCTTCTATCTGACCTAATTGATGTTGTGTTGTTGTAGAGGATATAAATGAAAGTTCAAATCAATTACAAATTAGCAACAAGATTTTCAATCAACATAGGTTAAATTCAATTTTCAATTTTTTTGCATTAATAAATCAAAAAAATTGCAAGTACAAGATATGTTGGGTTTACCAAAATTTAATGTGGGAAAAGTGATCCTAAGGTTTTACTAGGATTAGCCACCTTACCCTACAAAACATTAGAATTCAAATCGACAAGGGTATGAGATTGACTTGCAACCTGAAAGGTGAGCCAATCAGCCTTGGATCTGAATTATTTAGGGGTTTTGAAATGTATTTTTGATGAAAATGTAATGATGTAGCTAAATGACTATGAGGATGAACTGTTCTAATGCAAATACAAAGAAACTAGAAACTACAAGTCAAATTCTAGGACCAAATCTAAGAAAGGAAAAGTATTGTGACCTATGGTTCAAATTTGGGTATGATTTTGGGGGATTATGTTTCCTAGGGAAACTATGTACTTGTTGAAAATTTTGAAATTTTTTCTCACAATCCTAATGAGCCAGATCAAGGCCTTCTTCCTTTTGGTGCTCACTGTTGGATCTTCATCGGGTTTTGAGATAATTGAGTTTTCATATGTTGTTAAGGTGTGGGGTTTGATTGCAATAATGGACAATTGACCTTCAAAATTCTCCTAGTCTTCTTCAAATTATGGATAATTGAGTTTTCAAAGAGAGAGGAAGGGTTGTACCATATAGGGTCTTGCCTCAATCAAACCCCATGTTAGGGTCATCCAACAATAATGGGTCCAAAACTTAGGACATCCTGATTTTTACCTAAAAATACACATTTTTAGAAAAACTAATGATTTAAGCCTTGAGAGATTCCATCTGAAGGCTTTTAATTGAAGAAGGTTAGATAAGACACCTTAGTTCAAACCCTCTTGGATAAAACCCCTCTAGTCTTAAATCATACCCATAATCGAGTCTCCTTCACACCTATCAAAATGTTGGCAAAAACACTTTTTCTTTGCCTTTTGAGGGATTAAATAAAGTCATTTAGAATAATGCTTTGTAAGTATGTAGCCCTTATTATAAGCTTTCCAAAAAGTATAATTTTAATTTTTTTATTATTATATTTATATTTTAGTTCTTGTGAATGTTATATTTTCACTAAACATCAAGGTATTTGTTTCACACAAGCAAAAAAAAAAAAAATAGAGAAAAATTATGTGTACACTAGGTATTGATGTTCTTATTTTAGCAAAAAAAATAAAAAATAATTTCAATACATACAAAACAAGTTATGTGTGACAACATACACCTATGTCTAGATTTTAATTACTTTGACTTCAAAAAATAATTTAAAAAAACTATCCAACAAAATATTATGAAAAAATATCCATGCACTAGATATTGATGTTAAAAATCTATATTTTAAATATTATAATTTTGTCCTTTCAGTAAAATTTTTATGTGTGACAACATAAACATCACTTTTTAAAAATATCGTTAACTATAAAAATAAGTTATTAAAAAATTCACAATTTATTCTTTTCTTTATTAAAATATTTAGAATCTACACACAAATCCTCACAAATCACTAGTTCACATCATCTCCAAATTATTCATGGTTTAGTTGCTATAGGTTTCATAAAGTGAAATTTTGTAAAAAATATGTTGATATTAATGTCCAACTTGGCCAAAAAGTGGGACACAGTATTGTGGGCTGATTTGTTGGTGTTTCCATCTCCACAATGGCAATGGTAATGATAGAGAGCTTATCATTTTTAGGGATAGAGGCTAAAGGATAAATAAATGATGAATCAACAATGGAATACAACTCACCACTCAAAAATGGCTTCCTTGAAGGACTGAAGTCATGCACATCTCCTCAAGGATTGATTGTTGTTTGTTTGATTTTTCTTGAAGACCTACAAGGGTTAGATCTCACAAATAATATGATAGCATAAACACAAAAAAACTCACCTACACTTCAACATGATGCTTTGATATTGAATTGTTGCAATAAATCTTCTCTTGACTGCTATTGACTTGCTTGATAGTGCTCTTGATCTCCAAAAATTGCCTCTTAATGCTAGATATATTTCAAATGATGAAATGAATAGGTATTTATGTGCAATTATTTTAATTTCCTGAAAATTAAATCCTGCTAGCCGACATTTGACATTTGAAATTAAAATAATAAAATATCACCTCCAATATATTGAATTTTTGAGGCAAAATAGGGGGACCAAGTCGCCTAGGACAACTTCGTCCTAGCCTTATTTTGTAGGATCTAAGGTATCGGGGATACAATATTAATTGTATGCATTGGTTTTCAATATGAGGTTTATTGATAATTGACCAAATGAGTTATGTAATGCATAATTTAGGAAATTAAGTGTGCAATTAGGTCCATGCACTTAAGGGGGGGCAAAAAATAGTGTGGAATTGTCAAGGGTGACAATTTATGATGCTACATTAAAGTTCCCAAGTCTACCTTTAGTACTTTTGGTGAACCTCAAGAGGGGGAAAATTGATCTAAGAAAAAGGATGTGATTGTTATATGGGGTATTTATGGAGGAATTTATTGGGAGTAAGGATGGATTGTCATCTAAGTTTAAAGTTAGTGAGGGGACTCTTGTGATTTTGTAAGTTGGTAGTAATCAATGTAAGGACACACGTACAATAGTGTTCAATGGGGTTTCAAAGTTGGGGAAGGAGGCTATTGTGGAGAATGTATTTTCTCCAAGATAAGCCCCACTTGAGTTTGGTAGGTCTTTTGAGCTTGAGTAACTTATACAAGGGATTGAGTAGGATAGAGTGGGATTAACTTAAAGTTGTATCATAATATTTTGAAGTGGCTTCTTAATTGAAGAAAAAAGCTCAAATATAGATTATATTTTCTCCAACCCAATTTGGTTAAGGAATCTCCTCCCTTGTTGAGTGTTAATAATGGATATTGGGACCTTGTGGTGAGTTCTAAAAACTTGGGGAGGAGAACAAGCTATAAAGCAAAAGGATTGGCATGCTTAATAATGGGATTAGCACTATAAATGAATATTTGAAGAAAGTATAGAATTAAGTATAACAAATATAATTAACTATGTGGCTAGAATACATATGCTCCAAGAAGGGAGGTTGGGGTTGATAAGAGATAGATGGACTTGAGCCTTAGTACGTGTGCCCAAACCCAAATGAAGAATAAGGTAATCAAAGTTGAGGATTCCAAATATGAATTTCTCATATATCATTTGTGATTTTTGAAGAAGTAATGTGAGGCTATTCAAACCCTCTACATATTTCCCTTAGCCAAATAATGACCCCCATTGGTTTTTTAATGGTTTTTCAATTGATTAGCTTTTTTTTCTTTTTCTTAGATTTGTTTCTTTATCTGGTTTGTATCCTTTTTGGTATATGTTTCTTAATGTTGTTGCTCCCAACTTTCCTTAATTTAGTCTTTACTAATTATTTAAAATATTTAATTTTTGATAATTTCAAAAAATATATGTTTATACTTTTTAAGGATCCCTAGAAAAAAATGCAATATTTTCCCAGATTGTAGAAAAAATGTTTAGTAATTACTAGTTTTTCCAATCCTTCATTTAGTTTAGAAAAAAATGTACTATTTTTTTTAACATTTTCAAAAAAAGGAGGGCATGAGGCCTTCTTGGGCCAAAGTAGTCCCTTGAATAGGGTTTCCTCTCAAGAAAAGATAATTATAGTTGATATAGAATGCTACTACAATTAGTTTTTACTATAAGTTAAGAAATGAGTTTGCAAAAAAACGTACATGAAATCATAAGTTCTTTCTACTAAAGCTTGGTAAAACTAGTTAGAATAATTTCAAAAGACCTAGGTATAAATAAAAAACCCAAACTAAAAATAACCTCAAAAATATCATCTAACATGACAAATATTGTGGTGACTTAACTATTTAAAAGATATTTCAAACCGAGAGACTACAAATAAGTGAGGTGGAATATGAAATATCAAATTATTTTATTTACAATTACATGGAAGAAAATAGAAATTGTAGGAAATAAAATAAACCTATTATGTTATGTCCTATGTATCATATATGAATCCTTATCATTATTATCAACAATAGAAACATCAAAATATACATTCAAAGAGATAAAACTACTAGTATAATTAGTGCAAGAAGTTCTAACATGTTAACATGGTGTAGGAATACAATAAGAGATACTATAACCACTATAAAACTAAAAAGGCTAAAAATATAATATTTAATTATCTAGAGTATAAAGAGAATGATCATGAAGAGAAATAAATGCCAAATTATTTTCAAATATGGTCTTTGCGTATGCCTTCTAATAATACACTGAAGATAACTATGACATAAAATAAGATCAAGGTAGTTGGGCCACTATTAGGGTTTCAAAAGTCTCTAAAATTGTATTCATGTGCCTTTTTATAAGCTAGTAGATTAAATGAAAAGTTAGAAAAATTAGGGAAATACAAGTTGGATGGTGTACCCAAAAGCCCAAAAGAAACCAAAATTGGTATACAAACCAAAATTGGTATACATACCACAAAAAGGAAATATGATAGCTTCAAGGGTTGTGGACATAGATAACAATGCTTAAAGGGGGTAAATAATCTTATAGAATCTCAAAGGAGGGTAGTGATCATTAACAACTAATATGGATTTAACCCTATGAGTAGATATAGAGATAATCTCATAAGTTTTGAATGAGATAGATTTTAGCATGAATGTATGTGTAAGGCCCAACCATGTCAAGCAACCCTAATTGCATTCTATATACCTATTTTATGTTACATATATTAGATGTATGTGTTGGTTGTAATATTATTTGTGTCCCTTAAGTTATTTTATTATAATTATGTGGTTAAATTGTCAATGCATCATATGAATGATTATGTATTGGTTTGTGAATCATAATGATTTGACTTTAGTTATTTGACATAAATTTATTGTTAAATATTGCATATAGATTATTTGATAGTGGTTTCACATTGTACTTAATATGACTATGATCATATATTATTAAATATATTTTAGTATTGTGAATTTAGAGTTTCTCACATGTTCTCTCACAAATGTCTTGATTGAGAAAAAAAATTCTCAAGATGATATATTAGAGATCAGTTTGGTTGAATATTTTATATTTTTTGTGATTTGTGTTTTGAAACCATTATAACATTTTATTTGAAATTAAAAAATGAAACTAGATGCCACCTTCATCCCATGATAACATTAATTTTTGAATCCAATAGTTAGAACATTATAGGTACATGTATCTTTGATATAGTTTAGCTTGTAGTTGTAGATAACTAAGTATGGTTAGATTAATTTTGCTTCAAGATACAAAATTATTGTATCATATTGTATGTTGTTTTCTTGTGTTATGATTGAGTAATTATTTTAAAATACTTAAGATCTTGAGTTCAAGTTTGGATGATGATGTGTTATTGATAATAAAGTTTAACATAAAGTGTTGTGACTATTTTAAACAAGTCATGAGATGTAGTTTAATTGACTGATATAAATTTTAATATATTTAAATTATATTAGTAAACATAATTTTTTGTCTAGATGCTAATAATAATGCTTGATTAAAATTTATTTTCTTTACATGTTATGAAAATGTTAGTGTAATGACATGAATTTGTACCTTATGCAAATTCCCCATATATTTTATCCTTACTTTAGAAACTATAAGTTCAATGATGCAAATCACACTGCCATCAGCTTATTCCTTCCATGTGGCCTTGTCTTTTTGTTGCAAGGTGTGTGCCCTTGGTCTCCTTGTGCTATGCAGTGTAGCACTCCGGTTTGTGACATGGTTTATTTTCCTCCCATGGATTCATTAATTCTGGAAGTTGTATCAGGCATTAATAGGTCAATTTGTTGGTGCAACGGAAACCGTTTGTGCAACAATTGGTATCAAAGCTTGGGTCATGGGTTTGAACCCATCACTTGCATTGGGGGGGATTGTTGCAAGGTGTGTGCCCTTGGTCTCCTTGTGGTGTGCAACACAACACTTGAGTTTGTTACATGGCTTAACTGCCTCCTATGGATTCATTATCTCTGGTGGTCGTATCATGCATTAATAGGTTGGTCTTTTGGTACAATGGCAATTGTTTGTGTAACACTTTTTGCATTGGTGGAGGAATTTCTGTCGAGGATGTGTACACGCCACATAGACATCCACACACCATGCTTACATCCTAACAATATTCTTGCCCTTGGAATCTATAGAGGCGTTACATTTCTGGTTAGTTGTGAAGCTAACATCCTTTGTCGACCCTTGACTGGCAAAAAATGACCTTTTACGTCTATTTTGGAAATTCAAACTCACTTATTCACTCCTTCATGCATTATCTCATTCCTTCATGCTAATTCTTGTAACTTCTTGATCATTATTTCACTCTCTTACTCTCTCAAGCTCACTCTTCCTCACTTCTTGGTGATTCTTGCTTTTCCCCCTTCTCTACATTTTTGGTGAATGAAAGTCGAGTTTTCATTTCATAGTGTAAGATATCTTTATCTTGTACCTTGGGTGCATTGTGGGCTTGTGTGTTGTGAAGATTTATGAGCTTTATCATTTAGTCAACGAAATTCAGGCATGTTGTTAGGAGCATATGCCATATAGAGATGGATTCTAAGAAGGTCACTACCGGTCCTACCTTTGAGGAAATGATTTTAGGAAAAAATACAAGCTTCTCTAGCCCTTTTGGGGAAGCTCCCCTTATCTATATCCCTATCCCTCCTACTTCTCCTACCGCTTCATTTATGGAGGAAGACGATGCTCTCGAGGTTCCCGTAGAGCAACTTCTTTCCCTAGATAGAAGATGGGGAGTTTGGAAAGTATTTGGAGAAAGAAAGAATTACAGCTAGGGCTACTAAGGTTGTTAACAATTTGAGAACTATGTTGGACAAGGACTGGTAGGTCTGGAATTTCTCTAGGGCCTTGTGGACATAATGGAAAATCATGTCCCATTGTACAACCCTAGGTTAGACATTGCCTGATACCTTGCATCCGAGACCATTGAAAGACAGATAGAAGTCTCGATTCCTAGGGTATCGGTATGCATGACCAAGACTGGCCCTTTTGTTAATGCTACCTCTGGTCCTCAACCAACCCCATCATTAAAGTAAACAAGGTACCCTTAGGTTTTAGATCCTCCAGTCCTAATGTTCTTGGTGGCAACCTTAGATTCCATGCTATTCGTAGTGGTGGGGTCTCAGTTGGTAGGCGGGTTGGTGGCTCTGGTGATTCTGGTGGAGGTTCCACTGGTCCTCTTTCATCTTCTGACCCTATCTTAAACGCCTTGTTGTAGAACATGGGTTAGATAGAGAACCAACTAGAAAACTTATCCAGTACTACTTCTCAACCTATCTTTCAACCTTTCTTTCACTATAGTCCTTTATTTATTGCTATTTTAAACACTCCTATCCTTAGGGGATGGAGATTTTGAAATTTAAAAAGTATGGTGGTTGTGGAGACCCTCAGATGCATGTTTTGAAATTTAATACTATGTGTACTAATTTCTTCCACCATAATGCTCTAATGGCTAAGATCTTTCCTAGATCTGTTAAGGACACTGCCCTTGAGTGGTACTGTTCCTTATCAAATAACTCTATCTTCTCATTCAATTGGTAAATCAATTCCTCCAACAGTTCTAGGATAACATTGAACTGAAGATGACCTTTTCAGATCTCATTCACTGTAATCAAGGGGAATAGGAAAAGGTGAATACTTTTATTGTTCAATATCAAGCACTATTTTCTCAAATATCTTATCCTCTATCGAACTCAGATGTGTAGAAAGTTTTCATTGGAAACTTACAAAAGTCATGGAAAGAATTTTTTTCCTTAATGAAATATCCTTCTTTCGTACACCTGTGTGTTGTGTTGTGTGAGTACCAACAGATGGTGGCATAGTTCGAGGGTTCATCTTCAAACTCTCATTTTGATAATCAATCTATAGTGTCGATTTTTAGAAAAAATCAAATCTATTGCAAACATGATCTGTACATCTAAGTCAAAGGGACTAGGGCGTAATAGGTATTTCACAAAACTATCAAAGTCTTACACTATTGTTTTGAATAAGTTATTAAAAGATAAAGTTTTGAAATTTTTGGAATCTCGACCTCTGACTGAGCCATATCCTAATTAGTATGCCAAGCATCAATTCTTTCAACTCCATTGAGTACACAAGCATAATACCAAGTGATGTGTGTGCTTGCATCATGAGATTCAAGACCATATTGATGATGGGACTATCCATCTCAATATAAATAAACAAAATTATAGCAAATATGTGGCCAAGGATAACAACGAATTACAAATTTATATTGATTTGTTTCCCTCTCATTCCACAAATTTGGTAACAAAATCTTATTCATCATTTGAGTTAGTTCCATCTAAGTATGTGAACATGGTTTTGTTCATGCGTATCCCTCCTCTTGAAAAATGTGAGTGTTACACCAAACATAATATTTACATCACATGATGAACCTATTAATAAGGAGCTCCCCCCTTTATACATCCTCACCCAAATCAATGGAAATTTCATAACTTGAATCTTAGTTGATCCAATGAGTCGGGTTAATGTGATAATGGAGGAGACTTTTTTTATAAACAACTTACACAAGGAGAGGTGCAAAGAGTCAGAGACCACCCTCCATATGCATGATGGACTCTATATTTCCCCTTTGGGCTCTATTTATTTATCAATCTTGGTAGGACCCAAGATTGTTGATGCTTCATTAGTTATCATTCTTGAGTCTAACTTGTTCCAAGTAAGGTTAGGTATCCCTAGGCTAGCCTCTGTGAACAGTGTCACCTCTGTGGTTCATAAATGTTTAAAATTCCCTCATGAAGGTTTTGTGCATGTAGTGCATGGCACCAACTATAAGTCGTTAGTGTCATGTGGGGGTTTCTCATTGGTCACTTTTGGCTTTCCTTGGTTGGACCTCTCCCTCTCAGTGGAGATTTTCTATATAAATCTTATATTAAATATAAGACAAGGAGCTTAGTGTCGAAGGCTAGTTATTCAGTCTCCACTTATGCAATCCCTGTGAAGGCTTCCATAATTGCACAACAACAAGTTGCTTCTTCTTCCCAACAAAAGGGAAAGGGGAAGATTTCTTGCACTCAAGAGCCTTCTCCTTCTATTTCATCTAATTCTACTTCTACTTCTTTCCCTTTTGTGGCAACTTCGGCTCCTACTCCCATGCCTTATATGGGAAGTGTGATGGTTCCCATATGGAGAAAAGTAAAGTGTCAAATATTTGAGCTTCCTACTTTGCCCATGGTTCTTGGGATTGTTGTCTATGCAAAGGGGAAATGTCCTCATGGGGTTTCTCCTATGTCTTGGCCTTCGTGGCCTCCTACTATTACTCTACCTACCACCAAGGTAGAGAAGAAGAAGAGGCTCACTGCCAAGGCACCTGTTTTTGTTTCTCTTCTTGTGGTTGTTTTTTCCCCTACGCTTCCTCCTCTTGCTCCCTCCTAGGATACTACCCTTCCACCATAAATAGTTGCAAAGGATATTCTTGTGGCTGAGCAACTACCTCTAATCTCTTCTTAGGTTGCATATTCCAGTGCCTGTAGTTGACATAATTGGCTTGCATGTGAGTGCAGGAATAGGAAAAAGGATTTTCTCACTAAACACACCGCTTCACAAAAGATAGAGGGGGAGCCAGTGGCCCGTATTTTTGTATCCTCTTATGTTGCTCTATCTTCTTCTATTGTGCCTACCTCAGTTTCAATCGCCTTTGTTATGCTTCTAGCTCCCTTGACAGGATTTGATGATCCTCACCTCAAAAGGGTGCAAGTTTTCATCACACCCTCCATAGATCCCCCTCTCCTGATGTCCCTCTTGAAAAACCCTCCATTCTCTCATCCTATAGAGATTCCAAACACAATAGTGGTGTCTGCTACAACTTTTTCCTCTTCCTCCACAACTTCCATTTATTTTGTGGGGATTATGTATCCTCCGTTGAAGCATAAGATGGAGGATGACCTCACTATAAGTGGGGGTTGGAAGAAGGGGTCACCTTCTTCAAAATTTGGTTATGGACCTTGGCCTATGTCATCCTCATGATGGAGGTGGCCCCTACATCCCTGGAGGTTGTCATTGCCCCTCTTGATGAGGTTGGTAATGGATATTGGGTGCCTCCTTCTCCTACCCAATTGACACATGACACTTTGGTGAAGTGCATGTTTAATTCGATGGATGGTATCTCGACTCTGTCCTTGATCTTTGCAAGATCGATGACTTTTTCCTCACAAGAGCTTAGTGAAGAAGATCTTGAGGGGCCTTCTTCCTTGGCCCTTGTTGTAGGTGAGTCAGAGGGTACCGCCCTCACTATCTCACCCTTTTAGGCTCATCCACCCTCCTCCTACAATGATCTAGATTAGGAGTAGGATGAATTACTAGTCAATGAGGACTAGGGTGGTACCTCTTCTTTATATGTAGTGTAGATTTGTCTGTGTGTTTGTGTTCCCATTGTGCTTATCTTTTTGTGTTTTTGATCATTTCTGGAGGACCCTTTCTATGCTTGTGGGTGCTTGGATACATGCATAGAAAAATTGTCGTGCACTTCTTCTATGTGTGTCATTATTCTTCTATATGTTGTGAAATTACTTTTCCATATTCATAGGGATGATTCAAAGCATTGGGGGAATTTAGGCCTTCTTCCAAGTTGACCCAATTTTTATTTTCACTTTGTTTTCATGATCTCTTCTTCATGATCTGAGAACTTCAAGGATTGATGACTACTCATTCATACAATGTATTATATCTATTTGTATCTATGAACATATCTGACTTTGAAATCTTAGATCCCCCTATCTCTCTTGATTTCTTTGTCTTTTTCTACTTCTTGATGTTGTGGTTTTTAAGTGTTGTCCCTTGCATGTGTGACAACATACCATGAAATACATATCGTCATGTATTGCATGAAAAAAAACATCTCTAACTTTCCTTTCTCTCCTTAGGATGTCATGCACTCCTTTCCACAACACACCATCCTAAGGGGGGCTACCATATTGTTCCAATTTTTAATAAGGCAAATTATTTCAAAAGGATACCTTGGTGTCAAATTTTCTTTACAATGAATTCCTTGATGAAAGAATCCCTTATTGAAAACTCTCATTTTCCAAAATGTTGTATTCTCTCAAGACTCTTGGATGATTTTTTCCTTCAAAAAGGATCTTGTATATGAAAGAGTCTGAAAACTTTCCTTTGAAAAATGAACACTTTTTCTAAAATGAAAGATTCTGAAAATTTTTCCTTTGAAAAGGAGTATTATTTCCAACAGATTCCTTGATGAAAGGATCTTTCTAAAGGATTCCTTGATTACAAAATAATTTGCAAAAAATTTGGTTTCTTTCAATTGGAGCATTCCTTTGATGGACCCCTTGGTGTCTTCAAGGGTTTCCTACCAAAGGAACCCCCTTTGAAAACTTCTCCTTCAATTGAATTCTTTGGCATCTCACAATTGAGTTTCTTTTATCTGATATTTGATGTCATTGTGTCTTGGTGTTAGACATCATATATCCTTGTGTCTAGCTTGGGGCCAACCTGACTAGATCTATCTTTTCTATGAATGTATTGCAATGTAGTTTGTAGCAGTTGCATGATCATCTGGTCAGTGTACTTGATAAGACTGTGTCTTATCATGCTGACTTGTTTGTCTTATGAATATGTTTCTTATGGTGTTTTTCCTAACACATTTTGTCTATAACCTAACATATTTGTGTAAATATCATGACTTGTTGTGTAGGACCGAGAACCTGTGGAGCCTCCGCTCTTTCATAGCTTGCAGGACCGAGAACTTGTGAATCCATTTATCTTTTCTTCACACCCAAGTGGACTGAATCAAAGATCTAATTCCTCAATGCTATTGGTATATTCTCTTCAATCTCTTTCTACTTTAGCTCACATTCACATTGACATGTATGCTCACTAAAGTGGGGGAAAAATGTAATTGCATGAATTTGCACCCTACACAAATTCCCCATTTATTTTATCCTTACTTTAGAAACTATAAGTTCAATAATGAAAATCTTGCCATCATTAGATAATTCCTTCCGTGTGGCCTTTTCTTTTTGCATCGATGGAGGAATTTCTATTGGGGACACATGTGTGTCGCACCAATGTCCACACATCATGCTTACGTCCTGATAGGATTCTTGCCCCTGGAATTTGTAGAGGCATTACATTTTTGGTTGGTTGTGATGCTAACATCCTTTGTCAACCCTTGACCAACAAAAAATGACCTTTTACCTCCATTTTGGAAGTTCAAACTCACTTCTTCACCCCTTCATGCATTCTCTCATTCCTTCATGCTAATTCTTGCAACTTCTTGATCATTCTTTCACTGTTGCTCACTTCTTGGTGATTCTTTCTTTTCCCCCTTCTCTATAGTTAGATCCTGGGTGGTAGGAACAAGATTATTTTTAGTAATGTTGGTTTGAGTGGGAGAATGTATAAAGAATTTTGTTTTTAGGAAATATGGCAAGCATTTCCACTAAATATGGAAATATTTAGTGGCACTAACTTTGAGTTGTTGAAGCTCAATATTAAGGATTTACTCACAAATTGAGATCTATAGGCTATAATATCTAGATCCAAACTATCTAAGGATTCTATGTTATTAAATGTTTAAGAAGAATCTACTTAAAAATCCCTTCGGGACAAGTTGGGGAAACTATACCAAGTTAAATACTTGGTTAATAAGAATTTGCAAGAAGTTATACACTTTGAGGGTGGGTGATAGTGAGTCTATTATTAAGCACCTAAATTTGCTCAATATAATTATAACCTAGTTACAATAAATTAATGTGATGTTATTGGTGCATTACAAGAATGCAAATGATTATTTTTAAATTAGGCATTACAATAAGTGTCACATAATAGCCAAGTAAAAAACCTATATTTTAAACTTGAAAAATTCTTGGATGTGAGCGGGTTGTGCAAATATTTGTGCATCACACTTTCATCTTGGGGAAATTCTTCAAAATTTTACACATGTTTCTAGAACAAAGGTTTAAGGGGTATTATGTTCTAAGGCTTGAGATCAAGTGGAACTAGAATGTATGATACTAGAATGGATGATAAATCAATATCAAAATATAATGTGAAATTATGTTGGCATGCAATTTTCTATGTTACACTCCCCCTACTTTAGTATGTTAATGACACTAGGTGATAAGTTATCCTAAAGTTCATAAATAAAACATGAAAGATATAAATAAATAAAATGATACCTAAAAGGATATTGTAGATGATGCAAAAAATCTCTTGGTGGAAGGATGATGTCTCCAAACCAAGAACTCATAAAACCACACCCGTAGATATTGAACAATCCTACAAAATTTAGACATTAGGAAAAATATTAAATCCTACAAGAAAAAAATTATGTAACTAGTTTAAAAATTAAAGCAATAAATTAATGAATTATAAAATATTAAGGAGAATGGTATGGGAAGAAAATTAGTCAAAGAAAAATAAGAGTGAATGTGTTCCCCCTCATATATTTTACTAACCCATAGGAGGAAAAAATATGAAGGTTGATTCACCACTATGATTCAAGGATAAGTTGTAGAAATTCTCTCCAAATGGTTATTTTAGAAAATTTCAAAACTATGAAAAGAATATCACAATAAAGAGGATGTGGTAAGGATCTATGTGGAGAGGGCTTGACAAAAATATGAGTTTGTATGAAAAGTTATGAACATTTTTGTGTAATAGGTGCTTAAATTTTTTAAAAACTTGTAACTTGTAGGAAATTGTATACCCTTTACAATTTCACTTTGTTTGGGTTCCTTAATTATTTGAACTTAATTCAGCTTCTAATTTCCTAAATTATGCATTCCAAATCCTTATTTATCCCGTTTTCCAAAAGGGAAACCAACACTTAATTAATGCAATTAATAATTAAATCACATTGGAGAATGAGTGTCTTGAAATTTTAGGTCAAGACCCATTCACCCATGGGTGAATGGGTCCTCCTTAAGTGCCATGACCAATTTTTGAATATGTTTTTGGAAGTATTTTAATGATTCAAATTTCATATGCAATTGGTGGCTTTTAGAATCTAATTTTTGGGAAATTAGATAAACACTTATAAATACATAGTCATTTGATCACTTGAAATCTAACTAGCAAGATCACTTAATGAGAAACTTTATGAGATTAATTCTATGATAAAATATCATTGATAAGAGTATTCAAGATCAGATTTATTAGTCCATTTTTGTAGAAAATGAAGATCCTAATCATCATGTCAAAGTTCATGTGCATTCACGTCATCTTGTGAAGGCTACTATGCATTGTTGATCATAAAGCATCCAAGAATTTTCAAGTGTCCAATCAATCAAGAAAATAAAGATTAGTCCTTGGAGTGATTTTTCTGATTTCTATCCTCTAAGGACAACCATTAAAGGTTTGGCGAGTTTTAAGAACTTGTATTATTTCATTCATCATTTCCTTCCATTGTCATTATTTATTTATCAAGGTTTAATTACCAAACTTGGGATTTGAAAAAAATTCTTCCTCTTTGTGTATGTGCAGATTATAGGTTGAAGAAAGATTGAAGATCTTGAAGAGAAATTTTACATTGTTGCATTTTTTGCATTTATTGTTTTCAATTCACGAAAGCTCAAGTGCATAATTTATTTTTGGCTTTCCGACAATGAAACCTGTACAAAACATCACAGATCTTACTTCAAAGGACTATTTTTTTTTTTTTGGAAGCCCTAACCAAGACCCATTCACCACTGGGTGAACCTATCCTTCAATAGTGCTAAACTATTGAATTTTGGCTCTCTAGGACTTCTCTAACTCTTCTAAGGTTTTTCACCTAAAAGGAGAGAGGTAGGGCCAAAAATGCTAACTAGTTCATTCAAATTATGTTATGTGGAATGTTGTATAAGCTAAATGAAGTAAAATAAATGCAATTGAATGATTTAAATGAATGAATATGAATGCAAGACTAAGATTTAAACTATGATGGAAAACACACTGTGATATGCAAAAAATGAACTAAATGAATAAATGATGTAGAACAAAAAGAAATAAGATGAAACAAAGTGCACCTAAGCAATGTCTGATGAATCTAGAATGTTGTGGATACTGACTGAAATCACTAAATTTTCACAATTGGACTCATTTTCCTAGGGTGGCGAATTAGTCCTCCTACTGGTGAAAAAGTGTCAGAAACTGGTTTTTCACTGTTGGGATTCAGAATCTGAAAAAATTCAGATTTTCAGTCCTAAGGTGGGGCTCATTCACCACTAGTGGCGAATCAGTCCTCTCCCAAATTTCTAAAAAATCAGGAGACAACTCTGCAACACCAGATCTAGAAATCTTTGGTTGTCGGGTTGCCAAAGTCAATTTTACAGGTAACAAACATAAAACCTTCTCCAATCTTGAAATATGAATGAGTTGACTTGAAGCACTAGTTGACTTGTTTACCAATCTTCAATACCAAAAATCTTGTCAAATCTACATACCTAGGTCTACAAACACACATGCAATAGGGGAAAAATGGTTGAGGTTTAGCAAATAGGGGTTTTCCTTGGTCAAACCCCACTTTTGGTAATCAAACCCTTAATGAAACAATGAAATGAAAGAGTGATGAAATAATATGTAATAGGTATCAACTTACCAAACCATTGGTAATGCAAATTTGAAGTTGTGATTAGAAAAAAACATGGTCCCAGAAATGAGCAGCAACACAAAACATGTAAGAAACCACCTAAACACCTAACACCTCAAGATTGGGAAAATGATTAGCTTAAAAAAACAAAATGGAATATTTTACCTCGTTGAGCTATTCTTTTGGTTGGCCCTTCTATTTTTGATGTGATATATGCTCCTCTTGATGGAAAAATATGTATGATTAAGATGCAATATGGATGAAAAGTTGGTGAGAATGGATGCAAGTGCAAGTATTTGGCTAAGTATGGCTCAAGTGAAATTTTTTCAAGAGTTTTGTTAGCACAATGATTTCCTCCCAAAAATGAGAGAAAAGAGGGGGTATTTATAGAGAATTTTGAATTCTATAGAGAAATGGACAGTTGAGATTAAACCAACAAGGCCAAGATGTAGGGCCATGATGAGTTGAGGACTCACAAGCCCTCACATCTTGACATGTGGCATGTGAAGTGGCTAAGGATGTGATGATGTGTAAATGAGGTGGAAGGAGGGTACATGATATGGAAGAAGGACAAGTACTTTGCAAGTACCTTGGGGGATAAGAAGATTCCTTGGAGGAATAAAAGTGAATTTAAAATTCACAAGATTGGGGAATCTTGTGGATAAGACAAGGTTCCAAAGAGAGAGGTAGAAAGTACCTTGGATACGACAAGGTGCCTAAAAAGGTAAGCACTTGTCACATGTGACTTGATGTGACAAGTCAAAGATTCTATAAGATGCATGGGTAAAGGGGAAGAGTTCACATGTGACTTGATGTGACAAGTCAAAGATCACATGGGGAAGAGAAAAATGATTTTAATATTCCTTGGAAGGATAAATCGAATTAAAAATTCCTTGGGAGGTTGATTAGGCTAGTTAATGAAGGATTAGAGGAGGGTTAGGTGGCTAAGAGAGATTAGAGGCCAACTTGCAAAAGTTGGAGGATGTGACACATCCTATCAAGGATTAGGCATGTGCACATCTCTAATGATGAGATTAGAAGATGGATTAGGATTAGATAAAAATGATGGAGGATGTGACATATGAGGAATTAAATAAATGTCATATTTATTTAATTCATTTGATGAAAGGGGGAAGATATTTAATTATTTAACTAGATACCTTAGGGATTAGAAGAAATTTAGAGGTATTAATTAAATAATAGTGATATTACTTAATTAATCTAGATAAGGGGATGTTTAGATGAA
The DNA here is from genome assembly GCA_007258455.2 of Sequoia sempervirens. NCBI lineage: Eukaryota > Viridiplantae > Streptophyta > Pinopsida > Cupressales > Cupressaceae > Sequoia > Sequoia sempervirens. The sequence continues at coordinate 1,190,975 of VDFB02075321.1, forward strand.
AAGGGATAAATTTGGATAAATAAAGTGTCCAAATTTAGGTGTTTAAATTTTTCCCCTCTTTGAGATGGTGTTACGAAGTAGCATAATTTCAAAGAATATTAAAACATAGAACCTGGAAGAAGATGGTTAGATTGGAAAAGATGCCCTAGTCATTAAAGGATTGACTATGAAGGAAGATGATGGGGGTGAAGATGAAGGTTAGGTACAAACGATGCCCCCTCGAGAGGACATGCAGGTTCAAGAGAACATGGGTGTGCTCTTGAAATGGATGATGTGATGCAAAAAGGGATAAGGAAGATGATGCAAAGTGATGGACGAAGGGGTGGGTAAAATTTCCTATGAAAGGCGATGGGAAAAAGGGGAGTTTTCCAGATTAATGGGAAAACAAATGTTCCCTAGTATAGGGCAAGTTCACCCATGGCAAAGGATACGAAAAAAGGTGGGTGGGCCCCGCAGAGGGGTTTACCCACCCTAGAAGGGGCGATCCCACCAACGCAAGTCCACCCACCTGAGGGCAGGTCCGCCCACATCTAGGGGTGGGTCCGTGCATAGCGAGGGAAAGTCTACCCTTGGCTAGGTGAGTCTGCCCACAACCGGGGGTGGGTTCACCCCAGCCAGGGGTGGTCCCGCCCCAGGTTGGGCGGGTTTGCCCACAACCTTTTGGGTCAACATGGAAGAGACATAGGGATCTATGCTTTGCATCATCCCCAAAGGGAGAACACAAAACAAAAATGAAAAAGATAATGCACGATGAATAGAAGAATAGAGATACAAATAGAAGAAGTGCATGAAGAGAGGGAACATCAAATACACGATACAAGGGAACACGATACACACATGAAAGGAAAACAAAAGGGAAAATAAAAAGAGAAAAGTAAAAATGATAATTAGGTGAATGCAAGTCAACCATTTAACAAGTCATCCACCTCCCAAGCATGTTTAGTGTAATGCGAGGGTGGTTGACTATCCAAAGGCATAATTGCAAGCGCCAAACTAGGAGTCATACCAGGTTCTTCACTTGGTGGAGAGGATTTATCTTTTAAGCTCATTGTAGATGAAAATAGAGAATTTAAGTCATTACGCACTTCATCTATTTTTACTATCATCGCATCATCATCATCATCATCATCAAGATTAATGACAACAGGAGGATGAAGGATGATTTCTAAGGGTGGATGTATCAAAAGCTGTAATTGTTGGATTTGTTCATTTTGTTGTGATTGTTGCACTAGATTGTCTTATGGTAGATTAGGGGGAGGGTGGTCATCTATTACTTTTGTCAAAGGTAGAGGTTGATTTTCTTTATTTTCTTCCATGCGAGATTGACAAGCAAGGAGATGACAATGACATATACGTTCCCTAGCACCACGGTTTTGTTTAATTCTGTTTTGGAGTTTTTGAGGTGTAAGAGTGGATTGAAGCATCATAGGGCCTTCTACTTCTGAAGAGGGAAGAATAGAAGAAACCAAAGAGGATGGATCAACCACTTTCTCTTTTTCTTTATAAACTTGTTTAATATGAGGAGGCATGACAGGAGTTGGTTCATTTTCCCTTGGTCATTTAAATGATGGTGGGGAATTGTCTAGGGGTGGTTGTTCATGAGGTTGTATGGTTTACTCAATGTTGGACTTAGGTTGAAGCATGGTTTCATCTATGACATGAGGTGTGGAAGTAGACATGGATGCATTATGAAGATACAATTCAACTATCTTTTTGGCTTTGAATTTTTGGTAGGTTATGAAAAATAAGTCCTTTCAAGGTGTGATGGGTTCCATGGGTTCAGGCCAAAAGGCTTCTAATAAAAATTTACCTTTAGATGATAAGGGATTAAAGCCACTAAGGTGTATGGTAAATATCTCATTGTCATGTGGAAACTTCAAACACTTGTGAACAACTGATGGGACTACTTTCATTGAGCGAAGCCAAGGGTGGCCTAGCCGCAAATGAAATTGGTTGGATTGTAGAATAATTGAAAATGTTACATCCAAATTTTTAGGTCCAATCTATAAGGGGGGTGCGATTGATCCAATCATAGGGCATGCAAAACTAGTATGTGTTTTAATCCATGCAGTTGGTTTATTATAATCATCTTGATATAGCTCATGTAATACTAAAAACTCCTCTGTGATCACATTCTCACCACAATCCAGATCTATTAATATCCCATTAGTGGGCTTATCATAGATTCTACCAACTATGTAGAGAGGACCATCATGGAGCTTTTGTAGTATGTCTTTAGCAGAAAAAGTGATATCAAGAGATTTAGTGGTTTGGCCCTTATGAGGGATAACATCTATCGTGGCTACAAGTTTATCCATAGGACTATCTTTAGTAACAGTTGGAGGTATACTATGTTGTTCATTGTTTGTATCAACTATCATTACATCAGTGTTTGAAGGTTCACTAGCCTTAACAAATGAAGTAGTGTGTTTAGGCATAGGATTGGTGATAATTTGTAAATTCTAGTTAGGGGGTGCAACTGACTTATTGCCTTGATCATTAACACCCACAATGGACAAAAGGCCTAAATCAATGAGGTCTTGAACTAATTTTTTTAGATGCTTGTAGTGTTCAGTGTCATGTCCATTTTGGTGATGAAAATGACAATAAGCATTAGGTTTGAAGGTGGGTGGTAAGGGTTGATTTGGGTCAAGCAATCTAATGGGTGGTAAAGTGAGCATGGGTTTTTGAATTAATTGGTTCATTGTGTTATGGAGGGTATTAGGTAAGGGAGTAAATTGTCTCAAGTCCCCATAGTTATAAGGCACCACTATTTTAATAGCTGCCACCTGAGTTTGAGCTAGTTGGATTCGGTGCGGTTGTGAAGGAGGAGGCCGATTGAACTGTAAAAAGCCTCTATTTTTTTGTGAAAGTTGTGTGTTATTTTGGTTTTGATTGTTGTGTTCGAGTTTTTCAACTCATTTAGAAGTGGATTTGGAATCACGACTTGAAATTGAGTTATGGTATTCACACAAGGTTGTGTATAAATGCATAAACGAAGGGAATTTCATCATTGTTATCTTATCTTGAAGGTGTCTGTGCAAGTTTTCGATAAACATCTTTTGTAAATGTGCATTAGGAATCTTGACATCAATTTGAGCATACAAGGATTGGTATCATGAGATAAAATCTATTACTTTTTCATTTGTGTTTTTTCTACATCTCATGAGGTTAGCCATTGTCTTTTTAGGGGTCATGTGAACTTGAAAGTTACTAATGAAATCATCCACCAATTCATTGAATGAATAGATGGAATGATTGGGCAAGTTGGAAAACCATTATAATGTAGTATCTTTCAAGGTCCTTGGAAACAGTTTGGTTAGCAATTTATCATCAAGGAAAAAGTCACTACACAAAGCTGTATAAGCATTAACATGATTGATAGGGTCTTCTTTACCTTTGTATTTCTCAAACTGAGGCATTTCTATCCCTTGTGGCATCAGGGTACATAATATTTCTAAGGATAAGGGGATGGTATGGACATGATATGTGGTTGGAGCGGATTGACCTTGGCTAATGGTGGAAAGTCAATGTTGCATGGATGAAACGGTATTAAGGAGTTGTGTAAGAACAAGATCAGGGTATGTGGGTTGAGATGGAAGAGAAAAGGGTGATGGAGTGTAAATGATGTTAGGTGAAGTGAAAGGAATACTATGAGGTGTGAAGGTGGTGGAGGGGACTTTCAATGCTACAAGAGAAGTAGGAATGCTAGGTGGAATCAAGAAAGAAGTAGCCACATAATTAACTTGCTGCGTAGTTGTGTGGACTTGCGGATTGGTGTAAGTTGGTATAGATGTTATGGTTGAAGGGGGAGGAACTTGAGGTCCTCCTTGGCTTACATGAATGTTTGTGGATTGAGTATTAGAAGAGGCATGTTTATTGAAAATTTTGACAATTCTCTTCATCACTTGCAAGCCATCATCACTTTCAATCAAACGATGAAGATTGTCAATGGTAGGTATGCCAGTGCTGGAAATGTTTTCAAGTGAAAAATCTTGTTGTAAATGTGCAAAATCCTCATGAATATTAATGATCTTTTTGTGTGGGAGGGAATTGCTTTGGGTGTCAACATTCATTGGATGGAAAGGTGAAGGTATAGAAGCGGTATTGTTAGTGCCTAATGCACCATTTCCCATACTAGGAGTAGGAGCTCATGAGGTCCCAAGGTCCACAATCCAAGTGCTATTGTGGGAAGCCATGAGTTGAGAACTTCTTCCCACTAAAGTATTATCAACGTGGCACCAAACACTCATACAAGTGCCACAAAGGAGGGATGAATGCAAATGCAAGGTAATCTAAGATGTATAATATGAAAATAACAAAAATGCTTCTAATTGTAACAAAAATGTAACCACAAAAAATAGAAATGTAGGAAAATGCCAAAAATGTTGTGTAAAAAGTGTAGAGGGACTGATTCGCCCAGGATGGCGAATGAGTCCCAACATGATATTTTTTTGTGTTTCTCAAAAAATTTAAGATCAAATTAATGCTCTATAGAATGTAATCAAAGATGCAAAATGCAGATTTCAAGTTTTTCAATGAGATGCAATGCAAAAATGAAGTCTAAATGAAGTTTTCAGTAATGCAATATGAAAAGTCCTAGAATGCAAAAAAATAAAATGTTCTAATTGAATGTTGATGCAAAAGTAATCTAGGATGCAATATGAAAATGAAATTAGAAAAGCAAAGTGTTCAAAATGCAGGTTCACCAAAATGAACCGTTGATTTTTGTCTCTCTAGGACTTCTCTAACTCTTCTAGGGTTTTCACCTAAAAGGAGAGAGCTAGGGACAAAAATGCTAACTAGTTGATTCAAATTATGTTATGTGGAATGTTGTCTAAGCTAAATGAAGTAAAATAAATGCAATTGAATGATTTAAATGAATGAATATGAATGAAAGACTAAGATTTAAACCATGCTGGAAAACACATTATGATATGCAAACAACAAACTAAATGAAGAAATGATGCAGAACAAAAAGAAATGAGATGAAATAGAGTGCACTTGGGAAATGTTTGATGAATATGGAATGTTGTGGATGTTTATTGAAATCATTGAATTTTCATAGTTGGACTCATTTTCCCAGGGTGGTGAATTAGTCCTCCTAATGGTGAAAAAGTGTCAGAAACTAGTTTTTAACTGTTGGGATCTAGAATCTAACAAAATTCAGATTTTTAGTCCTAAGGTGGGACTCATTCACCACTGGTGGTGAATCAATCATCTCCCAAATTTCTACAAAATTAGGAGACAACTTTGCAACACTAGATCTAGAAATCTCTGGTTGTCGAGTTGCCGAAGTCAATTTTGCAGGTAATAGACAAAAAATCTTCTCCAAGCTTGAAATATGAATGAGTTGACTTGAAGCACCTAGTTGACTTGTTCACCAATATTCAACACCAAAAATATTTTCAAATCTGCATACCTAGGTCTACAAACACACATGCAATAGAGGAAAAATGGTTGAGGGTTAGCAAATAGGGGTTTTCCTTTGTCATACCCCACTTTTGGTAATCAAACCATTAATGAAACAATGAAATGAAAGAGAATAATAAACTAATAACATGCAATAGATATCAACTTACCAAACCCTTGATAATGAAAATCTGAAGTAATGTCAATGGATGCTCCAAAGTGCTTGAATATTGCTTGAATTGATGTTGTAGAATGTTTGAATGCTTGAACTGTGAGATAGAATGCTTGAATGAGTTAGGAGATTGTAGGAGATGTAAAATGATGTGAAAATCACTTATTTATACAATCTTGTGCCTTATTTAATCATTCATACCTCATCACAAGCCGACATCAAATGTTTTTGAATAAAAACCCGAAAGGAAAATTTAAAAATTTTGAATTTGGAGCCAAGGGGGACTCATTCACCACCCATGGCGAATGAGTCCCACCTAGGACCTAAAAATGTGTCAGGAATTAAGCTATATTTAATGTTATTTGTTGGGTTAATATTAAAAAATACACTTAATTAAGACATGTGAGAGCATAAAGGGACCAAATAAAGCATGGGAAAGGGATAAATAGTGAAGATGTGCCTAGAGAAGTGTGAAATATTGTTACAAGACTTTACAACACTTCAAAATAAGACTTGTTTAGTAATGAAAAGGTGATTTTTAGGTGAATTACAATAAATAGAGTCTAGAAGAATGTAGAAATGTCTTACAACACTTCACAACACCTTCACAAGACATCATTATTTGAATTTTAGTACCTAAATATGCATGTTCAAGCCATGTCACAACATAAACACGATGGAACAAGACCTAAAAGGCCATGAAAATGACAATGGGTCATTTTTCTACGACACAAGTGCTCAGAATAAATTTTTTATGCTAGGTACATGTGTCCAGACTCTTCTCAGATCTACTTGAAAACTGTCAATTTGATTTTTGTATCTTTAGAATCTTGCATTTTATCATCTATGTATTATTGTGCATTTAGTTTCAACATTTAAAATCATTTAATTAGGTTTCAAATATTCCCTATTATCTTAAAGGATTGAGATCCAAGTCTGGTTGACTCACCATTGAGGTTGAAAGTCAATTATTACACCTTGTGATCTCTTTCCTAATGAAATGCCCATAGGAGAAAGAGAGTATCCTCAAGACTCCCTTTGGATTCCATTGTGGAATAAAAAGGAAACCTTGCTAGTACACCCTCTCCCTTTCCACCCTATTTCATTTTGGTGAACCTGGAATTATACATCATACTTTTTTGATTTGGAGATCCTTGAAACCCTAGATATAGATTTTGCATAATTATGTTTGCATTCTTCATTTAGGGTCAGATATTGCATGTTTGTGTCATAAAAAATCATAAAAACCCAAAAATATTTCATACATTTTGTGTAGTATATTGCATAAAAGTGTGTTTTAGTCATTTAGGTCAAAATTTCATTCAAAAAACTTATCATTTTGCTCATACATTGTCATAAAATTTCATTTACGTTTTCATCTTAATTCTAGAAAAACTATCACTGAAGATTTTGTTTGATGTTAGGAAAAGTGAACTTAAATATCAAGTTAAAAAATCATATTTAAATTTTTCAAATCCCTGTCTGAGGACTCATTCGCCCTAGGGAAAACCTGTCCTGGTACAGGTGCTTTTCTAAACTTTCGCACACTATTTTGTCTCTATAGTATCAATCTGTTCCAACCTGTTTAATTTTTAGAAATTGTATATTTCTATAGTTTTTTGTATCTAGTTCAATTGGTGAAAAATAGTGCATTTTTTGAAATTAAAATTGACATTCAAAAGTACTCATTTTTCAGGTTTTTGCATCTAAAATTAGTCAATTATCATATTTCAGATCTGAAAATTGCAATATCTTGTTTCATACTTGTATTATGTTTACTATTTCTAGGTGGTTACTATCATTATCTAGTACCTTTTTGTCCATTTTGGGTGCACTTTGTGTTTGATGAAACTTGTATGAGTTTCACAACTTGGTGTCCTACTACCAATACTTTAGTGAGATGTAGTTTGAGACTTATGGCATCCCACAATAGTACATTTTCCATTGATCTTGGGTTTTTCAACTCTTTCACTCATAGTGTTTACACTATTCAACCCTTTTCAAACCATATCCTTGATTTCACATGTCCCATGACCACCTTACCATCAACCACTTACACTAATGTTGAAACCTCGGTTGCTCATGTCCCTTAAGAAAAGTTGAAACAAATGGACAAAGATTTAGAAAAAAATCAAGATTTTGTGAGTAGAGAGTATACTGTTGGTATATCCATTCCTATCATAGATAACATGAGGAGAATGATTGATAATGACTAAGGATTAGAGATTGTACGTAGCGTAGTTCATATTATTGATAATTAGATTCATACAATGGCTAGTTGTGCTCAATATTTGGGATATACTCAAAGCCAAGGAGGAAACCAAATTTGTCCCCCTACAACCATAACCTATATTCCTACATATACTCATCCAAATGTTACTACAAAAATGCATCCAACTAGAAATAACACTCCAAATTTGGGTATTTCCATTGGAAATCCTATTAGTTTTGTGAATTCAAACATCATATCTCCAAACCCTCTTCCTCTTAACCTACAATTTAATTGTTTTCCTAACACATTTACACCTCCACCATATTCACCTCCATCTCAAAACACAACCAATAATTTTTTCATAAACCAAATCGAGGGTGAAATGTTACATCCCTCCAACAATAAATAAAAACATTGAACCAAAACCAAAACAAACAACCTTCACAATATGTCAAGAGAAACCCATTGTCATTGGAGATAATGAGGCACAAATGTCACATGGCATAGAGATTCCTAGTTTTGAGAAATATGATGGCAAAGGATATCCTAACAACCATGTGTTAACATATACAACCTATGTAGTGATTTCATTTTTGAAGATAGGATCTTGGCTAATATTTTTCCTAGATCCTTGAAAGATACAACCTTGGAATAGTTTTTTTCCTTATCAAATAACTCAATCAACTCATTCAATGAGCTTGTTGATGCCTTTATAAACCATTTCCAAGTACAAATTGGTTCTAATATGGCCCTTCCTAATTTGATGCAATGTAAAAAAAATATGGATGAAAAAGTCACTAATTTTATAGCATGTTATCAACTGCTTTACTCACAAATAAATATTAAACTTCCCAATGTTGATCTTTAAATAATGTTCATTGAAAACCTATAAAAAAATATCCAAGATAATCTTGGGATGATGAAATCTCCCTCCTTTACACATTTATTCATGGTTCTCTATGATTATTAGAACTCAATTAACCAATGCATAGGAAAAATGTTTCAACCCATCTTGAAAAATTTGAAACCATGCCTTATAACAATTTTTAACCATTCAAGAAACAAAAAAGGGATTTATAAAAATAAATCAACCGCAAGCAACCCATCATGTTGAACCTCAAGTGGTTGTTATAGAAACAACAATTGTATACCAATTTCAGGATAAGAGTAGGAAATTCGCCCCATTACTCGATATCCTCCATTTGGTTATGTTGCAACTCTTGAGTAAGAACCTAATTACCTTACCTCCCATTAGATATCTTGATATAACCAATCCTGCACCTCCAAACCATAATCCAAATGCCTTTTTCTATTATCACTAACAAATTGGAGATGATACAAAAAGATGTATGCATCTTAAACATATAGTGCAAGACCTCATTGATTCCACTCACATCCAGTTGGGTGGTGTTAATGATCAAGGAAATAAATCTATTTCCCCACCTAACCAAAATTTTCAAATCTTTACCAATCCAATGCCAAACCATTCCATCTCATTTGTAAAAGCTAGTGATAACAAGAATGATGTGATGGATGTTGACACGAAACAAGATATTCTTGATGATGTTAATAATTATAATGAGGAAGATCATCGTGCCATGATTGGATTCATTGAAATTCAACCTTGTAAGGGCTAAACCACTTTGAAACCTAAGATTATTTTTACTGATGATGATGCAATTAAAAATTTTCTTGATGGTTCTCTCTACATTGTTGGTTGTGAGTATAATCATAACAAAAGATAAATACCATAGATCAAATAGATTCTAAGCAATACTTAACTAGTTAAGCTATACTTCTAATGAAATACTTGAAAACATAGAACAAAGATGCCATTTAAACAAAAACTATTGAGAAATGCATAAAGGAGCCTAGTTAAATGACTAAAACCTCATCCCATTGGGGGAATGGTGTTACATTGATGTGGAATGTCAACCCTTTCCCAATCCCTAGATTGAAACAAGCTCAAAGATGGGTGCCATTGATGAAAATAAGCTAATATTGATGAAAAATAAGCTAAAAGTGGATGAAAAGCTAAATTGGATGCAAGATGAATGAAAGTGAGTATTAAAATGTGCAACATAACTTTGCTAAAATGGAAGTGGATCCATTTATTATAGAATGAGGAGTATTTATAGGAGAAAATGGTGAATCAATGGCTAGGATTGTTTTAATCCATCAAAGGATGAAAAGAAATGAGAGGTGAAGACATGCATTAAGGATTTTCATCAATGGATGAGAATGCAAGATGACATGGATCAAAGAGTTAATCAATGGATCTCATTGATTCAAAGTACACTTCCTAAAAATTAGGAAGTTTTTAGGAAGTTTGTTGCAAGATATTCCATTTCAAATGGAGGAATATTCTAGGGGAATATTCCCTTGCAAGTGGGAGGGTGAGGGAAATTAGCAATTTAGATAATTAAAAAAAAGTTTTAATTGTGCAAGGTAAGTGAAATTAGGATGCTCATTAAATAATTAATTTATTTAATGAAAGACTGCCAAATGACATTTAATTCAATAATTAAGATTATTTAATTAAATGAGAGGATATAAGCAATTTAATTAAATAATTCGTATTACCTAATTAGATAAGATGAAAATTAGTGTGAAAGGGGGTGAATTAACCAAATAATAGTGATCATTTGATTAATAGGATAAATTGATGAATTTAGTTAAATAATGAAGATTATTTAATTAAACATTCAAAAAGAGGTGATTTAGAATGAAATGGTGTTAGTAATCAGATTCAAGTGTGCAATATCAGTTAAGACAATATTAAGTGTCTACATTTTTCCCCTCTTTGAAGTGAGGTACATGTTATATTGGTTCAAAGATTGACGCTTTTCAGATTTACATTGCTACTCAAATCATTTTAAAAAAAAATTCTTAATTTTTTGAATGCCCCACTATTTCCCCAGTAGAAGGAATTAAGCTGGTACCTTGATTTGGGTGTAGAAATAGGCTCCAAGATGTGAAAACAAGATCAAAAACATGAAAAAATTCTCAAAATAGGACCCATAGCTGAAAAGATGATTAAACAGGATCAAAATACCATTTTCCCCTTCAAATTAGGGAAAAAACCCTAATTTTTAGGCTTAAATAAAGCTTAAGGGGTCATTTTCAAGTCATTTGCACTCATAGCCTTAGAGAGATTCTCTTGTTTTTTCTCTGACACATTAGAAAAATGGTTGATCGTGAGCTCCCACAACACCTCGTAGATGGGGTATGAGAGTACCAGTGGGCAGTAGACACAGGACCTTCAGTATGCAAATTGAAACTTTTCTCATTTTTCAAGTTTTTATGCATTTAATGCTAGGTCAAAAAGGTCAAACACTAGTGTCGCTTTTATCCTGGTTGACAACGCTTTTTCCATAGTAGTGGCCCTATTGTAGATAACGCCACTTTTACCTAGTTAGGTTCAACATCACTTTTGAAAAGAGCAACACGATAAATTTTAGGGTTCAATGGTGCTATTGAAATATCACTGTACTTTTATAAGGAGCATCACTTTTTATTTTTAGGTCCAACATCGCTATTGAAATACCAACATGCTTTTGAAAATAGTGTCACTTTTGACATTTTGGTATAGTGTCAATCACACAATTCTACCACACTTTTGAAAATAGCAAAATTTTTACAGTTTAGGGTTCAAACTTAAAATTTTATAAGGTTTTCAAGAATTTTGACGTAGTTCACTTCATTTGCGCAGGAAATTGTTCGACTGATTTGATTGAGGGAGTGCAAACCTGGCATTTTGTCCCATGTTCATGATTTGATTGACCAAGTGAGGATGTTTCTCAGGGTGATCGAGCTTGGGTTTGTGGCACAAGTGCTTGAGATCATGACACATTTAGTGATGATGTCAACATGATTGAGAGGTGGCATAGTGAGACATCATCTTTCTACCTTCCTACTCAAGAGGCCACAGTCACATTAGAGGATGTTTGGTGCATAATACAAGTACTGATTCATGATGAATGAGTTATCTATGACATGGAAACTAGGATGATTGTTTGCTATGATATACTTGGTGTTGATACCCTCTAGATAGAGATTGCACAAATCGACTTGTAGGACAATAGAGGACAGGCACTGAACTTGACATTGATTATTGGAGCTTTGATTTGCAGAGTGCTCATGCTAGATAGGTGGGTTTGAGGCTTCAACATTGGTTGGGGACTTTCTTGATTACAAATGATATCATATATGACTTGCTTTGCTTGGGGCCTCGTGATACTTGCATCTCTATATCACGATATGCATTAGGTCATTGCCATGGGAGGATGGAGCATAGGGGCTAGTGTTACACTCCTACATATTTGGGCTTGGGAGCATATTGTTGTGCTTAAATCCATTATCACATTGGAAAATATTGATATGGATGGTATACCACCATGGAGCCATGACCACACTCCATCACACAAGTTTGGTAGGTATCCCATATTGGAGATGGGTCATTAATGATATGACAATTTTTTGGTGGAGGCCATGGTTGCAGGAATCACCATGGTTTGATGACCATCAATAGATATTTTATGCCTGATATACCAACTACATGTAGGGTTGGGAGCATATGATGATTGAGAGGCACCTTTTAGATCAGGTTGCTTGAAAATTTGGGAAGGTGTAGGATGCCATCCCCCAGGCGTACCGAGTTGTATTTTCATGTACCACTAGAGAGACTAATTGGGGGCCATAGATTCCACCCTAGGTGGCCATTGATGATTTTTACCAACTCATCTAATAGCCATGGGTGTATGTAGGTGGGCCCTACAATGTAAGCACTACACCCACCTATGATACGCGGTGGTTATAGCTTGCACCAGTTTGATTGACAAACCTAACAATGGAACATGTACTTGAAAGGGGGAGGGGACAAGGTATAGGTAGAGGACAGGGGAGAGGGCATCAACAACCTCCTCAAGATGGACAAGAGGGATAGGATCATAGAGATGGGAATGATGGGAAGGACCAAGGTCCCCTTTTGATTGATCCTTTGAGAAAGACACCACCACCGTCACCACCATGAGACTAGTGGCATTAGTAGCAGGCCTAGGGTCTCAACACTTGGGATGCACAGCTTTAGGTCCTTATTGTTGAGAGGGATAGACTGAGGTAGGAGTGCAATCAGGCACTTCAACAGGTACAGGTGGTCATTGGTGAGCAAGATAAAAAATGATAGTAGGTTGAATAACTCACTATCTAGCTTGCTCAAGAGACTGGGTAGAGGCAACAACTAGAGGTTGTAGCTATGGATACACAAGGCTAGGTCCCAACACACATGTATGGACATGAAATGGTGGAGGTCTCTTATTACCACACTTTGTACCATAGGGAGGTGCCGAGAGAGTGGAAACAACTAAACTTTTCTCACAGGAGTGAGGTCACTCCTAATGGTTTGGTAGATCCCTTAGTTAGGCAGCCCTCAAGGAGCCACCAATAGGACTAGTCTCAACATCATGACAAATAGAGCTGAGGCTAGCCTCACATTTGTGTAGACACTTTTTGATGTACAACCCTCATATGTTATTTGTATATACATTCATCAGCTGATTTTTGATAGCCTCTTGTATATCTATATTTGGATGATATTGACACATTGATTCTAATTTTGTATCATGACATTCATATTTTATTAGATATATATGAGATGGACTGATTTGATGCGTATGATATGGTGTTCTATCATTTGATGTGGTGTTTCATTTATTTCATGCTTTATGTTCACATATGGATGCACATGCTATGGATGGATGTAGATATTTATGTTATGGATACATTTATTTATTTATGCATATTTCCCATGTAATGATTTTATGCTTATGATATGATTATGCAGGATGTATGTATGCTAATGGTTTGTGGATGGATGCATTATTATTATTTTTGACTTTCATGATACTAGGTTAGCACAGAAAGAAGCTAGAAGAGTAAGATGAATGGATTAACCATTGATTTTGAGATTGATTTAGAAGTCCAACACGTCTATGAGTCTTCAAGAATTTAATAGATATGGTGATGAGATTGATGATTTGCTTGTTTCAAAGATTGGGATACTTCATCATTTCATTCCTTATTTTTGATATAACATGTAGACACAATGCATCAAGGTATCAATAACTAGGATGGATTTGTATCTAGTGTGATGGACTTTGACTCTGCAAACAGATAGGATAATCCTTGTTCACACCTTGACATATGAAAACCTTGTTGGAATGTAGTTTAGAAGTTTAGAATATTTCAGACCAAAGCATACATAATAGTCAACAATCTATTCAAAACGACTTCCCTACACAGCTAAGATTCACCCAAATTATTTTACAAGAACATCCCACAAGAAAAAAGAAAGAAAGATAATGATCAATGCCCCATTCATTTCTCTCTAAATCATTTTGATAGACATCTTCGAGAGGTCCTCAAAATGGGTCAACAAGATAAACCATAAGAAAATATAAAAAACAAATAGTCAATGTTATTTATATCTCTTGCCAAAGTAATGTGTTTTGCCTAGAATAAGTATCCAAAGTGATTGCCAAAGATGATGCCCATTGTAGGAAATATGTATCCTAGGACATGTTAGTGAATGTTGGCTATAAGCCATTGATACAAATGTTACCGATTTGTTTACTCATGATCAAGACTTTAGATTTTTACATTTAGGTTCACACTTCACAAATTTCCACACTTGTTTCCACTTGTGTTATCAAAGGGTGAAGGTGATGATTAATTTATTATGGATGAAAGTTTATTGTAGGTGAAAGTGAGATGAGATGGGTGATTTTGAAATTTTTGGAATATTTCAATGTTTTTGACATTTTTTGCAATGTTTTGAGGTTGTTTTTTAATATTTTTGGGTATATTTGAATGTTTAATTTTTTAGGTTATTTTGAGGCTATTTTTTGGTAATATTTGAATGTTTAAGTTTTGAGGTTGTTTAGGGTTTTTTGAATGTTTTCCAATTTTTGGGGTTTTCAAGTTTTCAAATGTTTTTGTGTTTTCAAGCTTTCAATTTTTTTTTTGTTTTCTAAGTTTCGACCAAGAACTAAGAGGGACTGACCTATGGCATTAGGGGCTTATCAAATATTAGCCTTTATTATTTTATACATGTAGAGACCATGTAGTTCAACTAACTTTGACGAGTAATTGTTTATTGATGAGATATGGATATTTGATGGATTGTCAGTTTGTTATACAAGACTCCTAAAGACTAACCTAATGCATCTCGAGGGTTCATCAATGATGTCCTTTCCTACATTCAAGCTCAAAGACAACATAGTTCGACAAGGTAATTTTTGGATTTTTTAACTTTTTGACATGTTTAGGGAATTTGATTTGTTTTGGATGCTTTGAATTTTAAGGATTTTATGAATGTTTTGGATTTTTTGAGGATAAATGATACCTAGATCATGATGTTGATATAATGTTGTGAGATATAAGACATGGATCAGTAGTTATCCAAAAATAAGAGTGCAAGAACTTTCCCCCAGTGTCTAGCAATGTTTCATAGTGCAATGGAGAAACCAAGATAGGTAATGTATATGCGAAGAGTTCAACAGAGTTTTATCATGTTTGATATGGGCTACTAGACTTCATGAGACAAAATGGTAAAGATTTGTCAAGATCTTTCCATGAGTAGAGTTGAAGTATATGTTGAATCTTTGTTAAGATCAAGATAAACTTGAATATCTAGATAAAGCTAGATTGAATGGATGAAGGGAACTTTGGACTTATCATGACAAGGATTATATAATTATGTCTAAAAAGGATCATATAGATTCTCTATTCTACTCATTATGCTTTTTTTCTAGGTTTTCATCATAACACTTTCCCAAAGCGCCACCGAAGTGGTTTTCACTAGAGAACTATTTTTATTTTTACTATTTTCTTGATTTTTTGAAATTTTTACCCTAATGTTGAACCACTTGGTGGTATTGATGTAGAGGCCACTATCATAATGTGCCAAAAATATCTTTCTTGAAGAAGTTTCTTTGCTAAGATACAAGTGCTTGAATGTAACTTTGAAGAACTTTGATCTACCTTGTTGGCATCAGAATTAACCTTGTCTATATGCGACCATTGCGATATAGTGCCTTAAAAATCCTTATGATGAATAGTAGTTTCCAACACACGGTTAATGCAAGAATTGGATATCATGAATGGAGTGTACGGTGTGATGCATGAAGGAATATGAGATGAATTGGTTGATGTTTTGGAACCTTTAACTCTCCAAACTTGGGAGGATGAGCAATGATGAGTACATATGGTGGTTTTTGTAAAATTAGGACCAATCACTTGACATGCTTTGTTCATCACTTGAGAAGCTTTCTTTTTCATTTGAGGACATCCTTGATGGATATGTTTCCCTTTTTGAATTTTCCCCATAGTTTCTTTGACTAATGGAGTATGATTGGGATGATTTCCTTTTGTATTCCTTGGTATCCATTTGTAGTTTATTTGTCCTTTTTTCCTTTACAACTTCATTTTCTTTGATGATCTTCTTTCTTTGATAGGAGTATTTATTTTTACATTGGTCCCAATTTGTGTATGAGATGATGGGTGGATGGTGATTCATGATACAACTAGTTGTAGTGTAGACAATATTTTCCCCATAAGGATCCTTCATGCCCCTTATGTTGATGTTTGCATTAGACAAGGTTGCCCTCGATGTTGCGAAGGTATTAAAAATATCTAATCCTTTACCTTGATAATGTATCCTTTGATCAATAGCCACTGAGTATGAATTGTTGCAAACACATGATATTTCTATGGGTTCCCATAGTTCATGAATATTAAATGTTTGCTCTAATTTTATGACATATTTATTTGTTGATACCACTTCAAAAGGTGTTGGTGTTGATTCAAAGGATGTTGATGATGCACAATCACTGTAAGAATAAAAAATCTCGACCATGGATTGCTCTTGTGTGGGAATATCGAGAGTGGGAGACTCTTGTTTTGGATGAAGAATGTCTATATTTCCATTAAAAAGAAACATATCAAGGGTGATATCGGGGATATCCTTGGAGTTTAAAATGGTTTGGAATATGTCCATCAACTCTTGATAAAATTATGGGGAAGTGAGCTCCTCATCTTGACTTAGGGTAGATCAACTATCACTTATGGGTTGGAAGATATTATGCAAATCATGACAATGTTGTGGGGGTAGGGGTTCTTGATCCTAACTTGATTCAGAGAAAATTTCATTATCCTCAAGAGCCTCCTCTTGACATGATCCTTGGATGGATGATTCATCATTGGTAAAATACTCTTTGCAACATTTTATAAGTATGGGTGCAATGAGGGATATTTATTTCTCCTTTGGAACTTCTTCAACATGCCCAATAATGAAGTCATAAGTGGGAGAGATATAACAATCTGATACATACTTGATTCCATTATGGTATGAAATATTGCTAGACATTATCAATTGGGTTAGAATTTTTTTAAAAATAGTATGTTGATACGTGCCTAATTCCCCATGTGGTCATGAATGAAAAACATGAATGTGCCCTATCATGGTATCTTTGGTATGATTTACATTGTTTGAAGTGGATGCATTTCTTGAATCTTTTGTTTTTCCATGATCATGCATAGGGTTTGTGTAAATTTTTAGATTTTTGTTCAATAAGATCTTGGATTATATGCTTGAGTCTAAAATAGTTTTTTGTATTATGACCTTTGTATTGATGAAATTCACAAAAATGATCTTATCTTTAGCTAGGAGGTTTGACTTGTGGCTCTTGATAGTTCTTGAAATCTGGGAGTGTGATAAGATTAGACTATATCAACTTCTTCAACAAGTCTTCCATAGGTTCCCCTAAGGGAGCAAATTTTTATTTAGGAGCATTGTTTGTTCTTTGTGGCCCTCTTTGAGTGTTTACAACATTGATTATTGGTTGATTGTTTGGAAGTTGCATGTATGGTTGTTGTGTGTTCATTGGTTGGGAATTTTCTTGTCTAGGAGCACTTAGGACCACCTTTGCATCAATGAAATCATCATGAGTTACATTCTTGTTCTTGGCCCACATGCGGGGCTTGTCATTAGAACTAGTAGATGGGTCATTGTCCTTGTATGTTTGTGTGTTTCTTTGTGTGATAAGGGCTCTCTTGATGTTAAGGACCCTAGGGATAAGCTCATAATATGTTGTGACACATTACATTTTTAATTGAAAAGATAGGTATGTGTTCATATTGGTAATGATGATTCCTACTTGTTTCTCTTTAGGAATAGGCCATTTTATTTTGCTAGCTCTCTGCCTCCACCGTTGTAGGAAATTTATGAAGGATTCACCCTTATTTTGCTTTAGGGTGTATCTCTTCCAAGCTTACATCCATGTCTAGGTTGTAGGAGAAATGATCTATGAACTGATCGATTATTTCTTAGAAAGGTTTGAATTCTCAGATGTAAATGTGAGAACCAATCTATCACTGGGCCTTCCAAACTATGTGGGAAAGGAAACTTCCATACATGTTATGTGAAACTCTTTGATATGATCCACCAGATTTCCCTGCCTCTTATATTTGTCAAATTTTGGGACTTCAAATTTTAGCGGGAAAGGTATCATCACAATGTTTCTATCAAAGGGGTATGGACACAAGTCCCATTGCACATGCAGTTTCTTTGATTCCCCCATTTGGATGTCTTGGATTTGTTGCATGAATGCCTTAATTTGTGATGAAAAATCATCTCGAGGGTTTGGTGAGGGAGCATATGTGTTATATTGTGGGATAGTAGGTGAGTTGTAGGTGGAATTTTGATATGGGAGGAGAGGGTGTTATATGGTGTGTAGGGTGGATTTTGATATTGTGTAGGTGATGGTGATAGGGGTGGAGGTGTGTATGCTCCTTGTACATTTGGGTTCAAGAATTTTTGTATCATGTTGGTGTATTATTGGGGGTTGTAGTACAAGCCTTGTTGTTGTTGTTGTTGTGCGAGCAACACTTGTTAGGATTTTTGTTGAGTTTGATGTTGTTTTTGTGAAATCAATGCCTATTGTTGAGCTTGTTGTTCCTGTAAGGCTTGAGCTTGAGCTTGTAGCTGTTGTAAGGCTTGATCTTGAGCTTGTTGTGCTTGCAACATTATATTGTGTTGGTTATAAGTTTTTTTATTTTGTGGTACGTGAGAGATTTTGAGAGAGTATGGTGTGTGTGATTTATGGGTTGAGTTGATTATGGGATGGTTGTTGTGTGATGAAATTTTGAGGGTTGTTTTGTGCTATCATTCCTTGTAGAATTTGAGATTATGGAGGAATGTAGGTTTGGGGTCCCAATTAATTTTGCATTACTTAGGGGACCAATGGTTGAGATGGTGCCACTTGGTGTTACGATATTAGTGGCATGCTTTGGATTTGAATCAATTGATTGGAAGGATTCCCTTGATTTTTTTGATGTTGAGGGTTCCCTTGTTGCATTTGATTTGGTACTAATGTGTTTGCTTGGTTGATGGGATTTGTGACAAATAGGTTTGATGTGTTTTTTGGGTTGGTTTGAGTGGCTTGTGGAACCACTTGTTTTGATGTGTCAATTGAGGGGTTTGATGTTTGACCTTGTATGATGATGTTCGCTTGCCCTTGTTTTTCCACTTGGGGTACTTGGCTCACATGACTTTGTGTAGTGTTAGGAACAATTTGGGTACTTGTGGTGGTGGAAGAAGATGGTTGCACATGACAATTCAAGGCCATTGTTGCATTATGGAATGTAAGTGGTATGTATGGATATAAAGGGTGTTCGAGAATGGTGGTGGAAGAATATGGTTGGGCACTAAATTTTGGTGTCCAGTTTATGTTTTGTGGAAGGGGGGTGTCTTGTGTACCAAAAATTGTGTTTCCTCCTAAATTGGGAGTGAGACCAAGGTTGGTTCCTAGTCGACTTGTAAGACTAGTAGTCAATTATTGACATGGTACAAGTGATGAAGTTGGTTGAATTATAGATTGAGTCAAACCTTATACCAAGGGTTGTGTGATGGAAGCTTGAAGAATAAAAGGCACATTTCCTAAGGGTTTTTCCCTAATTGTGTTTAAATTGAATGTTGAAGGGAGTTTAGTTCCTTCCTTTGCTAAATCTAGCATGTATTATGTAGGGTTCTTCTTCATAAAAGTGTTGATGATATGGTGTGTTTTAGGATCTTGTTGTGCTTCAAGGAGTTCCTCTTCAGTGAGCTTAAGTGGGTTTTTCATGGCATATTCTACTCCATACCCCATGTATAGTGGATTTGGTGGTTGTTGTGATGGGTTGAGGGGCTCCTAGGATAAAATTCTTGTTGGGTGGGATCACTTGTGGTAGATGTACTTTTGTTTTTCTTGATGTTTTTCTTGTGTTGTGATCTTGTCATTACCATAAATTGTGGCTCAAATATGGGAGAGGTGTGTTGAGATTTCTATTGTTGGAACTCTCTATTTGATTCAAATTTTGATAAAAGGGACCCTCTAAGTTGTTTTGGACCAATGATTTGAATGGATGATGAAAGGGGTGAGTGATATGGATTATGAAGTTCTAAACTTTGGATAACACTTTTAGACTAAAGGTCTGATGTTTGATGTTTTGGATAAAGGTGCTAATGAACTTGTGGATCTAAAGGTAGACTTGTGACCTTTAGGATAGACTTGTTCAAAAGTATGATGACTAACTTAACTAAGTGTATGAAAAATGGTTCATTTACACAAATATAGCTAAGCTAGGGGATTGATTGATTGATAACCTAAGTCTTAGAATGTTGATGTGTCCAAAGTTTCAAAGTTTTTTGAAAGGGGAGATGTCAAAATGTTTTGAGATTGATGGGATAATTGATCCTAATTTTTTGAGAGGGACTTTGTTTAGAAGACCAAGGTAGTGAAAAAAATGATTTACCATTAAAGTGATAAACTTAAGAACTCAATGTTTGGATGATAGAACTTTGATTCAATGTTTGGAAATACATTTCCTTATTTTCACTTTGTTGCTTTAGAAGTCTAAATGTTTTTAAAATAAGCTCAATATGTGGTGTGTTCAATTGAGCTAAGATTTGATTAGTGAGATTGCTTTATTACCACATGAAAATGTCTTGAATAAGTTCAAACTAAAATTTCTATGAAAAGGAAAATTATTTCCCATAAAATATTGATATTGTGGAAATCAAAGAGCTAAGCCATAGGTCCCTAAGTTAACTTTGGAATAATGTGAATTGAGATATAAGCCCAAATATTATGAAGCCTCAAAGATATTGTTTAAAAAAAAGAAGATATCCTTAAAGATGTGCAATAATATAGAGCATTTCAAATGTATTCACACTAACCAAAGGGTTTGAAATTTGAAGAACATGTTGATGTTTGTTTGATTTTTTTAAAACCAAGCAATCTATTTACTGACTCAATGGGTATGGGAGATATTTGAAAAGTCTTCTTCCACATGAATTACTAGTTGGGATCAACAAAATCAGTCACACAACAACCCTAAAGAGTAGATATGTACTTTTTAGTAGGCTTACCTCATCCCCTAAGGGATGATGTAATTCGTGAAGATAAAAGGGTCAAATAGGTCATGTCAAGGAAATGTACCATCTTGACATGCCTAGCTTTATTCAAGAGAATTAACTCTTAAGCTTTATGCCTCAACCAAAAATTGGACATGGTAAGTAACTTCTGGGAGTGGTGCACTTCCCATGCACTACTTCAAAGTAAATTTTAGAAAAAAAGGATAGGTTGCCAAGATGAAGTGTTTAATGATTTCATGAATACAAGGGGTATAAACCATACATAAGTTGCTTAAATATTTAGCCGTTCCTACCCAAATCATATGTTCAGACGAGGATTAGGCACTGTCATGTTACCACACCCCCGATATAAGCTACTTTTTTATTTATTTTGCAAATTTTATATAGCTTGCCGGTAAACCTGATTTTAGAGTCCCTTATATGAGTTCTCCATTGTAGGATCTATCTCATTAGCAGACCCTTATCTAAAAAAGAAAAGAAAAATGCTATTTCTCTTCACCCAAGATCACACGAAGGGAAAGAGGATAGGATACATAGCAAGTTCTTGGGGTGGCCAAAAAATTTTGTAAACTTTGAGTGTTTCTCTTCACGCAAGATCACATGAAGCACAAGGGGAGTGGATACACACTAAAAGTTCACACAAGCATGACAAGCATGAAATACACTCATTATTTTTAAATCCTAAAAGGCAATGATGAATTCATTTTAATAGCACCAAACTAAAGTATGAATTTGTGTTTGTTTAATTTTAAACCATTGCAATGGCAAGGATGTATCCAAGTTCAATTTTAGCCAATTTTGAAAGGTCATAACATTGTAAATTTTAAATCCAATTGAAAGCTAGTTGTCCTAAAACATGAAATAAATTAGAATATGATGGGTTATATCATCCCATAAGTGTTTGAAAATACTTTTTTAATAAAAATAAAGTGACACTATGCTCCTTTAACTCAATATTTTTCTCCTCTCCTAACATGTAAAATTAGTTAGCCTTATAGAAAAAAACTAGAAGTCAATAAATGATCAAAGAGTGGATTAAATTAAAAAATCAAAGTAGAGATAAAAATATAGCTCTCTGTTTTACCTCGCAAAAGTGTCGCTAGGCCAGAAAGCACCTCTCTATTAGATAGAAATAGCACCACTATATCGCAAAAGTGCTATTGTTTTGCAAAAGTGCTGCTTTGGTGAATTTCAAAAGCACCTCTTTGTTGAACCTATGAAAAAACCAGAGGTCAAAAGTGCTGCAATATCAAAAGTGCCACTCTGTTAGAAAAAAGCAAAAGTGCCTCCATAAATCAAAAGCATCGCTATATAGCAATAGCATAGTTGTATAGAAAAAGCATTTTTTTTTGTAAAAGCACTGCTCTGGTAAATTGCAATAGTGTTTCCCTACCTAAAACCTAGAAATCATGGGAAACTCAAGAAAAATTTGTCAAATTTAGTTAAAAATGCCATCCTAGCACCAAAATGTGAGTATAATCTTAAAATAAGCTAAATACACCAGATTTAATAGATTCTAAGAAATACTTAACTAGTTAAGCTATACTCCTAATGAAATACTTGAAAACATAGAAAAAAGATGCCATTTAAACATAAACTATTAAGAAATGCATAAAGGAACCTAGTTAAATGCCTCAAACCTCATCCCATTGGGGGATTGGTGCTGCATTGATGTGGAATTTGAGCCCTTTCCTAATCCCTATATTGAAACAAGCTCAATAATGGGTGCCATTGATGAAAATAAGCTAATATTGATGAAAAATAAGCTAAAAGTGGATGAAAGGCTAAAATGGATGTAAGATGAATGAAAGTGAGTATTCAAATGTGTAGCATAAATTTTCTAAAATGGAAGTGGACCCATTTCTCATAGAAATGAGGAGCATTTATAGGAGAAAATGGTGAATCAATGGTTAGGATTGATTTGATCCATCAAGGGATGGGAAGTAATGAGAGGTGAAGACATTAATCAAGGATTCTCATCAATGGATGAGAATTCAAGTTGATATGGACCAAAGAGTTAATCAATGACTCTGATTGATTCAAAGAAGCACACTTCCTAAAAATTATTGAGTCCATGGTTATTCCTCTTGCTCAACCTATTGTTGATGAACCTATGATTGAACCATAAGCCCTTCCAAGTAACCAAATTTTTTTTTTTGCAATTCCTCCACCTATTTCCTATAAAAGGACAAGAGACAATAAGATGACCCATTTTGTCCCTCCAAATATAATTTTTTTTTTTATAAACCTAAAGAGATAGTGGTTACCCAACCCCTGATGGTTCCTTTTGCTCTCCCCTTAAAAGAAGAAAAGAGGCCAATGGTTGATAAGCCTGCTACTACATCATCACAACTTTCAAATCATAGCAAAAAAAATTGAAATGATAAAGGGTGTAGGCATAGACATCGTGGTATCGCTCGTCAATTAGAAGAAGAAAATAAACCAACATCACCTACACCCATGGAAACAAATCAAGATAACATCCAACTTCCATCACAATAAGAAATTGAACTGAAACAAGAGGTAAAACATGATTCAAAAGAGATTACTATAAAACCTCCTATTGTGATTAATTTGGATGATGATGAGACTACTAAAATTGATGAAGTTCATAATGAGCTAAATGAGTTATTTTCCACTTCTATGAACTTAGATGGGAAGAATCGTGATGATCCTCCTAAAATGAGTGCATAACCATGTGTTGATCCTGGTAATTTTCCTAGTATGGCACTTGTTTCCCCTTTGGCTAGTTATCTACCTTCCATATATAATGAGGGTGGGTGCATGAAGTTGGTCGCACTTTTGTGGCCAAATGGGAAAAAAATGGGGAAACACATAACACACTCGCGTTATAACACGAGTGCGTTATAACGTGAGTGCGTTATGTGCTTTTAAAAGAAAAAAAAGTGAAATGTGTATCATTTTCTTTTCACTATTTCTCAGCTTTGCCCACAGCCAAAAACCCTCAATTTCGTGCTCGCATTCTAGGAGGAAGGACTTCTATAAATTTCATCAAGAACAGTTGGATTTTGTCTGCAAATATGGCGCCACGATGACGAAGAGATGCAGGAGGTAAGTATTGTTTACTATTTGTTTTGAATTTGTTAGTTTGAAATTGATTTTGTTTGTTTTAGGTTAGATTTGATTTATTTTTTTAAAATCTGTAGGAAATCCTGCAAATCCTCAACAAGAAGAGGAGGTAAATCCTCAACAACAAAATTCCTCAACAAAATCAACCTCAACAACAAAATCAACCTCCCCCACCATTCTCTCAATTCCCTCCTTGCACTCAAGAAAATTTGAGTGAAATTGAGAACAATAGAAAAAAACTTGAGGATCTTATCAGTAGGTTGAGTGATCCAAATGCTTCAACCACAGAAAGTATGCTAATAGCAAATTCATTGAAAGACATGTTAAAAAATGTAGATGCAATCACCCAACAAATATCTGGATGGCAAGATAGGAGGCAGACAACTAGGGCATATTATGTAGACAAATTATCATATAAACAAGTAAAAGATTTAAAAATTACTAAAGGTGATTTGTGCTCTCTATTCACTAACCCTAAAAAAATCAAAATCTTACACTCAATGCAAAGAGGTTTCCTATTCATTGGTGCCACCACCAAGAGATTAAGAACCATTTTTATGAAAGATGGTATATGGTCTTTGATTACCCACCGTGCAATAATTGTGAAGTCCCCCAATATTTTCTTAGGAAACTATACAATGAGTTTGTATTGAACCAAATCCCAAATTATTTTGATATGAGGGAGTTCCAGAGGAGAGGTGGGGGGTCAGCTCAGGATAGGCTCGGTGCACAGCTAGATCCTACGCGGCAAGGGAGACAACCTCTCGCTAGGATGCCTCGTGAGAAAATTGTGATGCCTGCCATTGCGAAGGAGAGTGCCAACATAGAGACATTGCAGGAGATCACAACTTTGACCCAGAGTGTCATCCATCACACTAGCCCTATTGTATAATGCCATCCAGGGGAGTCTTCAGGTGGTGGCCTTCAAACCCACGTGTGTCAATCTTGCAGGGCAACTTGTTCGTATGACCATACCGACACTCAAGCGGGTGCTACGCAAGATCCATATGCTACTACGCAGCTTGATCCGTATGCATCTACAGGGATGGAGAGGACGACTGACATTTTGCATGATGCATATGGCATTGACACTCAGGTAAAATTCAGCATGTTCATTGAATTTAATTTATTAAATTTTGATTGTGAAATGCAAGATTAACTAATTTAGTTTTATTATTTTAATAAAATTGTAGGGTCACAGTGTAGAGACTAGATACACCAGTCATCCACCTACTTATTTTTGCAGTACACCTATCGGTGGGGTATGTAAAGTTAGTAAACAATTATAAATTTATTACATGTGTTAATAGCATTGTTTTACGAATGGTATTTTAATATGTGATTTTGGATGTTGATCGAGGTACTATTGGAGGTTTCAAGGAAACACCTTCAAGTGCCAGTAGATTTGATCAAACGTTCACGGAGGTAATATAGAATTTAAAGAGAACTTAAGTAATGAATTCTAAGTTTAATAGATTTGTGTAGTTTATATTCATATTGTTGACCTTACGTTGCATTACACAAATCATTCAAAATCAAAGCATTACTTCAAATTCGATAACTAGTAATCAAAAATATATCTGTTTAATACTTGTACTCAAAATTTTGTTCATTAGATCTCATACATTATAAGTCATCACATGGATCGCTATTGTAACTTTTTGTGATTGAATAATTTGTTGTTTTATTTTTCGGATGTTGGTGGAGAAACACCCCAAGCGTTACAGGGCAATAATATTGGTGTTTCCTCCGGCTATACACAATCCTACATGGCTCTGATAGAGGAGGTATGAGGCAAATTACTAAATTTCAATTTACATTCGTTGTTATAGATGAACTAGTTCTAGTAAAAAATCAAACCATTATTGATTCGTAGTTTAATTCCTATTTGGATGGTTTATACAGGGCTTGAGCACGCCTGAGCATCGGCGTGCAAATATTTCCATCGAGGAGAGTGATCGTGAGATGGCCGTAAGTGATTATTTTGTTAAATATATTAATTTTTATAATGTAATTTCTATATATTAATGTCTTTACTTCTTATTGTAACAGTTGAAACTTCACGGAAG